>JAWNNP010002289.1:0-600000 GCA_035044805.1 Leucophenga maculata
CTGCGAACAACTGGATCTCTTGAAGGCAGCAGTCGCCTAGAAGCGGCCATCTTTGGCCAAGTGGAGATGAATCGTGTTCCATCAGCCAACGCCAGACTACATATTTCGATTGTGACGCGTCAGAAGCACTGGGAGTTCGGGTGGGAGGTTCTTATGCATCCACCTTATAGTTCGGACCTAACACCATCGGATTACCATCTCATCGTGTTAATGTCGAACGATTTAGCTGGCGAGAAATTGGCCTCAAAAGAGTGTGATGCCGCTATTATAAGCGCTACATTCATAATAATTAGTCAATCTCGGACCGGCAAGTTGGTCGGTCAGCTCCAGCAGAAGGAGCAGCAGCAGTAAGCTGGGACTAAGTCTTTAACTGGCAAATAGTCCAGTCGCCTCCAGCGGACCAGCATAAGGAGTACCATCGGCACGAAGGTAATTGTCGCTTAACCTATATTGTCGTTCTTGCAGCCGTAGTTAGAACCATACTTTGTGCACCGGTGGAATCAAGGTACGAGTAGACATTTGGGCACTAGTGGAATCAAAACGCGAGTAGACATTAGTGCCAGCGTAATCGAGGCAATCGTAGTTAGTACCGGAGTTTGAGCACTGGTGGAATCAAGATGCGAGTAGACATTTATGCACTGTTGGAATCAAGCTGCGAATAGACATTATTGCCGGCGGAATCGAGGCGACCGTAGTTGGTACCGTAGTTGTGCACATATACGGAGATTTTTAGAGAAGGTATAGGATACAAGCGTACAGAATAGGAGCAGAGAGAGTAACCCGTATTCTTATAGTATAAGCTTAGAGTTAAGTTATTTTCCGTAGCCATAAGATGTCTTCTATCTCTTGTATCTCTTCTATCTCTTTTATCCCTTCTATCTCTTCTATACCTTCTATTTCTTCTATCTCTTCTATACCTTCTATCTCTGCTACCTCTTCTATTTCTTTTATACCTTCTATCTCTTCTATATTTTCTATCCCTTCTATCTCTTCTATCTTATCTATCTCTTCTATATCCTCTATCTCTTCTATCTCTTCTATCTCTTCTATCTCTTCTAACTCTTCTATCTCTTCTATCTCTTCTAACTCTTCTATCTCTTCTATCTCTTCTATCACTTTTATCTCTTCTATCTCTTCTATCACTTCTACCTCTACTATCTCTTCTATACCTTCTAACTCTTCTATCTCTTCTATCTCTTCTATCTCTTCTATCACTTTTATCTCTTCTATCTCTTCTATCTCTGCTATCTTTTCTATCTTTTCTATCTCTTCTATTTCTTCTATCACTTCTACCTCTACTATCTCTTGTATCTCTTCTATCTCTTCTAACTCTTCTATCTCTTCTACCTCTACTATCTCTTCTATCTCTTCTATCTCTTCTATCTTTTCTATCTCTTCTATCTCTTCTATCTATTCTATCTCTTCTATCTCTTCTATCTCTTCTATCTCTTCTATCTCTTCTATCTCTTCTAACTCTTCTATCTCTTCTATCTTTTCTATTTCTTCTAACTCTTATAAATCTTTTATTTCTTCTATATCTTCTATCTCTTCTATCACTTCTATCTCTTTTATCTCTTCTATCTCTTCTATTCCACACCATATGCAAAAAAATAAATTTAAAAAAAATAAATAAAATATAATTACACAATATTAATAAACCAACTCTCTCCCTCTCTCTCTCTCTCTCTCTCTCTCTCTCTGTCTGTCTCTCTCACAATATCACATAATACAATTACGCAGAAATTAATTTTTATTTAATGCAAATGCATGTCGCACGCAACCACAAAACCTAATTAAACAATATTAATTCCACATAACACATTTTCAAATAATTTCTAAACCGCTTTGATGAAAAATAAAACAATTTGTTTCACTTATTATTTGCATGTTGTTACATTTAGAATTATCCTGAAAAGTGTGCATATTAATAAATACAACAAATGTAACAAGGACTCGCTGCCCCTCCCTCACAAAATATTTGCATAAAATATTATGCAAAATAAAATCACTGTTTATTATTTTTGATATTTATTGAATAATTGCAAAAATTAAAACGAAAAGAAAAAATGTTTTATTGGTCATGGCACGTCTGAAATTAACAACTAAACACATAATTGGTTTCCATGCTTGTGGTTTGCTATAGAATTATTGAAATTGAAATTGAATATATTTGGTTTTAAAATTTTTTTTTTTTTTTTTAATTGAAATTAGTTGTTTTTTTTAATGGATTATTTTGTAATGCAATTAGAGACTAGCAGCGCGGTATATCCCTAAAGAAATCATTTCGCTCACACTTTATTTTCTGTTCAAAAATCGATAAAATAAAATATTCATTTCATTCTTCTCTGTCGATTTGCTTTTATGGCTTAATTTAGTTTTCAAGTTGTCAGAAAATGGTACACAAAAGTTAATAATAGCAGAGTAAATTAGCAGCAAGGATATAGTAAGGATGGAGACATATATTATTTAGCATACATTTCAATTGTGTTTGATGTTTCAATTGATGTTAAGTAATAGTTTGGGCTGTCAATTTTAGTTTGAGTTGTGGTTTAGTAATGTAGAAAGTGGCAAATTAATTGGTAGAGTGGAGGTGGTTTAGCTATAAGGAACATATATGTATTTTACAAATGCAAACAGTCCTACTTCATATAAGTGCTATAACAAGTCAATCTTTTTTTCTGTATTTTTTGCAATCGATTGCTTAACTTCAATACGACAATATTTTTTGCCATGTCGCAAACATTAATTCAATAATGTCTTTTTCTGCCTTGGCTGATACAATCTCTTCTACGACGAGTGAGTATCTTCACTTTTCATGCCAGTCTGCCTGCCTGCCTGCCTGCCTGCCTTACTAACGAGCAATTCAATTTGCGCAAATGCCATTTTCATAACAAACAATCATTGAACGTTCCTTTCCAGGCTACACATATAAAAAAAAAAAAAAAGGAAAAAAACGTTCTTAACAACTCATTCATTGTGCGGAGCGCATATTAAAAATACAATACATGTCTATATGCAATGCTTCGCTGTGGTACACTTTCGGCAACCGAAAATATTTCATGACGTTGCTCAAAATGTCAGCAACAGCAGCAGTAGGCAAAGGATCTAAGGAACACGTACTACACATAGAAGGCGAAAAATAGACACACAAACACACACACATACACATGGCTTTGCGTATTTACTTATTTGTATTGAGTTATATACAATTTGAACAGCAATATTTGACATTTATTTGCAATTTCCTTAACCACAATGGCGGCGTAATGGCGACCATACACGACAATACACAATTCGTAGCTATTGTGCGCTTGCTATCTCTTTCTAATATATTATATATAGTATAGTCGAGTATTATATGTGTTGATCTACTCACCTCGTTTCTGTGGCGGTTGCAGCGATGGCGATGGTACACACTGCGCCAGCTGCAACAACAATAGCAACGTGGCAAACAGTAGCCACATAAAGCGACCACCGCTGCTGCCCCTGTTGCCATTTGTGCGCCGCTGTCGCTTGGCCAACTTGAAGCTATTATCCTTGTTGCTGCTTTTGCCGTTTATGGCCGCCAAACTTTGGCTGCTTTTACTGCTGCTGCTGCCGCCGCCATTTTGTTGTTGCATTTTACAATTATTTTTTAATGATTTAATGCTTGCTTTTGCTGTTATTGACATTTTTACTTGCATTTTATTTTATTTTATTTATTTATTTTTTTAATTTATTGCCTTTGTTTTTGCATTTAAAAATTTATGTTTTGCTTTAATTTTTTTTCTGCCATTAAAAAAATTTGTTGCCTGTTAAATATTTTAAATTAATTTCGAAATAAAATTCATTGTTGTGCATATAACAATTCACCGTTATTATTTTAAAAATATTTTTATTTTCCTTTTATTAATTGTTTTTATTTAATTTTTTGCTGTAAGATTTTAAATGGAAATATTTAATTTAATAAAAAGTATTTTTGCAGTTTGAGTAGCACACTGCATGGGTTTGAAAAGCACTAGCAATGTCAAACAGTTTGAATAGCTTTGTTGTTTAGCAAATTTTAGGTTTAGAAATTCAATTAAACGTGGTGCGACAATACTTGTGGAGTATAATGAGAATTTCTTTTATAGCCTACGAAGGAAATAATTAACTTTGGAGAAAATATGTGTGTACGCGAGGGACTCAAAGAGACAACACTCATCAAACTGTCCAAGAAAGTAGATCCAAAGTTAATACAAATCATCTAAAACTATGTTGCAAACAGAGTACGGGTTATGACAAAATAAGGTCTGTGTTGTAACTCCATATTGTTTACTTTGAGAAATTTTTTGATACGGAGAGAACTTGAACATCTATGTAAAGCAAGTTGTTGTGTGCTCTCCGAAAATCAATTGAGCCGAAGAATTTGGTAGCAGAGTAGAGAGCGACAAGTTTTTTTCCTATCAACTCTTTTTTTTCTTCTTGATGAAGTATTACCTTGGGCGTAAATAAACATCTACTCGTAATTTTACTCTCATGTAATATATCGTGGAATGCATCACCTCGAGACATACAGAATTGGAAAATGTTCGTAAACCAATTCCATACGAAGAATTTCTTAAATATTCTTAAAAGAGGTTCACACTGAAGTCTTGAGACATATGTGAATCTATCAAATTTTTAAAATCTGCACAGATTGCAGAGTGACATCACCAAAGTAATCATCTACTGGAACCTGCAAACCGCCAGAAGCTCACAAATGGTAACCACAAGTCGACATAGAGTTAGATTGAATACGGAAAATCTTTAATCAAGCTAGGATGATTGCATTACAGCCTTCGAGATACCCTGTACCCTCTATTGAAACTTAAGTTTTTATAGGGAATATGTTCCTATCGAGATCGGTGTTGCATATTTTTTTTGGACTAAGTAAAATAGATCAAATTAAGCATTTCTAGCCAATTCAACAGAGTCAATAAAAATTTTTCATACAAAAACTCAGAATGCAGAATAGGTTTTCTGTAAGCTCCAGTTCCCCCTTAGGGAGGGGTGTTAAGCACATTCAGTGAATAGAAGTGAACTGAAGAATGAATAGGAGAATCTAAATATTTATATTTGAAGGCTCTATCAATTATATACTCCAAGTTATTGTTGTTCATACGGACAGCCAGACGGACGGACATGTCTATATAGACTTGCCTTTTGATGCTGATAAATAAATATATACTTTGTGGGTTCTACCTCGCAACCTTCACCCATTTTCTATATATATTTTCTATACAAATTTTTTTTGACCGATTTTAAAAGAACTTAAGTGAAAATATTTGATGCTTTCGAAAATTGCAAAAGGTTTTCTAAATAAAGTTGTTCTTTATACATAAATCGCTCAAATTTTATTTAGTTGGTTTAATTTGTTAATTAAATTTAAATGCAAATAGGCAACATTGGGCAGTCAAAATTGAATTTTTTTCCAAGTCAACTGCTTAATAAATATTTTCCAATTAAAAACACCATCGAATCTAACGGGACTTTTTACTTTGATCCTCAAGAAAATTTTTTTTTTTTTTTTTTTTTTTTTTGAATTTTGCATTTTAAACGCTAAAAAAAAAAAATTAATTTTCCGAGTTACTATACCAGTGTCAAATCTTCGAAATAGATCGTTTAGAAATTTTTTTGAGCGGGTCTAGAGTCAAGATGAGATATCTAGCCTGTGTCAAAATACGTTGGTTGAAAATGATCCATACCTTCATAGTTTTTCGGTAAACGGCGTGATGTCGTCGTGGCAGGTGCAAGTAAAAAGGGTCTCGGAAGTCAAGTATCAGCGACTGCTTAGTATAAGAAAGCAAGCTCACAGGCGTCATATTTTAGCAAATTCAGTTCTAGAGTACAGATAAACTGGGCTACTGTAAGTCAAAAGGTTATAAGACACAGATCTCGGAAGCATAAATGATAATATTAAGGATCTCTGCAGAAGTTGCAACAACTTGGAAGCCTCAGACGAAAATTCTAAGTGGTTTGCTAAAAACTTGTGTAATTCTTGCACTTAAGTGATTAAAGATGATGATGAAGGTTCCATGCATATGGAAAAAAAACCCTCAATGAAGAACATTTTAATTTCTGCATGGACCGATTCTTTAAAACTTCTTCAACAACTCTGTATATAAAATAAGGTCATGTAATGTAATATATTAAGGCTTTGATTGAAGATGGTGAAGATTGTTGTTTCAGAGAGAGATGCAAAATTAATGGAGGGCATACTAGATGTGTTACAAGTCAGCATGATGTGACGCGCTGCTGCTTTATTAAAAATAATTAATAAAAAAGAAAAAGATGCTGCATGACTCAGTTTCAAACATGTGTTGAGAAATTCTTAGGCAGCAGATGTCGGCAAAAATTTGAGCCAAACTGTCAAACTGCTTTGGCTACAGATTGGGATTTAGCAGGGAAATATAGATTGGAATCTCGGCTATTACACATATACTTCTCCGTTTTAATCTATCAAGTTTGTACCGCGCGTATTTGACTACTGACTGGAACACACGGTCTACTCACTGCTATAACAAAAAATTACATTCAAATGGTTGCTTCAATATCTGGCTCAAAGGACAAGACAAAAAATTTCTATATTTATGTCACCAAAAGCCTTAAGATTTTCCTTTATAAGCAAATCAGCTTAAGCGACTTAGCCAATCAAATAAAAAAGCGCCGGCACCACTGTGTCACATAATCTTTCACTGTCCGCAACAATGAAATCCCTGTTGAAAAATAAGTCATAAAACATTGAATAAAAGAAGTCATACCGCAGGCTGGCAGGCTGACAATACGACAGACACCTTCTGAGTCTGAAACAAAGTACAAAAATTATAAATGACACAAATACGTCGCTGGTCATTAGTCAGCTGCCAAAACCGAAATAAAAAAAAAATAGAAACAGAAATAACTGGCAAACGTGCGCGACATGATTGTCTGACAGGCGTAAAAACTGGCATAAAATACCCAAAAAAAAAAAAAAAAAAAAAACGATAAAATATAAAGAAAAAATAGTCGTTGAGGATTTCTAAGAAATGAAAAACCATTGGCCACCAAAGAGCGCAACTAAACGTTACGAAACGAAAAGAAGCAAAGAAAACGTGTGGCATCATTCTTCATTAAACGATGACAAGTCAAGGCCTCATGTGTATAGCAGTACTCAGCGCAGAAAGATGAAGAAATGAAAGGACCTAACTGCAACACTTCCGTGGCATAAATACAATAAATAAAGCAGAGAATTGACAGAGAGGCGTGTGGCCAGGTCGCGGTATGTGTAGAGGTTTTTGTTTGCTGAAAAATCGCATACTTAAGCTAATATTTTCTCTTCGCTGTGTGTAGAATCTATGTTGCAGTGCTTTAATTCGACGCCGTTTTTCAAGCACAAAGGGGGAGACACTCACTCAACATCAGCCACTGCTTAATGGCATTGTCATATATTAAATTATTTATTGCAATGAGCAGAAAGGTGTAAGGTGTGATTTAAAAGTTCAAAATATATACACAGATCGAGTGGGCACAATAATAAGTTTTTTTTTTTACAAATATGAGCAGCTACGGCGTGAATTGTTTCGGACGACATTATATAAAATTTCTGCAACTTTTAAAGTAGCTCTTGTATATAAAAGACGAACGAAAAAAACCTTTAACCACATTTAAGAAAAATCTCAAAATAACGCGTACTCATTGTCTGCTGCAGAAACGAAGTTTTTTCTTTTATTTTTTATTTTATTTTATTTTGGAACGGGAAAAGCTTATAAAAAAAAAAAACATATAAAGTAACAATGGCAATGGCGTCAAAAAATATGGCGGCAGTGACGGTGGCAACAGTCGAAAGGAAACGGATGTAGCACGCGCACCTTTCGAGCACGTAGCACACACACACAACGACGAGACACAAAGATACAGTTAAAAAGGCGAAGCGACAGAAGAAGATATAAGCAATCACAACGATTTACACACGCACAGCAGGTGGGCGAGTGCGAGGCAAGTGAGCGTGACGAAGACAAAAGGATGCTACGGCAACTGCTGCTGCTGCTGCTGCTGATGATGATGATTTTGCTGTCAAACGCGTTAATGTAAAAGGACAGTCGCGCAAAATATTTTACTTTTTTTTTTTTAATTTTCAAGCGATTAAAATTTAATTTTAACGAGCAGGCGACGCAGTTAAGTAAATGAAGCAAACACAGCAGTAGTCAATAATAAAAAAAAATAAAAAAAAAAATAAAAAATATTTGTTTTTGTTATTTTGCAGTAAATCACAAAGAATTTTTTACTATTTTTTTTTTATTATTTTTTGTTGTTGTTAGTTGCACACTTCAATATACACTACATACACTAAAACACACACACACAAACACAGCTACACAGCTGCTGGACAGGAAGTGACGTTGCTACACTGTCGCGCGCACGTGTGTTGTTGTACGTTTATGGCGGCCGACTGTATGAACTTCCGCTGCGCGTAACAAAAATAACCGAACTGTTCTACTGTCACGTTACGTTGTCGTACATCAACTGAGCGCAAACAACGTAAAGCAGCGCTTTAAATTGTACGAATCAGCTGAGTAGCTTCGGCTGTGTTATCCGACGGGACTACGACAAGATTTAATGTCGTTCGTGTTTGCACGTAACAACGTAACAACGCAGAGAGCGCATGCAGTAACGTAACGTAATGAAAGTGAAGTTGAAAACGTAAGCGCAGCAGCAGCAGCACTGGCGAAGTTTTTGTGACAAATAGTTTGTTGTTCTTGTCACAAAGAGCAACAATGAGCGTAAATGAGCAGAAACGGTTAAAAGCTTGTCTGCGCTTGTGTGGAGAGCGGCATGTTGGGGAGTTGGTGCAGCGTTTGTTTACATGTGAACAGCTGACTGCATATAAAATGCGGCATTTTTTTATTTATTAAAAAAAAAAAAAAAATGAAAATAAATAAGGAAAATGTTTAAATGCATTTTTAATAGTAAATATATAGCAGGTGCTTGGGAATATATTTCAATTGTTTAATGAAAAGAGCAAGTATACTGCAACTGAGTTTGCACGACTTCAAAAATACCCTGCAATGGAAATTTCATTTGTTTGGAGATCTTATTCAAATAGTGAGAAATATTTTAGAGCGTTAAGTGTAAAAAATGTGTGCTTTCAAGCTAAAATAAAGGACAACAAAATGTTTTATTTACAAAAACACAGAAAGATGCACAGCTTTATATGGGAGCTACCTCTTTTTAGTGGTCTATATATAATATTCTATAAGAATTAAAGTAGTTTACCACAAATTTGAACGTTTTAGCTAAAATTACAGACAAATCAAAAATTTGTTCATACAAAAATTCAGAAGGTAGGGCCATGCATTTGCGCGTACTACACCTTAGATAGGAATCCGAAACTTTTAATAAGAACTAATATTAAAAGAAAATAGAAAATATACTACTTATATATTAAAATTTGAAGTTTATAGGCTTCAGTTTCTTGTTGTTCATAGCCAGACAGACGTACAAGTCTATTTTGGATCGACTGTTTGTAGGAAAAGTATATTTCTAAGCGTAAAAAATTGCTAAACAATAATGCTATACAAACTGTTTGCCAGTGCTTTTCATACCTATGACATACATATATGCTACTCAAACTGCAAGCAATTCAATAGCCTCAAATTACATATATAAAATTTTTACTACACGGTGATATCTCATCTATACAAAAGGATGAAAATACATATAATTTATCAGCGTCTTATAGAACGTATGCCAGTGCATGATATCTAGGCTGCAGTTTTACTCATCATATTATAGTGCTTTTACTTATCAATGAAAAAATAAACTTTCTGTACTTCTTTTATTGCCAATAAAAAAAAATAATGGTGTGTACCAATTGGCTTATCGAAATAAATCGGCTTATCTTCATCTGTTTTATTGGCTTCGGTTAATTTCGGTATGTGGCAATTGCATTTAAAAATGTAAAAATTAAAAGCCATTCCCTTCCTTTATTCATTTCATTTTATTTTTATCACTCTTAATGCTCATTTCAATAATTGATGAGCTTACTGACGTCTGGCGAAGTTTCGTCTGCTGATTTTATACGAAAATCGAATGCGATATACTTTCATGGCATTATCACATAATTAAATGGTGGCCAGTGCGACAGCGCGCCATTTTGTAATATTATGATGACGCCGAAGGCTTTTTAATATAATTAAGCGGAAGTGTGTACGGTTTTTTTTTGTTTTTTTTTTTGTTTTTATTTCTGTACAATACAACAATAATGAACGGCAAAAATATATCCCTTCATGCCATATTGGAAAATGATTTATGAATCTGCGCTTCTTGTTGTTGTTGCTTTGGTCATTAATGCTTAAACAGCTACGCAGTCATATACTATATACATATAACGGCAATTACTTTTGAAACATTTATTTTTTTTTTTTTTTCGCCATTTTGTAAGTACCGGAAATGCGCGCATAACACTTACCGGAAGTTGACTGAACTTTGCTTTATCAACGGAATTAGATTACAGACAAAAGTTCAAAGTGACAAAAAAAAAAAGAAAAATTTGGTAAAAAATTTCTTTTCTGTTTTATTTAAATATTTACCCCAGCAGTTGTTTGCTGCATATCCTTATCAGCAGTCGCTGTACTGCTGTTACTTCAAACTGCTACTTTTCTTCTTGACTTTTTCAACTCACCTTGCAGGTGTCAGAAACATTCGCTTTTATGTATATGCGATACTAAAAAGGAAAAGTTTTATGCTGCTGCTGCTGTTGTTGCCAATTCACATTGTTGGTCCTTGCTGCTGTCGTATTTTTTAAGCGTTTTCTCTCTTTTTTGTTTTTTTTTTTTTTTTTTGTTCTGACTGTCACTTGGGAAATTTTCATTGTTGACATTTTATACATTTTATACATCATTTGTCGTCTACATGTGCCGCTGTTGAGTGCTCTTGTATTTATGAGCGCAGATGAGCTGTAGCCATTCCAAACATTTCATCCACAAGCATTTTTCTTTGGCTTATTTAATGTTTTTTTTTTTTTGTCTTATATGCACATAAATTTTATGATTTCATAAACAAGCACACAAGTGCTTTTGTTTGCTGTGCGTTTCGAGTTTTAGTTGTGCATCCAATTGCTTAAATACATATTGAGTTATGAGCAGAAAGTGTTGGCTATAAAGCATCCAAGTAGATTTAAATGATAATAGGTAAGCGCAAATTGTTATAAATGTTTAAGAAGCAATGAATTGTTAATATTTCATAAAATTTGTAAAAAATATTTGTTGCAGCGCATATTTAGTTTGACAAGGTGATCTCGTCGTGCTTGTCGTAGTGAAAAATTGGCTGAGTAGAGTATATTTAATGAGATTAAACGTACACCTGCAAGTCTTAAGATTATCTTATAGAACGAAAGCCAGCCAACAAAACTTTAAGACCGAACGTATCATCATGTCTCATAACGTTGTCATGGTTTTATTTTCGACACCCATTTTGCTGGCTGCTTTATATATCGAATATATCTAATAATAGGTTAGATACAGCACACGGTGGAACTGCTATCAGCTCTCTCAAAACGTGTTTCAACAGAGTATAAAAATGCTAAGTCCAATCTAAGAAAAAATTGCACTTCCCTCCAGACAGAAATGCATTTTGAAAATTAAAAAGGAAAGACGATGCTTAAGAAGACTTCCTGATTTATATTGAGCCCAATGGACCTGAATGTGATGTTCAACTCGACACATAATTCTCATTAAAACGACTAAAGAAGATTAGTAATCCAGGAAAAGCTCATCTTCAGGAACTTTTTATACCATTGGTGCTATGCAGCAGTACACACGAAGCAGGGCTATACGAGTTCTCAATGTACCTAGCAGTCAAAATATTCCAATAACTCCAACCAGTTTCCACGAACTCAAACAAAATAAAAATTCTGACACGGAAAAGTCTGCTTCGTCAAAGTCAAAACACTGTCCGAATAATATTTCCAACTAAACATATTTAATATCTGTTTCAGGTTTGACCACAACCCTAGCCAATGGGATTGCGTGGAAATAATTATAATTCTAAAGAGAACGAATTGTTATCCTATTGTCTCATCAGTCGCCTGGCAGTACTCTCGAAAATATTCGAAATATTTTTACCGACGCTAAAAAAGAATATTCTCCTCGACCTATAAGTCGGATTTCGACGTATGCTCGGAACTTCAGAGCTAGCTTACAGCATCTTTTAATCTATATAAAATTTCTTTGAAGAGAAGCAGTATTGTTTAGCCTTACTTAGCCGTAGACATATAATAAAATCGTAGACGAAATTTTAAATTGTTTGTGCGTGCATCACATCAAAGCCACTCATTGGATTTAAAATTAAATTACTGAATTATAAGTAGCTTGGTTGTGAATAACATTTAGCGTTTTTTTCATCAAAATCAAACTGCAGAGTCCAAAGATATTCATATTCTAGGCTTAATTAATGGCTATTCAAACTGTTTGTTAGCGCTTTTCAAACCTATGACATATGTGCTACTCAAACTGTATGTAAATCAATTCCCTCAAACTTTATTTATATATAAAAAAAATTGTTCATTCTAGCCGATGTGGTATAGCAGCACAAACTCGATTTGCAGTACCCCGTTCCGCATACTACGTTCATACGCAAGTGTATATCACATTAAACAAAGCCTCATGCAATGGCTTACTTAAACAGAAATGAAATCAAGTCAAATATCTAAGCTACTTGCTTGACAGAATGCTGAAAGATTATTTAGTGGCGAAAAGGAAGCAACTAGACTTGAAATGGTCACGCATGCAGGTGCTATTAGATACAAAATGAAAGCTTTGTTTGGTTGTCGAAACGAAGATCGAAATACTTCAACGGTAATTAAACAAACCTTTAGCATAATTACTTACGCACCGTTTTATATTAGAACTCAACAACAACCATGTGACCTATGCTAGAGCATCCGTAGGATCTATCAGTTAATATGTTAAAATAAGGAACTATTGTCTTCTATCTAAATTATAGTTCCTGCAACGAACTGATGGCAAAAAGAAGAAGATAAATAAACAAATAATATAAAATAAATAAATGCACGCTCTATTCTATATATAGAGATATGTATTTCCATTTATTTTACATTGCTCTGCAATAATAACTGCTCCTTTGGGAGGCGAATGATATGTCTATGTGTACTGGTAAAAGCCAGTAAAAGCGAAAAAAAAAAAATATAAAAAAAAAATATTGAATTTCGCGATAACAACGAAACAAATTGCAAATAAATTTCGACAATAATTTGGCCAACATTTTTTCTGTGTGGCGCAGACTGCATATTAAACATGACGAGTTAAAAATAATTAATCTGAAATTGTTGATGAATGAATTTATTTTGTAAAATAATAAACGAGCAGCAATTTATATGATAAATGGTAAGAAAATATGGCGATATAAATTATGCACAAATAAAATAAGGCAGTATGGGAGGAGGAAAAAAATTGAACATTGAGGAGAGTGCAAAAGAAAGGCTAAAGAAATATTGCAAATGTTAATGAGGCATTTTAAGTTGAAATATTTTAATAAAAATAAATTTAAAAGCAATAATTTTTAAATAATAAACACAAAAATATGATATATCCTTAGATATAACTGTACATTTGCTATAATACGAACTACATACTTTAATAGCGCATGAACTACCATCAAGTGTTGCCTCGCATGCTTGGCGGCAGTACTCCATTTTATTTATATGCACTTTTGCGCTTTATAAATTACCTTTTGCAGCTCATTGTGCACTGCTATACAACACTCAACGAGCAGCAATTCCACGTCAGGAACATAAAACCTGCGAGACGGCATAGCAAATGTGGTAGCAGCCATACTGAATCAAGTGGCATGATGCTACAGCAACGTTGGTGGCAGACAAAGGCACAGAACTCATGCAACGCCTTGATACAGACAAAAGCTAAGCCAAAGAATGAAACTGCCTCCTTTACATATACACACACACATATATATATATATATGGGGTATATCTATATGAAGTATATGCCATCAAAAAACTTTTTCAAGTTGACATTTGAGTAGTTTTTGAAGTTGTGCTGAGTTGAGTTGAGTTGAGTTCAGTTAAGTTGAGCAACGCAAGCATTGTTTGGCGTTATGAATAGCGCAGCTAGAGAGCATCAAGTTGAATTACTCATTAATACAGAACGAACGAACGAACGAACGCCAAATTAAAGCACACTTTTTGGCGATGTGACGCATTAAAGATGCTATGACGCCCTTAGGTCTTGCTTCTGTAAAATGTGAGATGGCACAAGTGCTTGCTTTAATTAAAATTTTAATTTAATCTTTTTATGTGCATGTTAAGAAAACTATAGGCAGGGGAGGGGGAGCGAGAGATGTTGATGCTATCAACTGCCGAATCTGCTTGTAAAAACACTTGAGCAAGCGCGAAAATGCATGAGGGTAAGCTTGATTTCGCTGTATAATATGAATGGAAGGAAGGAAAGAAGGATGTGAAAAACTGGTGCAAGCCATTGTCTCATTACGAAACTAAGTGAAAATTACACATACGAAGGATTTTAATAAAAAGTGAAAAGTGCAATCGAAGCGAAGCGGAAATACGCTACATTTGTAAAAGCTGAAAAATTTCTAATGAAATAGTTTTTTGAATTGATTTGAATTGCAAAATTGTTTGGTTTTAAACAATTATTCCGCCACCCCAAAATAAATAAAAAAAGCGGTTAAATACATTATATTTTTTTTTTTGTTTGAGATAAAGATATTCCATTAAAAATCGGCGCATTCTGTTGCCTCTAAAAATTATCCAAACTATATTATGTAAGCTCTTACATTCTCATAGCATATGAAAGCCATCTATAATATACTTCATGCTATTATCCTTATAAAACTAACAGTAAAATACAATTCCCATATCTTTCCAACTACTACTAACATATGTGTGAAGTGGTGTATAATGTTAGCTGCTACAGGAAAATCAACCAAAAAAAATGCATTAAAACTGCTTGAAAGTACGAAAATGTTGGCAGTTTTGGTTGCTCTTAAGTGTGAACTCGTATATATATATATCTTATATATATCTATATATATATATATATATATGTTTGTATGTATCTGCAAGTGTTCACACACACACACTTGAGCTCTGTCACTCTGTCAGCTCATTAACACTTTTGATGAGTTTGTTGCGTTATAGTGTCTGACTTTGATTCAAGTATTTCCATGCAGGGGAGGCATGCAGCGTCAAATAGTGTCATTCAGTTTTTCCGGCGCCATTTTCCCGCCCATTTCGAAGTACGCTTTAACATTAAAAAGTGATAAAATTGTTGAAGCATTAATATTTTTTTTTAATGTGTCATAAGTTTCATAGTCGGGCTGTGATTGATACACTACACAATTATAAAACTGAAGTATTTGTGTAGTTGGCAGTCGGCTGGTTGGGTGGATTTTGGAAAAAAAGGAGAATATTGATAGATTTATATAAAAGAGAGAAGTAATAAGTGTGATACATATTCATAGACTTAAGTTATTCACTTGCAGGTTCACTCAATTGCGTAGAGCACTAATCGGCTGTCGCGCACTGCATATATCTAGGCGCAATACCTCTTTTAGTATTCCGATTTAGTTACTAATGAAATATTTTAATCGTATTAACGCAAAATATTACTAAATTCATTCCCAATAAGTCTTTTGCTTCACCAGATGCGACGTTTGACAATATGCTGAAGAATACGCCTGCTTCTGCAAATGGAAGGCCACAGCAGCACCGAGCAAGAGATTTCTGCGCTTCGAATAAGCAACAGACAAAGCGACAGATGCTACGATTTGGTTCTGTTAGCACTACTCCAGCTCGACTTGCATGGGTAGGATGTTGAAGCCACAATAAAGCTGCTCTAGCATCTGTAACCGCACATATAAGCACCTGCCAGAAAGTGCTGTCTTCACTTTGGTATCGATTTGCAATGCCTTAGTGAGGTAATATGTGGAAGCTAGTAGTTGTTGGATGGCAAACAGGAGATGGAACCTGTATCCTATCGGTTGATTAGTGTTCTACCTTTGATCACGAAGGTTTGGAAAAGACTGGCGATCATTGCAAAGTACGGGAGCCGGATGCCAGAGCATTCGACCGATGGCAATATTACAACAGATATCGAGCAGACATTCAATCGAATTTCTCAAACAGGCCACCTGCAAAAGGTCAAAAAGTGATTGACACATATGCACAAGGGAATCGCATTGTTCTTCTGTTACTTACTTAAATGGCCGTCAACCGTCTACCGGACATGGCCGCATCTAGGAAGTCGCGCCAGCCTGCATGGCGCCAGTCGTTTTGAATGTCAAGTATGGAAAGATCTCTCCATACCTCCTCCATATCTCATTCCATCGAGTACCCGGTCGTCCTCTATTTCGGCGTCCACCAATCAAGTTTGGGCCCCCCCCCTGATGTAAACCATGCGCGCTGAAGCTCTTTCATCCATTCGAATGAGATGCCCAGCACAGTGGAATTTTATGCGCTGGACTATGTCAACCTCATTGAATAGCTCGTACGAAAAATTCGTCGCCGACTCTAATATGACCGAAAATCATGCAAAGAATCTTTCTCTCGTAGGCTTCCAATGCTGTTTCATCTGGTTCAATCAAGGTCCATGCCTCTTCGTCAGTGAAGTTCTGTAAGCTATAACTCCCCCGCGGAACACTCTACATGCCAACTTTCATGCATTACAAATGTAACCGAACAATGCTCACAGTTAATTAAGACAACTTATGCATCTAATACAAACAAAATCCTTGGAAATCCCATATGTAGCCCTTAACAATTACCAGTAGCACAGCTAATCCTTAACAAACTCAATGTCATTCACTCAATACAACTTAACACATCACAGTGGGACACTATCAGCGGCGGCGCGTTTCAAATGCACAACAACAACAACAGCAACAACAGAGAAAGCTCGATAACATGTTAAGCTATAGCAAAGTCAGTTGTTTACGCGAATATTCTTTCATGCTACAAGGATTGCTGCGATAATTTTTTTTTTTGAGTTGTGACGCTGCCGCCCACAGCGCAAAACCAAAACCAAAAAAAAAAAAAAACGACACAGCTGCGACGCCATTTTGTGTATTTGTATGAAGTGGACTCAATGTCAATGCAAGAGCGATTGTAAGCTGTAAACGGACGCACGGCACGGCTGGACAACAAGGACATGCACTTGTAATGCGGCTTAAAAAGGAAGAAGCAGAAGAACTCTAACCAACTCCAAACAAAGAGTTGCATACATTTTTTGAAACATTGCCGCAGTTGGTGTTTATTTTAGTTTTGAGTTTGTAGTTTTTACATCCGTCGCGTTTGCGATTTGTGTATTTCCGGCTTAGGTGCGCTCTATGCATATATATGGAAGTATTATAGTATGTGTGTGTGTGTGTGTGTGTGCCATGTGCTCATGTTTATTTGTGTTTGTGATTTTATCTCCCTCGTCGCATTGTGTATTTAATTGCATGAGGCGCTCAAATCGGATTTGTGCATTGTTTTTTGTTTTATTTTTTTTTGCTTTTTGTGGCAATGTATGTCCTTTTTGCTGTGATTTTTTTTTGTTTTTTTTTTAAATTTTTTTGTTAATGTTGGTTTAATTCAATACGCGCGTGGTTTAGTTGAGATAATACTTTTTTTTTTTTTGTTTCCTTTTTATTATCCTTTTTTTGCAACACTGTAATTAAAATGTAATGAATGCAGGGACTTAGTCCACTCAAACTCAACTGGGTAGTCGAAATTTAGTTAGTTTATTTTTTTGTTGTAGTAGTTTGATATGCTTGGAATTTATTTGAAATATTTATTTCTATTTAAAGTTTATAGTTTTAATTGAGGCTTAAGGAAAATTAGGAATTGATTCATGGGCCAGGAAGTGTGCACTGTGGGCATTTATTAAAAGTCCTTCTGAGTAACTGATCCCCGCTAAAATTTTTAAACCTTAAAAAAGTAAGCTCAACAAGCCATTCGAAGTGTTAAACGTTAAGTTACGCTTTGTTATGTATTAAATATAATACACTCCTTTTTTTATTAATTTTTTTTATTAATATTTCCTTGAATACTTTTTTTTCTTCTATTTATTTGCTGCCGCATTTCGCAACACTGCCAAGCCATTATGAGTTCATTTTACGTTGTGCTACTTCATCTATCGAATAAATCGCCTTTATATGAATTTATTTCTTACTGCAACAGTTCATTGGATTATTAAACGCTTACTGCATTACACGCACGCCGAGTGCAGCAGCTCAGTAAAGTTGCAACGCAGACTGGCGTACACTGACTGCAGCAAGCCAACGTACATACATCGTTCGATTGGTATAGGAGGAGTATCAAAAGTCAGCTTTACACATAGGATATGACTTCGATACGCTGTGCAGCACGGATTGTTGGCTGTCATGGCTGAGTTTAATGCTATAAATTGACTGCGTGAAATGAGGTTAATGCTCAATAATGCATATGAGTAAAATGGCAGACAAAGACAGTTGAGTCGAGTCGAATACGCTGCCAGTGTTGTGGCATGCATGTATCTGCATGCCGAAGCGCAATTCGAAGCGTAAAATGCAGCTTAAGCCGCTTTTATGCAGCTTTGCCGTTTTTTTTTTCTACTTTATTTTCCAATGCTGTTGACTTTAAATGACTTGCACGCTTTATTAAAATATTATAATAAAATAGTTGACTCAAAATGAAAAGTCAAAAAGTATTAATAAGCGGCTTAAATGTGTGGCAGTGTTGCAGTGTTGCAAAATGCCTCAAAGCAGTTATGCATATAAAAGTTTAGCTGCAAATTTTTAAGTGTTGTGCAGACCGGAAACGGACGTTGTATGCATATAACTAAGTAGTATGTCTATGTGTGTGTGTGTGTTGCATTAAAATAATTTGTAGCAATTTGAGTAGGAAATAACTTTTGCCAACGCTTACCAGCAAAGCGCAAGGCATGACCACAGACGTAAGGACAGACAATCCGAGCTATGCTGTCCGAATGTGCCAAAGTTCTAAGCGAAGAGTAAAACAAAATATATATGCATATATTTAAACTATATAATGTCCTGCAAATTGTGCACATTTTTCAATTTAATGAGGTGCTTATTTTAAATTTACACATGCATGCACTGACGACGATGACGACGACCGACGACGTTGTTGAGTTCAGTTCTGTGCAGCGGCCTGTGCTATGGAATGGCCTGAGTAAAGCCGTTAGAGGCAGCCTCAAAGGCAATGTATAGTGTTTTTTTTCTTCTTTCTATTTTTTTTTTTTTTGTATGTTTTTGTGCAGGAAATGACGCTCGTGCAGCATAAGAGTTAGCAGTAGAAACTGCTGCATACTTTCAGGCTAACGTACGAACGGATGAGCACGCAGTGTTTTGCGGTGAAATGAAATAGTTTGTAAAAAGGATAACGACAGGATATAATGTTAGCATACCAACAGGAATAGTAATAAAGGCGATTGTAGGTGAAGACAGCGATATGTTGTGTTATGCGTGTGAAAGAGATAAAAGTCGCACATGCATGTGCTGTCTTGCTTAGCTGACAGGAAGTCGTTTCTACTGCTCCTCCGAATGACAGCCATTAAAATGAAATGAGTAAAAATGAACCAAGTGAATTACTTTATTTTAGTTAGATTTTTTTCTTCTTCCATTTTTATATATTTTTATCGTGCTTTCGCTTTTTTCCATTTGCAAGATTTTTATTAGTTTTTCTTTGTGCTTGGTACGTTTTATAGTGATTAATTGCTTCATTTCATGCAGTCAATGTGGTCTATTCATGTTGAAATAACTCATGGTTTGATATCCTTGCAAATGTGTATTAAAAGCAGTGAAAAAAAAAATTGAATTGCTCGATATTGAGTTGAGTTGAGTTGGTTTTTTTAGATATATCGAATAAGCAAGTAGTTAAGCGCTGGAGAAAGATAGTTCTAAAATAGTTGGTTAGTTGGTTAGTTGCTTAGAAGAACTACACCACAATTCATCAGTCTTTAGAAGATAATCTTCGCAAGGAAGCCTTCTTCTGATTCGAATCATTCTCCGTAAGTAATGGACTCAGCGCTGTAAAGATCAACAAAAGAATGTTGCTAACATAATTAAATGGACTCAGCGCTGTAAAGATCAACAAAAGAATGTTGCTAACATAATTAAATGGACTCAGCGCTGTAAAGATCAACAAAAGAATGTTGCTAACATAATTAAATGGACTCCGCGCTGTAAAGATCAACAAAAGAATGTTGCTAACATAATTAAATGGACTCAGCGCTGTAAAGATCAACGAAAGAATGTTGCTAACATAATTAAATGGACTCAGCGCTGTAAAGATCAACAAAAGAATGTTGCTAACTTAATTAAATGGACTCAGCGCTGTAAAGATCAACAAAAGAATGTTGCTAACATAATTAAATGGACTCAGCGCTGTAAAGATCAACGAAAGAATGTTGCTAACATAATTAAATGGACTCAGCGCTGTAAAGATCAACAAAAGAATGTTGCTAACATAATTAAATGGACTCAGCGCTGTAAAGATCAACGAAAGAATGTTGCTAACATAATTAAATGGACTCCGCGCTGTAAAGATCAACGAAAGAATGTTGCTAACATAATTAAATGGACTCCGCGCTGTAAAGATCAACAAAAGAATGTTGCTAACATAATTAAATGGACTCCGCGCTGTAAAGATCAACAAAAGAATGTTGCTAACATAATTAAATGGACTCAGCGCTGTAAAGATCAACAAAAGAATGTTGCTAACTTAATTAAATGGACTCAGCGCTGTAAAGATCAACAAAAGAATGTTGCTAACATAATTAAATGGACTCAGCGCTGTAAAGATCAACGAAAGAATGTTGCTAACATAATTAAATGGACTCAGCGCTGTTAAGATCAAGGAATGGGATGTTGTTCAAGCGGATAATTTAAAAATTATATTTAAATATTTAATTTTAACTATTAAAACTTTTTCAAGTTGCTTTGCAATTTAAAATCTAAGCATTTAATAAATACCAAATAACAGAAAATACAAGAAAACAGCATATAAAGCTATATACTACCATACAGTGGGCATACATATGTACTATATAATGCTGTATTGCGTGCATGTAAAAGACTTGTAATTTATATTACATGTAGAAGCAAACAAATTATCGACAATTACTCTAATACAAGTACGCAATTTCTTGCTGCTTTTAAATGCAATTCAAACCAATACGCAGTGCTTATGTACAGCGCTGGAATATAACAAATTATACAAGATTTTTTACCAACAACCCAAGTAATTACCATACAATTTTGCAAGTGTTTGCCACAGACTTGATTTATGCGTGAAATGAAGCGCAATTTGTAGAGCAATTAGCAACACTGGTTAGCACAAATTTTTGTACACACATTAAAGAGGCAAAGAAATACAACAGAAATTCAAGGCAGATATTACACATATTTACACAATACATATATGTAAAAGTGTTGTAAAACACAAACACAAGACCACAAAACAGTTGTGTTGTTGTGTGTTGCCTAATTAAAGCTACACATATGCGTTAAAAGTCATTCAACTCATTATAAATTAATTAACGCGCGCCAAATAAAAAGAAAAAGATATAAAAGTTATCTCAAAATAATTACACGCCACATAAGTTTTGAAAGCACATGAGCAGACATGTAGCAGACAGACAGACAGACAGACAGACATATATGTAGCAGACATGCTTAAGACTACTCAAATGTTGGCACTTAAAGCTATCATAGTTGCAAGTTGAACTACTACTAAAAGGACTTCAATAAAGCAGTGCAGTCGCTCTGTGTTTGTGTGTTGTGCTTGTTACTTGGCTCATTATATAATGCGAGCAACATGTTCGAATGTATCACTCGCTTGAACTTTGTGCGCCAACAATGCAGCAATAGCGACAGAAGTCAACTGTCAACTCTGGGGCAAGCTCGTTACTCATCGCTTTATGCCAAATTGCGCTAGCAAGGCACAAGTTTCGTATAGCGACTCGCTTTGTTGCAAACATTCATAATTCATACAATCATGCAGTCAGTCTGTCAGACAGTCCAGCACATCATTAAAGCTTATCACTTGCAGCCCAAAAGTATGCAGCATCAAATTGTTCGAATATTTCTTAAAGTGAAACATTTTTGTTTGCGTTTTTTTCCAGTTTAATTAATTTTTTTTTAACATTTTCACAAACTAAATAAGTACTTAAGCGCTTTAAGTCTTGCTTTTAATTATCATCCGCGTGTAAGCAATTGTCTTTCGTACAAACTCAACGTAAATAAAAATACGAAACAACATAAATAAGTAGATACAACAAAAGATACTTAGCCTCAAACTCCGCTGCACAGACTTCAAAAAACTTATTGAACATCGTTTTGAACTTAAGGCGAAATAAAAAAGTAGTTAAGAATCTGAAATAGAGCGAAGAAGCAAGTAAGTAAGTAGTTATCGAGCGACAGCAACAATGTTGTACAAAATATTTTGTGTATATTGATGTGCAACAGTAGCGTAGGCCAGGTGAAACATTTGCAGGATAAAGTGAAGTGAAACTAAATATCTGGTATGCAATATAATGTTTCCTCCATATATATATCACATGATTTTCTTATAGCATTTCAAGTCAATTTTTATTTTATCAGCGAGTGCAACGCAACTAAAAGTATGCAATGAAATATAAATCTCACCCTCATCTAATTTCACCCTTGCTTAATTCACCTAATCATTCACCACCACCACTGTTCACCCAAAATACGTTAGTTCATCAAAAGTATCACTTAAATCTACAAACTATAAATTACTCAGAGAAATTGAAAACACTTAAATAGCAAAAGTGGCAGCAACAAACTAAATAACCTCATAAAAACTAAAATGTTCAAAAAGAAGCAAAGATGTTGCTACTTTAAAAAAGGAAAAATAAAATAAAACCAGTATATTGTTACATCTAGTAAGAACAGACAGACAGACAGACAGACATCAGGTTTGCAGCCTTCACAGCACATCTTCTTCTCCGAGTATTACTTAACTCTAAGCCAAAGTAAACCAATACGCGTTCCCAGAAGAGCTCGTTGAGTTGCCATTGTAATTGGATAATTACAAAAATGTGTCTTGAAGCAATGAGTGCAAAGTAGGAAAAAAAAAAAAGAAAAGGAAAACGAAAGAATGGCACTTGGAAAGTAATAAAAAAAAAAAACCTAAGATAAAGATACTCTGTACTGCTTAGTTATATGGTATATGGAGCAGTAGTTGCTGAAGCAGGTTTGCTGCAGAAGAGGTTCGATTAAGAAGTGTTTATTAAAACAGACCGATTTTTGATAAATAAATAACTACTTTATGGCCATATCTGAATAGAAAAAATCGATAAAAGTAATTGGCTCAATAATCGATTATACATAATCGAAAAAATCCATAGATTAATTGCAATTAAGTGATTATGTTCATTTATTATAATTTAATAAAACAATCGTATTTTATTTAAATGATAATCTACTGATTTTTCTGATTACTAATAATAATCGATTATATTACAAAATGATAAAAGTAAACTGCTTTGTTTTTTAATTTTAATACAACCGATTTTTTTCATAATCGAAAAAATTAATAGATTATCTTATTTATTATTAAAAAAAAAAATATTATTTAACTTAAAACCTTTCGTTTTGCAGATAATCCAAAGATTTTATCGATTAAGTATAATCGATTACATTAAAATATCGATTAAATCGTATCGATTGTAGCACATATCTTTGTCCTATATTATTTTAATAGAGATTTTCCGAATCAAAATCGAGCTAATTGAAACCAAAAAAAAAAACAAGTAAGAAAATTACATTCTGGCATAACCGACTGTAAGACCACCCTGTACCAGCACAAGTCGCCTAACAAACAGAAATATTTCCCTAGCTTATGACCAAGCAGTGCAAAACAAAGAGGTCGAAAATTAATAAGAAAAAATAGTATTAAAGAAAAGTATTTTGCTCCTCCCACTTCACACAGTTTTGCTTATAAAATCGTCATTTATTAACTGATTTTGATGAAGTTTTTGGATTTTGGCTTAGAGAGACGTTAAATTTGTTCCGAAGAAATGTATAGCCTTGAGGGTGATTTTATGGGAAAGGGGGGAGGGGCAAACTAACAAATAAACTTGTAAAATTCCGGCGAAGTCCTAGTCGAATGCAAAAAGCGCGAAGTCTTTATCTATTACTGTTTTCGAGATCCTTTCGTTCATACCGACGGACATACGGACAGACGGACATGGCTATATCGACTCCTCTGTCACTTCTGATCATAATGGGGGTAACTTTGGGGGGTCTCCGAACATTATTTCTACCTGTTACATACATTTGCACAAAGCCAATGGGCTCTTGTAACTTCGGTATAATAAATATGGTGACTTCTGGAGCAAGCCCAAAAGCGTGTCTTCCGAAAAATTTTTTTTACACATTTTTTTTATATTTTTTTTTTTTTTTTGGTGAATTACATTTTTGACTCAACCAAAGTTGACATTTCTTTTTTTTTTCTATAATAACATTTTTCATGCTCAATGATTAATAAATAGCTACAATGAGATTTGTTTCGGATACAGTTACGAACTTCTTTGTATTTCCTGTTTCTTTGGCGCTTTCTATAATATCTATTTATATACATCAAATCCTTTTAAACAAACCTCTTTGTTGACAGTTAGCATGTTCTATTAAAGCATCTTAGGCTACTCTAAGGATGTCTACTACTCAAACCAAAAGTTGTTCTAACAGTAGTTAAGTGTTTATATGTGCAAGTGGGTTGCGTGTGCTCTAACTACAACTCAACTCAACTCAACTCAGTTGCTTGCGCGTCCTTTGTGCTGCTTAAGTAGCCAAACAGCTGCTCTGTCTGTTGTCTAGCGCCAATGTCCTATATGTATATATTGCAGAGTCCTTGTCGTGCTTAGTGTAGTTTTCAACGAGTACGACTATTAAACTACTACTAAACCAACACACACCAACATACAAAAGCACTTCTAATGCCTTTGTTCTACAACGAGACGATGGTGTATATGTGTATACTTCATTTCGCCTGATTGCCTGCAAAAGCGTCTAAGGATAAATCGAAGTACGGAGTTCTTGGCAATATGTTCGCCATTTTAAGCAGCTAACAGCACATGAACCTTTTACTATTTCTGCAATCGAGTATGTCTTTTCGTATATTCTCGCTTAATAGCCTGCACTTTTATTTTAGTAGTCACTTATCAGCGGCTAAGACCGCGCGAAAAAGAAAAAATGAACGGAATTAAGCAGCTTGGAAGACGTGCAACCTGCAATTAAAAAGGTAAATATCCTTGGCTGTCTTTGGTTTACAGTTTCGTTGCGAAAGATTTTAATTTGCAGATACATATTTGTGTGCAACCATAAGAAATTGTCGGCTGCAGGCAATTAAGATTTTAGACAGCTGCAGTAAAAGTTTTATATCTTCTATAATTTAAGTACTACTCCATAAAATGGCGCGCTTTAAACTTAATATAAAGGCAGACAATTCAGGCTTTTTAAATATTTGCAACTCAAACAGTTGCCTTGTACAGTTTCAAAGTTACAAAACCTTCTTTTTTTTCAACATGTTTTCGAAAAACTTTCGCTTTCAACCCGCATAGCAAACGCTGCAGTAGCACAACTGACCTGTAAATATTAGCTAAGCTAACACGTACCCGTGTACATTTCAACATCCTTTACGCAGGAAAAGGCGCAACTGTTGAAAGATGCGAACAAAAAGTTTCACTCGCTACTTAGACAAATATTTGGCGTACAGCACAGCAAAAAAATAAAAGAAAAAAGAAAAAGGGTGCCTTTAAAATAGGTCAGTGCAAGCTAGCACATTATTTTCAAGTTATAAATTGCATTTCCTTTTACATTTCCCCTCGATTAAATCATAATCGCACACTTGTTTCATTTCGGTTTCCGTTAATGCATTCGCATGCTTCA
Source organism: Leucophenga maculata (assembly GCA_035044805.1). Taxonomy (NCBI): domain Eukaryota; kingdom Metazoa; phylum Arthropoda; class Insecta; order Diptera; family Drosophilidae; genus Leucophenga; species Leucophenga maculata. The sequence goes on from JAWNNP010002289.1 coordinate 25,927, forward strand.
TGCAGTCATGAAAATCCTTGCGAAATACATCGCTCATGGAGAAACTAGAACAATGCAATGTGGTATCCATGTCTAGTTACTGACTCAATACACGAATATATGCAGTGTTTAGGGACTGTTGGCCACAGCAACAGAGTGGTCCGGCAGCGGCAGAAACTTGCTTGAATTTGAAATTGCATCTTGTGACTTTGTCTGCTGTGCATTGTCGCCGGAAATATTCAATTTTGATTTCAGTTATGCCATGTAGTAACTGGAAAAATATCGAAGGAAAAGTGCAGCTCGCTAGCTAGCATGCCACATGAATGTTCAAGTATGTCCTTCCCTAAGCGTATTGGCACAAAATCAATTCGATTATTCTTTTTCCGTTGCATTGAATTCTTAAGCGTAAGATTTATACTATTAGAGTTGCTAGCCAAAAATATAGAAAAGAAAAATATAAAGTTATAATGTCCTTCGTTCATTTAAGTGCATTGTTATAAATGCATGATTATTAGTGAAAGATAAGTCGAAGAAGATTGTTTAAATGGAGAAAATTCTTTAAGAAACTAAACAAGTATGTGTTGCAGTCGAAATTATGAAGTCTAAATTTTGGTGAAACTTCTCTTGGTTTTTTTTGTCTTTCACTAACTTAGTCTACGAAATTGCACTTCACGCCAGATTTTTAGCATTTATTGTTAGGAAGTTTATTTTAGAAGTCCTTATATGTCATCAAAACCAATGCTTAAGAAATTGTTTTTTAATGAAATCCACTTAATACCTATTTGTCGAGTCGATATACACATACACTTCTGTCCATTAGTCTGGCTGTCCTTATGAACATCGAAATCTTGCAGACTGTAAGAGTTAGAGCCTTAAAATTTGATACTCTTATACATTCTTGAGAGATGTGGTCGTTTGCAGGTGTTCATATTATAAAAAAAAAGTTGTTGACTGTCATTGACTTGGGCATGGCCAACAATGATTGTTGTTATAAACGGTCCAAGCAACTCACATATCTCCTAGCCTCTGGACAGCAGTTCAGAGCCGAAAGAAGCCCCCTCCCCTTAAAGAGCGATATCGAGAGAAACCGAGACGCAAGAAAAATGATCAAGGGTGAGTTTAAGTATGTTGAGAGTTTATATTTAAAAAACCTCTCCGAACCCTTTGATACCAAGAGAGGTTTCAGGCAGGGCGATGCTCTGTCGTACGATTTTTTCAATCTTTTGATGGAATACATTCTATGCCAGTGCCCGTGTCCATCTTCCAAAAGGAAGTGATGCTGCTCGCTTACGCCGATGACATCGATATCATCGGCACTCAGGAACGGCGAGTCAGCATGACGTTCTCAGAGATTGAAAAACTGTCTCGGCTCATGGGTCTAGCAGTGAATGAGGACAAGACGAAGTACTTGGTGTCTTCTAGCACTCCGTCATCGCGTCTTGGACGGTCAGTGATGATGAAGAATTTCAACTTCAGTGTTTTAGAAAACTTCGTCTATCTTGGATCCGAGATAACCAGCAACAACAACGTTGATTTTTTTGGGCTGAGCACCTTCCTAAATGCAGCCATGATCGAAAAACGTTTGACAGCCATTTAAGTAAGTAAGTCCAGTCACTGCAATATTCTCGGCTGTTGCAGTAAGCAACACTTCAGTGGCTCATGTCTGACTCGCACGGTCTCATGGGTGGGTCAGTGACGGTACACAGCTGATGCGGAGTCGAAGCCACTGCAGAACTGAAAAACACAACACAATGTCGATGTTCTGTGTTGAGTTCTGACCGGTGGTAAATTTCCCAATGATAGCAGACTGAATATATGATGATTTGATTGATTGAAACAGATTCCAGCGTCAAAACCATTCACAAAGTAAGACTTCATGGAACCTTATACGCCCTAAAAAACACTGACACGGATGCTTCGTGCAATGGTTGAAGTATTTTTGTGTCTTATTTTGTAGCAATTTTACGCTTTGTAGCGATATCTTCAATAATTTTTTCCGAAACATTTTTCATGCATCAAAAACTGCCCCTCGTTCATATGAGTGATCTAAGAGTTTATTAAAGATAGTGTCACCAAATTTGGAAATCTATATCCGTCTGATTAAGTGTAAAAAAAAACTAAAGGTGGCATTGCTCATAATGCCGACAGTACACATATTTGTCTAGCTTGTATGTTCGCATGCATAGCTTCATGCAGACAGCTGATGAGTAGATGACCAGCAGATGACCACAGTAGCGCATATAAAATTGATGTAGAAATGCTATATAAACTTATAAGCAGCTGTTTTGCTCCTCCCATTGTTTCTATTTCATTCATTAAACACAGAACGGTTGGAAAAAGTTATGTATCAATGCTAATATTTAAACTTAATATTTTTTAAAACATTTCTATGCCTAGTACACAGCATAGCTGCACAATATATATGCTTGCAAATATCTCCCAAGCCACTCTTATATTTCTATTAATTTATAGAAAATTTTAACAACCTTTTAATACCATTTATTAGCATTTAACAAACAATTTAGCACACTTTACATATCCAAATATATTTACGACCACAAATTCAGCCAAAAACACGAAAATAATATAAAAAAAACACAACCTAAACCCAAACAAAACGTTTACACGCAAAACTAACGCTAATTCAGTCGATTAATTAAATCATGACGACGGCATTTGAATTGTATTACAAATAATCAATTTTTCATTCACTAATATATGAAATTAGTGTCATTTCCGGTTTTTGGCATCGTGTTTAACCTCAAAGAGTGAGCGAGGAAAAATGCAGCCACTTCCGGTGCATAAAACTTTTTACAATGCACATTTAACCCTATTCGTCCTGAGCCGCGCTCGCCCACTGATCAGGCTGCCGCAGCTAAATGTTAATTTTCGTGGCACAACGTGGCGTATACTTAATGTGCAGCACAGCACAGCACAGTACGGCACGGCACAGTACGGCACGGCACAGCACTGATTTTTAGTTAGTTTCTCTACGCGTTTAGCGCATACAAAAACGACATAATGTGTAATGAGTCTGACTGTCCGTCTGTCCGTCTGTCTTTAGCTGCTAAATTCACAGTTTGTTCAGTTGTTTTGACCAAAATTTTAGTGGTTGAACTTTCGAACTTTCCTTTTTTTTTTTTTTTGTACTCGCATAGTTTGTGCTTAGTTTTTTCCCCCCTTTTGTTGTACATTTTTTTTGTCATTACTTTTATATATTTTTGGTTAGTGTAGAGCGCCGAAACAATGTGTGGGCTATTAGCTAAATGTTAAATGACATGTTAGCGCGCGGTTTGAGTGCTCGTTGCGAGTCTGCAAAGGACGTTGCATGTGTGTTTAGTTAAATATAGATCATGGCATTTTTTTTTCTGGTGCCTGTGTGTATTGCGAAACCTTTCACTTGCACTGGTTTAGTTGTTAATTACCGCGTGAAACTTTGTTGTTTTTTGTGTTATCTGGTTTTGTATAATTTTTTTTTTATTTATGGAGTTTCTGGTTTGGTTTAAAACTGCAATTCGTAGTTCAAATGGGGATTTTCTGTAAAGAATATAATTTTTTTTTCTTTCTCAGATAATTTTTATATGTGAGTGAGTGGAAACATATCAACCGCTCCTTGGAAAGGGGGCCAAGAAGGTCATTGGTTAATCCTTTGACTAATTCTTGATACGATGAGGAGTGTCGCTTCTATTAGCGAAACCTTGCAGACGAGAGCAACGCGAGCTGTAGAGAATGATATCGAGAGTAACGGAGAGAGGAGAAATACCAGAAAAAGGAGCAAGAAAGGCGTGAGTTAGAGGATGTTGATAAGTTATATGACAGATATGAAGCTAGAAAATTTTTTCAAGAGGTCAAGCGTCTGACCGAAGGTTTTAAGCTAGAAGTATCTTTCCATAATCTGCTTACAGATGCACAGGTATCACTGAGTCTATGGAGGAGTTATTTTTCTAACCTAATTGAAGGCGATTTCCGAATTCCGCCGATAGAGAAATGACACCGGAACCACCAGTTACTGATGGCACTATTGTAGAGCCACCGGACTAGAATGAGGACGGTTTCGATAATAAAAAGCTGAAAAAACAAAGTGGCAGGCTGCACTAGGTATCCCGGCAAAGATTGTTCCTCTTTGCATGACGACGCTATCTCGCACACAAAGCGTTGTCAGGGTGGGGAAAATCCTCTCCGAGCCCTTTGATACCAAGAGAGGTTTCAGGCAGGGCGATGCTATGTCGTGCGATTTTTTCTATCTTTTGATGGAATACATCCTACGCCAGAGTATCTCGGGCTTGATCTTCCAAAAGAAAGTAATGCTGCTCGCTTACGCCGATGACATCGATATCATCGGCAAGAAGGAACGGCGAGTCAGCATGACGTTCTCAGAGATTGAAAAACAGTCTCGGCTCATGGGTCTAGCGGTGAATGAGGACAAGACGAAGTACTTGGTGTCTACTCGCACTCGGTCAACGCGTCTTGGACGGTCAGTGACGATGGAGAACTTCAACTTTTGTGTTGTAGAAAACTTCGTTTATCTTGGATTCGAGATAACCAGCAACAACAACGTCAGCCTGGAGATCCGGCGAAGAATCACGCTTGCAAACATTAGCTTTTTTGGGCTAAGCAAGCAAATGAGAAGTAAAGCCCTCCTCTCGAAAGACAAAAACCAAGATCTATGAGACGCTGATACTCCTGGTCCTATTGTATGGTGCAGAGGCATGGACAGTGATTGAGTCGGATGAAACAGCGTTCGAGAGGAAGATTTTTCGCAGGATTTTCGGTTCTATAAGAGTCGGCGATGAGTTTAGGTCCCGTATGAACCGCGAGCTGTACGAGCTATTCGATGAGGTTGACATAGTCCAGTGCATAAAATTCCATTGTGCTGAGCATCTCATTCGAATGGATGAAAGAGCTCCAGCACGCATGGTTTACATGGGTGGCCCAAACTTGATTGGTGGATGCCGAAATAGGGAACGAAAGGGCACTCGTTGGAATGAGCAGATATGGAGAGAGATCTCCGTACTTGACATTCAAAACGATTGGCGCCAGCGCGCTCAGGACTATGGAGGCTGGCGCGCCTTCCTAGACGCGGCCATGATCGGTAGATGGTTGAGAGATTTAAGTAAGTAAGTAAGTTAGGCCTTCGCCGGAGTTTAATAGTATATTTTAAAATTTTTCACAGTCCCCCCCTCCCCCTTTCCCATAAAATCACCCTCAAGCCTAAAAATTTTTTGGGCACAAAAAAAAAATTAAGTATTCAAAATCCAGAAACTTCATCATAATCGTATAATAAATGACGATTTTATAGGCAACACTGAGAGAAATGGGAGGAGCAAAATAGTTTTCGTTTGTACCATTTTTTCTTATTAATTTCCTACCTTTTTGTTTTGCACTGCTTGGTGCATAAGCTAGGGCAACATTTAATGTGTCTGTTAGGAAAGGATTTAGATCCTTAATGGGTATGGAAATTCGAGCAATGACCTGTACTGGTACAGGCTCTCTTACAGTTAGTTTCTATTTAATATTTCAACTAAATTACTTAAACTTTTTTCACGTTCTAAATTCTCTCAAGCAAGCCTTTAAAATATTTACTATCTCAAAATTTATTTCAAATCCTTTCCGCATACTATTTCCACTTGATTCCTTTCGGCGAAAATAATAATAAACTTAGTGAAATCAAGAAAGAAAAAAAAGAAAGAAAGAAAGAAAGAAAAATGCTTCATAATAACTTGGCCACAATTCGCCATTGTTCTCGTGTTTTGATTAAAAAATCTACACAGTCAGAGACAGAAGCAGAGAATGGAATATAATAGAAGTGAGAATAAAGAATTTTTCTATGGCATAAAACACATTATGCATTATTAAAAGGAAAAAAAAAATAATATATATATGTATTGAGAAAAATAGAATATATATATATATAGTATATAGTGCTTGTATAATAATAATAAAATAGCGAGAAAATGCGAGTGTGCAGACAGCATTCTAACAGCAGCAGCAGCACCATCAACAGCATCAACAGCATCAACAGCCGGGAGCAAGCGTACACAATGTCCTTTCAATTCAACAGATACAACAGTATATGAAGTCGGTGACAATATAGTGCAGCTAGCTAGCATCAGCGCGGATAGACATCGCACTTTTATATAATACAGAAATTCGCAAATTGAATAAAATACAATGGTTTCGAGATGGCTGACTGGCTGACTGCCTCACTATTGCCTGGCGTCGACAACAGCTTTTATGATGGAGCGAAAAAAATAAAATAAAAAATAAAATTCTTCAAGTGACATTGAATCACGCAAAAAAAAAAAAAAAAGAAGGAGCAGCAGCAAATGCTAAATTAAAATCCGTTATTCTGATAGCAGAAATTAAGCTGAAAAGTTTGTAGAGAATATTAGGAGCGGATATATAGCTAATTCTTTGCTGCAGCTGTGAGTTATAGAAAATGTTTAATTTTTCTCGAACACCTGAAAAATGTATGCAGTAAGTTTTAAGGAATTTTAATTATTTTATGCTGCGTTGAATTAAAAAAGTGTGCGTAGTTTAAGAGCAGACTATGAAGTGTAGGCAACAGATGGCAGGATATATGGATGATAGAAATTTTAGGCTACTATGAAGCCTGTAGCGAAGTAACTTGATATATTGGAGCACAATGGACATATTTCCAATATAAGTTACAAGTTACTTCGCTACAGGCTTCATAGTAGCCTAAAATTTACTAAAATATCGTCAAACACAGTGGGAGAAACTTGGAGAACTTGGAGGAGTAAAAACCATCAAATGAGACAACGATATCGTGATGACAAAGTCATCTGCAATGTCTGCGCCAACGACATAAAAACTCATCATCAACAAACAATCTACGAGACTTTTATAAACTCAATAATAGAGAGTCGAACTGCTAAACGCTAGCTGGCTGGCTGGCTGTATCTCGTTCTTAAGCTCTCCGAAAATTGTGGTTCCTTCCGGTAATAATTTAGAAATATCAAGTTATAAAGAAGAGAAGAATTTTACCCGAGCAGAGATTTGCTGTATATGGGTATCTAAGCATTCATAAGCACAGACGGTCGCCATTTGCTTTGAATGCCAAGTACGTAGAGATCTCTCCATACCTGGTGCGTACGCGTGCCCGTTCGCCCTCTATTTCGGCCTTCTCCAATCAAGTTTGGGCCCCCCATGTAAACCATGCGTGTTGAAGCTCTTTCATCCATTCGAATGAAGTGCCCAGCACAGTAGAATATTATGCGCTGGACTACGTCGAGCTCGTACAGCTCGCGGTTCATGCGGAACCATACCTCGTCGCCGAATCTAAAATGAACGAAAATCCTGCGAAAAGTCTTCCTCATAAAGACTTCCAACGCTGTCTCATCTGATTCAATCACGGTCCATACCTCTGCGACATACAATAGGACCGGGAATATCAGCGGCTTATAGATCTTGATTTTTGTCTTTCGAGATAGGGCTTTACTTCTCATTTGCTTGCTCAGCTCAAAAAAGCATATGTTTGCAAGCGTAATTCTTCGCCTGATCTCGAGGCTGACGTTGTTGTTGCTGGTTATCTCGAATCCAAGATAGACAAAGTTTTCTACAACATTGAAGTTGAAGTTCTCCATCGTCACTGACCGTCCAAGACGCGATGATGGAGTGCAAGAAGACACCAAGTACTTCGTCTTGTTCTCATTCACCGCTAAACCCATGAGGCGAGACTGTTTTACAATCTCTGAGAACGCCTTGCTGACTCGTTGTTCCTGCGTTCCGATGATATCGATGTCATCGGCGTAAGCGAGCAGCATTACTTTCTTTTGGAAGATCAAGCCCGAGATACTCTGTATGTACGGGCACTGGCGTAGGATGTATTCCATCAAAAGATAGAAAAAATCGCACGACAGAGTATTGCTCTGCTTGAAACCTTTCTTGGTATGGAAGGGGACCTCTCCGACCCCTTTGATACCAAGACCGGACTTGTAGACTTTGTGTTCATACTATAACGCATACTGAGTGTAGTTATCCGCTCTCAACTGTAGCTATCCGCTCTCAACTGTAGCTTTTCTGAGCGCACCTAATGAAAGTGTCGTCACTATGTCTTATTACACGATGTCGCACTATTTCTTTCCATTCTCTTCCTCTTTCCTTCTTTCTCTCTACTTCTTACTTTCTCTTTCTTTCTCTCTTTCTTACTCTTATTCTTCCTGCCTTTCTCCCTCACTCATGCCATTTAAAATTCTTTGCTATTAAATTTAAATTGAATAATTTTCCAATAAACTATTCACATTTTAATTAACGAAATATAAGCAGTTGCCATTAAATTAATTAAATTTTTCATTCAATTATATATCAAATGCAATAATACACTTGGCTGCTGTTTAACTTTTCTCAACCTTTTCAAAAATGAAAATTGTACGTTTTCATGCGCACAGCAGCATCATCAAATTATTGAGCAATTTAATTAAAAAGAACTTCGAAATACAACTTGAAGATGTTCATGTGCACCCTTTTGTGCAGCACAAAGCACACAATTCCCTGCAATGAATTCGCTTTAATTCGCAAGCGTTTGTATGAAGACAACAAGCGCCTGGTAGCGCGCAGTAGGGGCTTTTTTTTCTGGGAGAAACAATCACAGCATGTGTTGCAACAACAACAGCAACAACAACAACAAGGTTTGATTATTAAATTTTCATGCAGTTTAGTAGAAAAGCTGTGAAAATCAACTAGCAATAAGATGTAACATACAAGAAAAACATATTCGAAGGGGAGAAAAAAGTAGAACAATGAGTATATGATTTGGAAATACCCTGCTGCATGCTAATTCAGGTTGCAACATGTTGGCAAGTGCACAAACAACAGTGTCGAACTTGACGTCGAACTGCTAGAGAGAGACTTCGAATGCTCTTTCCTCATTGTTACTTACAAACTTGATAAACCATTCAGTGTAGCGTATAAAAATGTCTACAAAAAGTGTAAAACATGCAGCATAAACTCATGCAGCATACTTTACTGCTTATTTATAGCAATGAGCACACAGCACAAGGTGGCGCAGACAGACAGACAGACAGACAGACAGACGGAGCGACAAACAGCTACATTTTCACTTATACGACGACTACATCGTAGTATATATGCCATATTAGCGAGTTGTAGCACAGTGTATAGAGCGCAGCACATGGGACTTCAAACTTCAGAGAAGCGTTAAGATTTTCAACATATTATTTACACTATGATTCCGTAAAGCTTTAGTTGGGGATTTTGTGGATTTGCACGAAGACAGTCGCATGAATGTCTGTTTATATCTTTGTAACTCATGGCTTTATATATATATTATATCTTCATTGCAATTCAAAATTTTCAATTTTCGTCGTCTTCGTCTTCGTCGTCGTCGTCGTCCTCGTTGTCGTAGATTGCTGTTTATATTTATAATGTGCTTAATACCAATGCTAAAACTAACATAAATCATACTTAGAGCACGCAGCAGCAGCAGCACCAAACTACATAAATAGAAAGGACGAAATAAATGTAAGCGCACAAGGACGTTGCTGCACAGCCATCCATTCATTCATTCATTCGTTCATTCGTTCATTCGTTTCATAGTTCAGTCAGTAATTTCTGAAACTTAGCTAGCTCTAACACTTAGCTGCATGCCTTGCCTCGCTTGCATCCTTAAAATATTGCTAGTTTTCGTAAATATTTCTTGGCAGCTTCTTGGCAAAATTCACTTGGCACAAGGCGTCGAAAAATTTTCACTTTAAGCGCGCATTTGCTTGCTTGGCAAAATGCAACATTCCAGCAAAAACTCCGACAGCAGAGACCTCAGCTCAGCTCAGTTTACATGCATTCACATGCTTTTCACCCAGTGTGGTGTTCTACTTTACTCGGCTGCGTGTTAAATTCGCTTAGTTTTGTGTCTGCTCAACATACTAATGAATTATGCCAGCCAGCCAGCCAGCCAGCCAGCCAGCCAGCCAACTGTGGACTGAGCCGTGCTTCGTCTTAGGTATTATTTGTTTTGTATAAGTTTTGTGCCCAGTACTGCGTCTGTTGCTTAGTGTTTCTTCATATTTCTTCATAATTTTCCTTTTTTTCGCTTTAGTCTTTCTAATGAAAAATGATGATGATTATATTTGACGTAGCTGCTATTTATTTTGGTTTTAAATCATCAAAAGAAAAAAACTTTTGCATAGTTTCATTTTCTTGATTAAAATTTTTCATTGTGTAGCTGAGCTGTTAACTGCAAAACGAATTATTAGCTTTTTAGTTGAAGTATTTATATTTCGGTAAGTGGCAACACTAATGTCAATAGCTAAAATCTGGCAATACTAAAATAAAGTTTGACATTTTTTAGTCACAACATACGCACAACGTAAAGGTTTTCGTTGACAAGAAGAATCCAACAAAAGTTTTTCGCAGAACAAATGTTCAGCTATTTCTTCGGCAGAATAGATCATGTGGTTAGTATTCCACTTGAGCAACTTAAGACAGTCAATTCCGAATGAAACACGTTCATTTGTTTGCCTGAATTCTTTGGAGAAATACGCAAAACCAACCATCGAAAACAAAGCACCTTCCACCATGACAACGGTTAGTTCGGAATTGTACACGTTCATTTGTTTGCCTGAAGTCTTCGCAAAAATTTACAAAACCAATCGCCGAAGACGAAGCACCTTCCACCATGACAATGAGACTTTTTGAGCACTCAAAAAATCGAATTGTTGGCTCATTCGCCTTACAGCTTTAATTTATCATCCAATGATTATTTTTTATGCCCAAACATCAACAATAAACTGCATGGTGCACGTTTTTCAACGCACGCAGAAGGTGTTCTTGCACTCACAAGCCATGATTTGGAGCTGCCACAATCTGAGTGGAAAAAGTGCTTCGAAAATTGGTTTGAGTGAATGCAAAAGTGCATAAATAAAGGCATTTTCATTTAGAAATGTTTGTTAATATTTGCTATTCCCGAAATATAAATAGTGCCCCTCGTATTTGTGCAAATGTTCCACCTTCTAGTCCATTCCTCTAGAGCGTGGAGGTAGCATCTTCAATTATTTCTATGTCATCAGGCATAGGAAACGCACCTGTGTACGCACCTGCCTTGAAGAACACCAACCTGCAACTGCTACGTTAAAAAAGTGCTTAACGAAAAATTGTGCTCCGTCTAGGTAGAAGTCCAGTAGAACAACGAATGAAGCTGATAGTAGCCAGCAACCCCGATCCCTAGTGATGCAGAAATATATCCTTGGAATTAACAACGTCCTCGCGCCAGGCCATGTTTAGTTGTTTCCAAAACTTTCATAATGAGTATGGTTCAACGATGTCCAGTTTAGCAGGTTTTTGAATCAAGAAGATCCAAGATCAACACTAAACAAGTAAGGAAATACAGTCGGGCGTAACCGACTGTAAAAGGCCCTGCACCAGTTCAGGTCGCCGAACAAACATATTAAATGTTTCCCGAGCTTATGACCAAACACATGACTACTTCTCACTGCGCGAATATGAATGAACAGAAAAGGGGGGTTGTTCAAATTCAATTGCTTATAAAATCGCCATTTATTATCCGATTTTGATGAACTTTTTGGATTTTTGCTTAGAGAGACGTTATCTCTATATTGGTATACTCAATTTTTTTTGTGCCGAAGAAATTTTCACCCTAAGGGGTGATTTTATGGGGAAAGGGGGGGAGGGGCAAAATTTTAAAATAAACTTGTGAAATTCCGGAGCAATCCTAGTCGAATGCAAAAAACACGAAGTCTCTATCTATTACCGTTTCCGAGATCCTTTCGTTCATACAGACGGACGGACGGACGGACGGACGGACGGACAGACGGACAGACGGACATGGCTATATCGACTCCTCTATCACTCCTGACCATAATGGTGGTAACTTTGGGGGGTCTCCGACCATTATTTCTACCTGTTACATACATTTGCACAAACCCAATAGGCTCTTGTACCTTCGGTACAGGGCCTAAAAAAGAGTGCATTCGTCGGTAGCGCTTGGTCATTTTCTTTTTAAGTATTTTTAGAACCGAGATGACCTTCGCCCAAGTAAAAGCTGCATCTATAGTGGTGAATCTAAAAAGGCCTCCATGGTGTTTATGTCTACTGCAACTGCCAGTTTATGCGGCTTACAAAGCTCTGAAAGATGCTTAACGAATATTTTTTTCTAATTAGCATTTAAACGTCATCATTTACCGCAGGAATAAAGGCTTCCAGAATGAAAATACTTGCCGGTATCCCTTTCAACTTGTGACTTCTCTACCATTCAGCTTTGTCTTGCGTATGGCAGGTGCAAATGTACATCTTTCACAGTAGATACACAACAACGAGCACCTGATACGCACTTGGCGTAGCAGAGATCGAGTGATGGGACAACTTTTCATCATAATAAATATAAAAAATGACAATTTAAAATTAAAAATTTAATAATTAATAAACATTGTCACCCTCTGTCATTCTTACGCTACCACTAACAGGTGTTAGCTAAACCTCTACCAACTTTTTTTTGTTTAATTTAAAAGTCATTTTTTTACTATTTTCTTTTATAAATTTTTCTCTTGCTTTACTTTATGCATTTAAATAAATTTATAATTTGTAAATATATTTATTACTTGCAGCTATTTACTTGCATTTTAAACAAATATTTTTATATAAACAACTAAAATAGTTACATGCATATTTCATGCAATATTTCATGCCTGAGCACTGCAAAAACTTAATAAAATGTTTAATTTCTTTTTGTGTATTTATTGAAACGAAATAAAGCCGTGTTTAAATAACATTTACACGCACTAATAAACTCAAACGGTGCGGTTTGACAAAGCAGAACAGCTTTAAGTGCTTTAAATAATGAAATTTATTCATATAATATATAAGCGGCGTATTTTAATAAATAAAAAAATAAATAAAAAAAAAAAATTTGCTCATAAAATAATTTATGTAATCTAATTGTTGCGATTACATTATATCGCCTAAAGTAAATTTACATAAATATTTCACATATACACTTGCAGGCGCGCATTGAACTTTCACTTCCGGCACCCCAGCATAAAGTATAAAGCGACTTCCGGTTCGCAGCACATGCAAACATTTGAAATTTTTCTCTTTTTTAAATGCGGCCTTTTTTTTTTTTTTTTTTTTTAAATATTTACACGCGAAATTATTATACAGCGAAATGTTGTTAATATGCTTGCTTAAGGTAGAACAAATAAGTAAACAAACAAATAACTCCCGCCTAATGCCAATGTGCGGGGGGCGTAAGGGTGCGGCATTAACAGTACAAAACAGTACAAAAGTTTTACGTTTACCTAAATCAGGCAAGCATAAAATTTACGCACTGTGCACAACAAATATGCCTACAGTTTGTTATGTCTGTGTGTGTGTGTAAAGGTGGAAGGTGGTTGTGGTCCAATTGCACCTTCATAAGGTTAAGCGGTAATTTAAAAGGTGTTGTCGTCGCAGTTCAGTCTAGCAGGCGTTATGCTCTATGCTGTGGGGGGCAGTCAATGACCGCCTGCTGCCTTTCGACACAGCACGTGTTGTACGAGTATTAGTCGCTTTTAATTAAATTTAAATGATTTATTATTTTTCTTTATTGGTTTTAATTTTGTTTGCATTGTCAGTAGTCAAATAGGCCTCAAGGCTTTTGCTTATTGTAAGGCGCAGGAGTCATTAAAGGATAGTAGGTGGCGTGCTTATTTTAAAATAAAAGCTTTCAATTGAGGTAATTTGTTTAAAAATCGCTTACAAACAAACCCAAAAAATGTTGGGTGAAAATTTCTAAGGAGGCTGTCCAATTTGTATACGCATTCGTATGTTTCAAGGGAAACAGAGAAGCGAAGCGCAGAATACAGGTTCTCACTGTTGAGCTCCCAAAAACCATCAACTAAAAACCCATTTCGTAATGAAAGCAGCCAGTTTATACAATAATTAAGCTATATACCTCCAACAAAGTATACTGTAACCACTCTCTATGCATACATATAGTAGCTAACATCATAAAAAAAAAAAATGTTTAATGCTATATAAGCCGCCCCTAAGGTTTCTCTACCTGTCTAAGAACAATAGCTGAAAAACTAGAACATTTCGCCAACTATGAGCCATTTTGAAAATATGTTAAGCCAGACAATGGCATAAGTTGACAGTAAAAATGTCCTCTACAATAGGTAAGTAATCTTATTTCAACCAATGAATAACTAAATACAAACAAGCAGAGCAGCAGCAGCAACAGCAGGACTTCCGCTTATTTGAAATGATGAACAATGAAAAGTCAACGTAAAGCTTTATGTTCCTATAAAAGAGTAGCAAAAAAAGGAAAATATGCTCAGACCACTTTCGCTGACATGTAAAATATAATAAAGACATATTCAGAATGCTAACAGCGAAAAAGAAGAAGAAGAAGAGGAAGAGGAGCAAAAAAACACGTCGAAAAAAGAGATAAATTCTGAGTACCAATAAAAGAAAAAGGTTGCTCAGAGGCAGCAAGCTAAAACTAATTTGACTTGACATTAAAGCGCAACAACAAGAACAAAAACAACAATGGACGAACAGTTAGAAAAAAGGGAGGAGAAAATATAGCGGTTGTATGTATGTATAAATAGCCTACCTTTGTGCATTTTGTATTAACAAAAAATATAAAAAATTGCTAAAATTTACTGCAGAGCCCGTACTTCATTATTTATAAGTTTAAAGCATATAAAACTACTAACTAACAATACCTTATTAACATTTGCATTATTCTAAATTTTTTATTCGATATCTTTTACTCTTATTTTTCTTTCTGCCAACACTGTACAATCGATACTTTACGCCCTATCACAGCTATTTCAGCAAGCACCTTCCAGGCATGAAATAGTTGAAATAAAGATACTTTTAAGGGTTTTTAAAATTTTTAACGATATTGTCAGAAATTTTTAAACAAAATATATAAATATATGAAGACTTCATAAAAACTTTTCCTTGCCTAAGTTACAAAGCTTATAAGAAACTAAATTAATTTCCTTTTCCAATTTTTGCAGTGTATAACGAGTGCCAGCGAGTTGTTAACATGAACAAGACAAACAGACGCGAACAGGCAACAACTGTAGCGATGACTATCATATGGTTAAAAAAAAGTGGTTAAAGCACCGCGGAGTATGCTTTAATTTTTTTTCTTCCTCTTTGCCAACAGTCAACTGCAACCTTTTTTTCTATAGACATATATATATGTATATATGCGCGCGGCTTGCTTTTTAACAACAATATTATTACTTTTTATGCTCGAAGTATGCCGCTTGTTAATACAACAAGGCAGCAACGACGACGAAGGACAGCATGTACCAGTGTCCAGCTGTAGCGCTTGACAGCCAGTCAACTTAGTATAGCATACAACTTGGTGCCCATCTTGCATGCTTCAGTGCTGCTTCGTGTTTATATAATGAAATCTAATAAATTAAGCAGATTTATAACGCACTTCCGCTGCTGCTGCTGTAGGTTTCCTGCTGATTTAACAAGATTGGCCCAGCGGGCAAAGCGTAAAGGACAGAACATATATTTTTCTTTTGTTCTTTTTTTTTTTTTTTTTTTTAGCAAAAAATGTAAGCCAATAAGAAACAAAATTGTTTTTGAAAAAAAATCTCAACAAGTTGTCAGCCCTCTGAACCTATTGTGAACTTATTGCGCACGGATTTAAACGCTTAGCTTGTCTTAGTTGCCTTAGCAGGCTATAGGCCAATTGTGCGCAACTGAAGCGTGAAGTATCTTCATCATTGTATTAGTTTCCAAATTTTTCGACACCGCAGCGACAGACGGACAGACATAAAATAGTAAGTAGAAAATGTTGTGCGAACTTAAAACTTTTGCTGTTAGTTGTCACACTTTTCGTGAACAGACGGCAAGATAGCACGCATGAGTGGTGTTTGAAGTTTTGCGGTTGCCATAGTTAGGAACATCAGCGCTTAAAAGTTGCACGCGCAATTTTAAGCTCTGTCTTAAGCAAACAATTCCCTTGAGCTACACTTAAAAATATATTATTTCCATGAAATAAACATCATCAATTGTCAACATAAACAAGCCGCTGCTATATATAATGCTATAAGAAAAACAAAAATAATAAATATAATAAATGTTGCCATAAAATAATACAAGACAATGTCGAACTTAAGAAGCTTCTCTTGAATTCTGTTGTCGCATATGTTTGCCATGACGCGTAAAATATTTTTAACTGATTGATATAAGTCGCTCACATGCTTGGTTTTACGCTGAGTATCATCATTTTACTTCAAAAGGCTGCTATAGTAAGGAGGTTTGTACAAGAACAAATTAAACGAAAAAGAAGTTTGTGTAGTTTATTTACTGCGAAGAAATTTTTATTTCATTTTTGAAAAATCATCAAAATATGCAGCTGAAAATTTACAAAAATTCTACATAAATAGTATTTGCTCTTGCAGTACATTCTGATATGTTGGTAGGTGCTCAACGTTCACATAAATTCTACCTAAATAGTATTCGCTCTTGCAATTACTTCTGGTAGGTGCTAAATGTTGACTCAAATTCTACATAAATAGTATTCGCTCTTACAACTATTTTTGGCAGCTGCTAAATGTTGATGTTGGTAGGTGCTCAAAGTTGACAAAAAAATCTACATAAATAGTATTCGCTCTTGCAATTACTTCTGGTAGGTGCTAAATGTTGACTCAAATTCTATTTAAATAGTATTCACTCTTACAATTACTTCTGATAGGTGCTAAATGTTGTTGTTGGTAGGTGCTCAAAGTTGACTAAAATTCAACATAAATATTATGGTATCTTGCAGTTCATCCTGGTAGGTGCTACATATTGAGGTGCTCAAAGTTTACTACAATTCTACATAATTAGTATTCGCAGTTCATTGTGGTAGGTACTAAATGTTAGTGTTGGTAGGTGCTCAAAGTTGACAAAAATTCTGCTTAAATAGTATCCGCTCTTGCAATTAATTCTGGTATGTGCTAAATGTTAATGTTGGTAGGTGCTCCAAATTTACTTTAATTCTACATAAATATTATGCTTTCTTGCAGTTCATTCAATGTTCAGCACCAACTAAATTAAACTATATCACTGCATTTGCTATTTCTTTCCACAAATATCCAATTATTTAAACAAACCTCGTACACGGTGCCAAAAAAAAAAAAAAACAATGACATCCATATATGTTTACACCGCGTTGAAGCTTCGCCAGGAGACAGACACATAATGCTTATAAGTTGACTGACATGCGCCAAAGCAAAAACAAAAAAACACAAGAAAGAAAGACCTCGCCAGAAAGTGGGAAACAATAAAAAATAAGCTACGACAAGCTATGTACATGGTGGCGCGGGTATGTCAAAATAACAGCAACAAAAAAACATGATAAATAAATTTGTTCCAAAAGGTGTCAGACAATGTAGAACGTGTAGCAACACTTGGAGCAAAATGAGTTCTGTCACCGTTAAAGTATGGCACCGGCACCAACTACTACTACACATTTGACGTTGAAGTGCAGGAAATTGTTTACCTACAACTTCAGGCAATGTGCTACTTTAATTTCGTGTGAATAAAAGAGAAATCTGTTTTCTATATATATATATATATATATATATACTATTAAATATATATAGAAGCAATAGACTCGCATACTGCGTAAATTATTTCGTTTCAAGCTTTTTAGGAAAACACCAAAAATAAGCGAAATGACCTGTTGTGGTTGATGAGTAAAACTAAATAAAAAAAGTTCAACCGAAAGGTTGTACTTCATAAACTATTGGTCTGCAAATGACCTTGAACATCGCGCAATAGTGGTAGGTGCTAAATGGTAGGTGCTAAATATCTTGAAAATAAATAAATTAATCAATAAACGCCAAATATTAATCAGTTCTTTAGTACGAATTCAAAATTTATTTGGAAATATGGAACATTAAATATCCAAACTTGCAGGTGCTAGCTTTTATAGTCTCCAAGTTCTTTTTATAGATACACAGACGGAAATGTCTATACGAATTGACTTTTTTTTGGTGAAACACCTCTTTTAATGGTCCAATTTGGAACTTAATGGTATAACTTTATTAAAAATGACACAAAATACATAAAATTAAGCATTTCTAACTAAATTAACCACAACAACATCAAACTATTTTTCATACAAAAAAAATGCATGAAAGATGGAACAGATTCACACCTTATAGTGCGCCATTTTGAACCTAAATAGAGCAAACTATGCCCACTGTCAATGCATTAATACATTCAAATTACAGCACTTCATCAATTTAATGTTTCAAATTAGTTTTATGTCAGACCGAAAAAAAAAAGAAACCCGCTAATATGAAACTCAACAACTTTAGTAACGCCACGCCAACTAAACATGGCATTCTTGCGTGACTTTCGCATTGCCGCCAACAGCTACATTAGTACACATGTGCTCATCCTGCTCAAGTTCTATCTAATGCAATTCTACTATCTTGGCGTACTACGTCTGCAATATATACGCGCCGAGCAACGTCTGTGTCTCACCGAGAATAGTACAACCATATCGCGTTTAATAGGCCTAATATTTATATTCTATCTAACGCTGGCACTACGTACACCCTACACGCTCATAGTCTACCTACTGCCGTATCTATTCATCTGTACAGTGCTCTTCGAACGGAAATCCATACTTGAACACTGGATTACGCTAATAAATCGTTTTCTGCAACTGGCACCGACATTACAGCGTCTAAGTCGTCGTAAATTGGAACTTTCATGGCTACTCATAGCACAATTGGTGCTCAAATTCTACACATTTAAACTTGTAGTCAAACTTCTGACCAAAGCTAATCGTAATATGAGCGATAAGGCTACAACGCTCATTGTTTTTGTGCTACCCACCTGCTTTACCATCTGGATACTGGACATTAGTACACATATTATCAGCATAGCATTGTGTGTATTGCAAAAATCATTCGATATGCTCAACGTGGAGCTAGCAAAAGTAAATGCTGCGCTCAACATAAGCATTATGCAGGCAAATAAATTGCAGGTGGCACGTCTGCAACGACGACTGCATGCGCTACAATGTCTTTATGACGCTTACGCAGTATTGACGCAACAGATTTTTGCTGCATTTGGACCAAGACTGCTGCTGATCATCATTTATGTGCTGTCGCTTTGCTATGCACTTGCCACAGACTGGACGCGTATCTTTGATATAGCAATACAGTTGAATAGCTTGCGTTTGCTGTTCGAAACGCTCAGCACTTTGTCGAATGTGGCGAGCGCAACGTATGAGACAAATTGGACACATTTAGGCAACATGTTGCAGTTTAAACGAGAAACGCTCGACATAGATGCTTGGCTCTCTACACGTCAGACATGGCTGATCGTTCAACTTGCGCAGAAGCGTCCTATATTGCATGAGCTACACATCTATCGCAGTCTATTGCAGGCGAAATTACGTGTGCTGGGCTTATTTACGCCCAGTAATGGCAACTTCTGTCGCATACTCTTTGCATTTTGTAGTTTTCTCTATCTACACTATATGTGGCATAAAACATTGCCCATTGGCAAAGATAATCGTATTATAGTAGTCGGTAATTTGCATGAATTGTTGGTTAAATAAAAAAAATTAGAAAAAAAGTAATCGAGAAGCAATGGAGGCAAGTCACTCACTCCCAATTTCGCCAAATGGAGCAAGTAGTAACCAGAACAATAACATTTTTTTAATATAAAAATTCAGAAGATGAAGTTCATTACATGTTCAGTACCAACCCCCCCTTAGGGAGGGGTGTTAGCTTGTTCATTGATTACAAGTGATCTCAATAATGAATAGAAGAATCTAAATATCAATATGGAAGACTTTTATTTTTTCGTACTTTAGGTGCCAATATCTTCGGAGCACCTGCCAATGAAACAATAAAGTGTGTCAGTATCAAAATGCTTAAATACTTCAAATAGATTTACGAAAAGAAACTCCATAAATAAGCCTTTTAAAGCCTTTGTATTAATTCTTTAAAATCATTCTTGTTCATTTAAAGGCTTTCAAATTAAAAAAACTACTCCACGTACGCCACTGCTGCTGCTGCTTATTTGTTTCAAGTGATAACCTCTGTTTCTGCCATTGTTCGAGAGAATAAAATGCGCGAAGTTATGAACATTGCTTTAGAAACACTGAACCGGAAGCCCATAACAATTACAAATAAAAACGGAACAAAGGTATTTAAACTATGTATCTAGATATGTATTGAGCAGCAACAACGGAGCTAGCCAATTTGTTGGCACATCCTTTTCCTATATACTATAAAATTTTTGATTTTCAGTTTTTTTTTTTGTTCCTTACTTGCTCGTAAAACTATTCCCCAACACGTCGCGCTGCATGAAATCGCCATAAATCCTTTAGTTTTTTTTTATTGCGATATTTTTTTCTTCACACTTGCCAGCGCCAGGATTACGTGAGCGCGCACTTGCTCCTGTATGTCCTATGTGTATGTATGTAAAGTGTCATGGCGCCATAAAAATAAGCAACACAACACAAATCATTTTGGGGTGGCGAAGTTAGCTACACCTATTACTCCTTTATACTACATATATACGCCGTATAGTCTGAGTGTCTGTCTGTCTGTCTGTCTGTCTTGGTGCCATAAAACCAATAAAGCGTTCGATGCATATAAATTTCACGCTTGCTGTAAAATGTTTGAAAAAAAATATACGCTATGAACGCCTGTAAGTATGCTATACGCTTTATAGAATAACAGTTCCAGGTATTACTGCTTTCAACGTGTTCGCTGATGTGCAACTCAAATGTAATAAAAATTCACATTATATAAGCTAAGTGAGTCCATCAAATAGAAGAAACTGATTATTAAGTGGCTGTGTGTATTTTTTTTTATATATATTATTTGATTAACCCGAGCGAAGATGGGTGCATAAGTGGCTTTTTTTCTTTTGAGTTGCAGAAGAACCAACCCAACAGCTAGTTATTGACTAAATTTGTATAGCATCAAGCTAAACTGGTGCCACTATTTGTTTAAATATGAGTTTTTGTTTGTTGGTGAACCTTGGCTGGGTGATGTACAGCACAAAGACATGCCAGGTGAGGGTCAGACTGAGATACCAGACTTCGTTCACTTCAGAATAGTAGCTGAGGCATATGTGATAACTCAACTGGCGTCCAATGTTACAAATTTGCGTGCTTTGATTTGTTTGCTTTGATGGTGATGTTCCAGATTTTACTCCAGGCGTCAAATGGTGATTTATGATCTTCGCCGCTTCTGTGGGTAAGCTGGAACTGACCTGTATACATATGTCGCCTGCATATATTACCAACATTGCATTGGATTTTTTGATGGTGGGCATGCCCGTGATTAAAAGAAAACTTCCTTGAGATGCACAAGCCCATGACCCGTATTAAATAGAGAAAGTGTGGTCTGATAGAGAATTTTTAAGCAATAAACTGATGGTACGGTATGGCTCGAGGGACACCCTATGCTTCATGCTATTTGATGTGAAGTCGGAAACAAACTTATTGGTCCACAAGAATCAATAAGAATCTTCAAATTGCCAGGAATCAGAAACACAACTTCTTTTCGCCACTTTGGAATAATTTTTTCATTTCAGCAGCGAATAAGTATCTTCACCTCTACTAGGGTGATGTGTTTTAGGGGAAACTATTCCGAATCCTACCTTAATAGAACTTCACCTCTTTCATGTCATCTATAAGTCGCTCAACTATTTAATACACTTCGTTGCTCTTCAAATTTATTTTGTACTTCGGAAATATAAATCCTTCTTTCCTAGAACTTGTATACAGTTGCAGTTTTTTAAGGCAAGCTATAAAAATTGGCCTAAAATCAGTCTCTCTAATCATGGTTCTGATTGAAATTAGAAAGTCTACTATCACCTTAAGCAATATGGATATTTACCAGACCGAGTCTTCGTGGCTTGGCACTCATCATAGGGTAACCCAAAGTAAGCGAAGTTCTAAAATAGTTAAACAGTTTTGAATCGTAACAAAAATTTGCAATCTGGAACTTTTCTGATTTCCGAAGGTAAGCGATGCTCAAAATAACTTGAATCTCTGTTTTACTGATTTTTGTAGATTAGAAGTTTCCTCGATGTTCCTTTCAGCCATTGGTAAAGTTCTGACAATGCTTTTATTCATACCTAAGCTTCTTTGTCAGTTAGATCTTGAAGGGAATAAGATTTCCAATTGTGTTATGAAGGTAAAGGTTCGGTTGCTTCTCACCCTGGAACCATGCCTTTAAGCTCTCAACTTTATTCACATTTTCATTGGCCAATAGCACCTACAAAAGATGCTTTCGGTGCACTGCCGAATTTCGCCATTTTGCATTTCTTCAACAACTATGCTGAACCATCAGATTAGATTAACAAGAAATTAAGTTGCAGGTGAGTGAGCACGACTATGAGTTACTTATAATTTCTAATAATTTGTAATATGGCTACACCTTCTAGTGGTCCAATCTTGGCCTATATGGAATATTTTTTTTAAGTTTGAAATTTGTGTGAGGTTTAAGAAGTTTTTTTTAAGAGTTATTAAAGCTCTTTAAATAACTAAGCTCAAGTCAAGCATTTTGGTACTTTTAAGTCGCCTTGCAGTATCTGCTACTTGCAGGTGATTTGTTAAAAGTTAAACAATATTTGTTAGTCTTTAAAGTTTTAAATTAAACTTTGAAATATTTTAAATAAATAAATAAAAAATTATTCAAGCTTATGCCACAAACTTTAACTAAATTCAATGGAATTATATTATATTAAAATTTATGTAGCATAAATAATTCCATTCTATTATATTTCTATACATATATAAATTTATTAACAATTTTGAGGTTATGTTGGCTTTTGTTGTGGTTATGTTGAATCAATTTTTTTACATTGCATACAATTCAATTTGCCAAAAATGCTATTCAAATGTTGCAGCATATTTTTAAACACATATCTGTGCGCAACAACCAAAATTTATAGCCTTTTCGGCCGAGCACATTTGTTAATTTACAAAATTGGCTTTAAATTGTATTTAGTTCCTTTTTTTTAGCTATATACACAATATTATAATTGATAATTCAATTTCCATGTTGCACAATTGTATTTCTATATACTCAAATGTATAATAAATCATTAGCTTTATTTTAAGTATTTAGTTTATGTTTTAGTTTTTTTTTTTTCTATAAAATTTCTATAAACTAATGCAGACAAAACAATTTTATTTCAATTTGCAACAGCGTGCTATGATTTATTGTCCTGTCATATGCGAGCGAGTGTACTAGTAGATGAAGTACAAAAATTTGATGTTTCTGTGTCTGTTGTGAGTTCACAAAATTGCCATAAAATTGAATTTTCGACAATATATAGCACAAATATTCGCAAGTGTAGTACATTTTGGTGGCATACAGTGTTGTCGAATAGTAGTGCAACTTAAATTGTTTAAGTGAAATTTCATTTCATGAATTGAAAATATTTTACAGCAACTATTATCAATAATATTTCTGGAGATGATATAAAATCTGATAGTACCAATCTATATAACAATGAAATATTATAGAATATGCCGAGTTGAAGTGTAAAGAATCTGAATGAATGCTAAAGGATTTCTCAGAATCAATGAGTCAACATTCGGCAAACACCTAAAAGCTATTGAATTAGCGAACTGAGTGTCGTTCGCTAAAAAGGAAAACTGGCGATCAACCCCAAACGCAAAAAGTCATCGATTATGCCCGGCCAGGCATTAACATCCTACGCAAAGCTGAATAGTCATGGCATAAAGCTTCTGCTCTGTATTTGGTGGAAACGCTTTTGGTTTCAACTCATGCCGCGAAAGCAAAAACGGCCGAAATACGTAGAAAGTCATAATACTTGATAACGATTCAATGGGAAGTCCTACCTCACCCGCCTTATTCTACAGACATCGCTCCTTCCGACTACTTGTTCCGTATTGGATAACCTCAAGCGATGAGTCGTTCTTCAGAGCTGGTATCCAAAAATGGCCAATAAAATGGAAAATAGTTGTTGCCAGCGATGGACACTGTGAATAATTTATTTGGAAAATTTTTAAAATATGTATAACTATTCCGTACATCACCTCAGTCCGACCTGACCATGTTCGGTGGTCATCAACCAACTACCAGAAGTTAATGCCATTCATTCATTCAATCTTCAACTGAGCTGAAATACAAAGACCTTTACTGAGGTCAAATACTTTGAAAAAAGGTCAAAAACCTTGGTCGGAAGTCGGACGGACTTTAGTGACTTTGGCCGGACTTCAACGTACTTGGCCAGAAATTAATTATATTGACCTGTTAAGAGTCCCTACTCCAGGTCAAAGTCATTGGCCCCAGGTCAAGGATATTGACCCATGGTAAAGGTCATTGGCACTGGTCATTGTCATTGACCCATGATAAAGTTCATTAACCCTGGTTAAGAACATTGACCCTGGTCAAGATCGTTTTTCATTGGCTTTAGTCAGGGGTATTGACCCTGATCAAGATCATTTCTCTGGTAAAGAACATTAGATTTGATCAAGGTAACTGATCCTGATTGAAATCATTGACCCTGGCCAAGCTAATTGACCCTGATCAAGGTCATTGAATTAATTGTCTGATCAAAGTCATTAATGCAAATCAAAATCATTTTCTCGGTAAATGACATAAGCCTAGTCAGAGTCATTACCCTTGGTCAAAGTCATTGTCCCTGGTCGAAGATATTGACCCTGATTGAAGTCATTGGCCCTGGTCAAGATCATTCACCCTGATCAACTTAATTAACTTAGGTCAAGGACATTGACCATGGTCAAGGTGATTAGCTCTGGTCAAGATCATTGACCCTGCTGAGAGTCATTGACCCTGCTAAGAGTCATTGTTCCTGGTCGAAGATATTGACCCTGATCAAAGTTATTGACCCTGGTCAAGGTCATTGACCCTGATCAAAGTAATTGACCCTGGTCAAGGTCATTGACCCTAGTCAAGGTCATTGACCCTGATCAAAGTCATTGACCCTGGTCAAGGGCATTAACCCTGATCAAGGTCAATGGTTTTTTTTTTTTTTTTAATATAAAAATGTAAGTCTGTACTAAGCATAATAATTCGTATTTTTCAAATCACTCCACCAAAAACTTTTGAACTGTACAATACTTTTCGTTAGCACTGTCATGTAAACTCTTGTGTATAAATGTTTAGTTTCACAGAATTATTTATGAAATACTTCAACTAAACTAATTAGTTTTAGTTCAACAAATAAATGACCATTTTTCATTTACGGTTTATAGAATAAATCAAAATAAATTGTTGATGAGAATATTTCTTAAATTTATGGCAACAAACCTTTTTGACCCTCACTTGTCACTTCTTCCTCCACACTGATGCCTCAGCAACAACAACTAGAACTACTTAATATTAACAAAAATTTAACGCGCTCAAGCAAAAATAGTTGAAAAAAACTTTTTAATAAGAAAGCACTAAGTACTTCATCAACATAATTAGTTGTTTCTATTAGTTTAGCCTGGCATTTTCTTTTGCTTTCGCTTTTCCGAAACCTCAGCCAAAAGAAAAACAAAAAAAATGTGAAATATTGTATACTTGTTCTGTATTGTAAATATGGAGGAGGTTTATTATTTTGCAGAAGAAAATTCTGCGAAATAATTTATAAACAAGTCAACTTGGTTGATGAAAATTTACGCACAAACGGCGTGAAAGGATGTAAATAATTTTTAAGAAATAAATAAGAAAAGAAAATTTAAAAAAAAAATAAATGTAAAAATTTTACAATAAACTGGGTATAAGCGAAGTTTTAATACGCTTTATATATAGAAGCAAGACTAAATAAATGTCTTCTAACAAAATTTTAACAAAAAAATTTTACAGAAAAAAAAAAAAATAGATGATGCCTTCTGAGTATTTTTTTTTCTCCATACCAAATTTAAGTTTGATTATTTTAAAACTAAAAAAATTTCTTCTTAAAAAATCCGAATTATTGAGTAAATATTTATAAATTAAACGGGTGAGTTGGCCCCTAGCTTCTACAGTTTTGGAGATATATAGTAGATGCTCTAAGGAAGGACCTCCAGACAGTTGTATATGGTTTAAACTACTTTCTTCCTCCAGCTGTTTATTTGAATGGATTGAAATGCTTCCTTCTCTCTATACAAATAAAAGTATGCAAGGTACATAAATCTAGCAGTAAATGGTGAACATCCTTCCTTAAAAAAAAATTTGTAGGCAAATAAATGTAACAAGCTACATAACAGACTGCTTATACCCTTTCCAAAACACACAAAGAGCGTACAATGACAAACTTACGCTGTACAGTAATTAAAAAGTTTCAAAGTTTTTAATTTTTTTACAAGTCTATATCTGCGCAATTATATGTAGGCATGCACGTTTGTACGTATTTCTTTATACAAGATAGAAGAAGATTTAAAGCTTTTTTTCTAAACAAACTGGGAGAGCGAAAAAAATGCACTCAAATATGCTTAAAGGAGGCATAATGAGGAGGAGACTAAATATGTGTACATCCCACTAAAGAGTGGCGTTGGGACGTACATGAAACACTTCCCATTTGAAAAGGGAATAGGAACCATTCATATATACAAATATTAGGATTCTATCTTTTATAGTCTACTAGATCTGGCTGACTTGATTATTTGTAGGAGGCGCCATCTTCTTTAGAAGGCAAAATAAATTTCATCGTAGGAAGAATCATATTGACTGTCCCTCATGGCTATGCCCAACAGTTTGCTTAGAACAGTCAAATTTATATGCAGAAATTGTGGAGCTCGAGTATCGCTAAGAAGGCAAAAGCAGTTCCATCGGCCGAAATCTTCATGAAGACTCATCCATCATTACAATGCATTCCAGATCTGTATGCAGAAATACTGGATCTTGAGTACCACGAAGAAGGCAAAAGAAGTTCCATTGGCCGGAAACTTCATCATGAGTTTGCCACCATGGTACAATATATCATTAGAAACTGTCAAAACTGTGTTCAGAAATAATTATTCTTGAGTTCTCCGAAGAAGCTAAAAGAAGTTCCATTGGCCGGAAACTTCATTATGAGCCTGCCATCATGGCAATATACAATATATCATTAGAAACTGTAAAAACTGTGTTCAGAAATAGTAGATCTTGAGTTCTCCGAAGAAGCCAAAAGAAGTTCCATTGGCCGTAATCTTCATGATGACTCTCCATCATGACAATGCCCAACAAATAGCTAGGAATAGTAAAAAATGTATGCAGAAATAGTGGATATGGAGTATCCCGAAGAAGGCAAAAGAAGTTTCATCGGCCGGAATCTTTATGATGACATCCATCATGGGAAAGGTCGCCAGATCGTTAGAAACTGTCAAAACTATATGCAGAAATAGTGTAGAGCGAGTATCTCGAAGAAGGCAAAAGAAGTTCCTTCGGTCGGAAACTTTATTACGACTCTTCCAGCATGGCAATGCATTCCAGATCGTTAGGAAATAGTGGAGCTTGACTACGACGATGAAATTAAAAGAAGTTTCATCTTGATACATCACAGTTTTTTGAAGATACCTAAAAGGAAGGAAGATTATGCTGCAAAGTATATGAAATTTAATACGACGAAGAAAGTAAAAGAAGTTCCATCGCAGTTTTTTGAAGTTGCCTAAAAGTTGGCACTTCATTCAATAAAATGGGTCGAGGTGAAGGAAGACTATGCTGCAAAGTATAAGAAATTTAATGCTAAATTATGTAAGCTCATATGGTCAACTACTTCAACATTAAGATTTTGGTTCTTCGGTTGGCTTAGATTTTTCGACGGAGGAATTCATTCCAAATTAATCACTTAATAAGCCTTCTTAAAAAGAGGTCTTATTTCATGCGCCTTACTCCATCCAATCAACCAAGTAAACAAATGCTAAACATACGAAATGAATGCATTGAATTACTCCTTGCATTTATACTCCTTAGTGCCCTTCCAATACCGGGTACTACTGTTGACTTACTAAAATATAAACGCGCTGCCAAGAGTGCTAAACAAAGAGGTTAAGATTTTGGTTATTTGGTATTTTGAATAAACCATTTACATGAACCTACTGCTTCTTCGCCTTCCTCGCCTTCTTCGCCCTTGCTGACACTTTCGCGCAAGGACATGCAACACTGGAACAAGTAAGTCAGTTGCAATTAAATTAACAGTACTCATAACTAGTTAGCGGCGACAAGTTATTTAAAGAAATAAAAACTTTCTGCCGGAGAGTGTTGCCACTTTACAGCCAGCCGTTTCCAATCAAGGCAGCCAATTTAGCTCAGCGCAGACAAGTTGCAACAACAATGAATAAATTAATGCAACAACACTGTCGCTTGGCAAGTTCTTTGGTTGCACCACAAAAACCAGCAACACCGCCAACGTCACCACGCCATGCGGTTGCACATCCCAAGACGCGGTCACTGCTGCCGGCAGGAGTCTTGTAAGCTTAAGCGCTTGCGGAAATTACTAAAGTTCTTTTTTCCTTTAAAAAAAAAAAAAATTTTTTGACTTTAAACGTTGCCCGAAGCTGCAATATTTTCTCCATGCATTGCTAATTATTTATGCGTAGCTTGCAATGTTATACACCCACATGCCACATGCCACCACCGCAACACTCGATGAAGTTTATCGCTCGCTAGGCGCCTCCTTTTTGTTTTGCCATTTGACATTTATACGCTGCAATATCCTTTTGTCTGTTCGTTGCTGTCACACCCAATCTCTGTTTTTTATGCTTCACTTCAATTCAGGCGTTATACTTGCTACGATTTTTATACGCTTCACACAATGTGTGTGTGTAGTATTAGTATTTAGTTGCAAAGTTTGTGCAATGACTTAAAGGATATATATTTGCTTGATCAACTCGACAAGTTGAGGAGTCATTGTAGCTGTGCCTGTTTGGCTTCATTTTGTTATACGTAAATTGCAGGCACCTGCAAGCTTTCTAAACTTTTTAACTGCAGTAGATACAACAAAGTTGTAGGGTATAGCGTATTTAAGCTTCGGTTACAATGCAGTTAAAATTTTTCTCTAGTTTTCTCCTTTTTTTTTTCTCTGCTGTACTGCTCTAATGGAATTGCTGATGATGTTGATGTTGGCAACGACGACTACACGCTTTACTTTGCATAGAGTACTTTGAAGCACACAGTCGACCGTAGACAGATAGGCAAATTGTATC
Source organism: Leucophenga maculata (assembly GCA_035044805.1). Classification (NCBI taxonomy): domain Eukaryota; kingdom Metazoa; phylum Arthropoda; class Insecta; order Diptera; family Drosophilidae; genus Leucophenga; species Leucophenga maculata. Next base: position 55,028 of record JAWNNP010002289.1, read on the forward strand.
CATTAGTTGCAGTCAAGTGCTATTCTTTGCTGTTGCTCTTCAAATGCATTAAAGTTGTTCTACATTTACTCAGTACACTGATACACTGTCTGCAGTTGTAACCAATCGGGAATATTAACATAAATGTCCTGGTTTTTTGTGCCAGTGCCTGCGAAACGCATTTTTGCCATAATTGTCTCTCAATTTGAAAAGATGCTTTGGTTGGGGAAAACTTCTTTATTTATTTTTTCTAATTTATGAAATTTTTTTTCCAGAAAATTGCAGAAGAAAAGGGTTTTTATCCAAGCAATGAACCAGCTGAGAATGGAGAAGGGGTGGCTTGCAGAAGTTTATATTGTGTGAAAAGTTGTTGACTGTCATTCACTTGCAGGTGGCTCAAGCAGCTCACAATTAGCCGCTAGACCACGTATCTCCTGGGTAACATCTAAACAACCGTTCGGAGGTAAGCAAACTGTGAGAAAGCGATGGCGACGCTATATAACACACAAAGCGTTGTCAGGGCGGTGAAAAACCTCTCCGATCCCTTTGATACCAAAAGAGGTTTCAGGCGATGCTCTGTCGTGCGATTTTTTCTATCTTCTGATGGAATACATCATACGCCAGTGCCCGTACATAGAGAATATGTCGGGCTTGATCTTCCAAAAGGAAGAGATGCTGCTCGCTTACGCCGATGACATCGATTTCTTCGGCACGCAGGAACGGCGAGTAAGCAAGGCGTTCTCAGAGATTGTAAAACAGTCTCGGCTCATGGGTCTAGCGGTGAATGAGGAGAAAACGAAGTACTTGATGTCTTCTCCTACGCCGTCAACGCGTCTTGGACGGTCAGTGGCAATGGAAAATTTCAACTTCAATGTTATAGAGAACTTCGTCTATCTTAGAACAGAGATAACCAGCAACTACAGGCGAAATCAGGCGAAGAATCACGCTTGAAGTAAAGTCATCTCTCGAAAGACAAAAACCAAGATCTCTAAGACGCTGATATTCCCGGTCCTATTGTATGGCGCCTTTTACCTTGATTGAGTTGGATGAGACAGCGTTGGAAGTCTTCGTAAGGAAGATTCTTCGTAGGATTTTTGGTCCTATTAGAGTCGGCGACGAGTTTAGGTCCCGTATGAACCGCGAGCTGTACTAGCTATTCGATGAGGTTGACATAGTCCAGCACATTAAATTCCAGCGGCTGCACTAGGCTGGGCACCTCATTCGAATGGATGAAAGAGCTCCAGCACGCATGGTTTACATGGGGACTTGATTGGAGGACGCCGAAATAGAGAACAACCGGGCACGCGTTGAAATGACCAGCTATGAAGAGATCTCTCCGTACTTGGCATTCAAAACGACTGGCGCTAGCACGCAGAAGATTGTGTAGGCCTTCCTAGACGCGGCCATGACCGGTAGATGGTTGACGACCACTTAAGTAAGTAAGTAAGTAAGTAAGCATATGCAGCATATGCCCTTAATGTACTAAAAAAATGCAAGATTGAAAACACTGCCATCCAGGAAATGTGCTGAATAGGACTGGGTTGTTCTAAAAAAGCGTTCTGTGATATCTAGTATAGCTGACATGAGAGTAATCACGAATTTGGTTGCAGTTTCATGGTTCGTGGAAACTACGTAGCCTCGTCTCTAGAGTCACTCAAGTTCACAAACGCCTGTACGCGATACGCCTCAAGGCTAAATATTTTAATATAAGCCTGATTTGTGCACACACCACGACGGAAATTGGGAAGAAAGGAATCTTTGGCCCAACCATCGCAAAATGTAGCCTTCATCGCAGCGTCTGACTGAAGGTTTTATACCCGAAGTAGCTTTCTGTAAGTATGAAAATGGAAATCAGGTTGCAGATGCTCAGGAACCACTAAGATTATTAAAGAGTTATTTTTCTAATCTACTTTGAAGCGATGAAGCGCACATTTCTGCCGATTGATAAATGATACCGGAGCCACCGGTTAATGATGGCACTATTATAGAGCCACCGGACTATAACGAGTTCGATTCAGTTAATAAAAAGTTGAAAAATAACAAAGCGGCTGGCTCTGATCTGCCAGCTAAATTATTCAAAACCGGCGGGGAGTATGCACCAACTTTTATAAAAAGCTGTTATTAACATTTTACTAAATATGCCAAAGCGAACAAGCTTTTAGGGGAAATAACAGAAAAAGCTTCACATTTGATGACATCACAAGCTTTCGGTATTTCCCGGAATTTTTTCATTATTAAACATTTTTATTTTAGAATTCAGTACGTGCCAAGCAGTTGTAGACCAAAGAACCAGCAAATGGACCACTCAGAGCAAAATTTAGCAAAATCTGACGACGCAGATGCACTGAGAAAGCATTCACAATTTAATGTTTTCATCTTCAATTACATCAAAAACAATCAAAACGACTTGGCGCTACTCGTAGAAACTTTTGAGAACAAACGCGATTGTGATGTGATTGTGTACGAACAATTGGACTTGCAAACATTTCACGATAAAGTCGAATACAGTAAGTAGGGGAAGAAGCACAGTTAAACTTTAACAGAATAATTTTTTTTAACAGTTAGCACTAAGCTCTTCGAGCACTTCAAATACGCCGTAATTGTGTTGTTGGCCAATGATAATTACTCCGAAGATCTGTTACGCACATCGGACGGACACTATGCATTCATCAATCGTGATCTAATCTCACGTGTAACCTACAACAGAACGCTGTGCATTGATAAAGCCGGCCGCATGAAACAACTTTTTGTTATTTTGCAAATAAATCGCAATTTCACTGAGGATGATGTCTACGAGCAGGCTTTGCAAAACTATCCAGAACGTCCGTTAACTAAAAATCTTGGTGATCATCTATCAGCTGCTTCCCTAAAGTATCAAGCTGCGCAATATAGTTTGATAACATTTCGTCTTTATGCTGCATTTTATGATGAACTACTTGGAGATTATTGGAAAGCAACAAATGCACCAGTTAGTCCATTCATTAAATCATTTTGTCAACATTTTGGTGGTGAAGTGCAAAATTTTCAAACCATCTCCAATGGCGTAGTGCGTGATATGAAGGCAGCAGAGGGTGTTGAGTAAGTTTATATAAAAATAATTGGAAGCTTATATTTATTTAAATATATTTTCAGCGAAAGACCAACCATTGATAAAAGTGTTGCAGATGAAGCGGCTTACATTTTTGGTGAAGCTTCGAATGAGATATTTAAAAAATTTTACAGAACACGCGAACGGAAAGCAAAGGCTAAAGCTATGAAAAACAAGTAAGAAAATACAGTCAGGCGTAACCGACTGTAAGAGGCCCTGTACCAGTTCAGGTCTCCTAACAAACACATTAAACGTTTCCCGAGCATATGACCAAACACATGACCACTTCTCACTGCTCGAATATGAATGAAAAGGAAAGGGGGGTCATTCAACTTCAATTGGTTATAAAATCGTTATTTATTATCCGATTTTGATGAACTTTTTGGATTTTGACTAAGAGGGACGTTAACTTTATACTGGCATACTCAATTTTTCTTGTGCCGAAGAAATATTTCTCCTTGGGGGTGATTTTATGGGGAAGGGGGGGAGGGGCAAAATTTCAAAATAAACTTGTGAAATTCCGGAGCAGTCCTAGACGAATGCAAAAAACACGAAGTCTCTATCTATTACCGTTTCCGAGATCCTTTCGTTCATACGGACGGCCAGACGGACGGACGGCCAGACGGACGGACGGACAGACGGACAGACGGACATGGCTATATCGACTCCTCTATCACTCCTGACCATAATGGGGGTAACTTTGGGGGGTCTCCGACCATTATTTCTACCTGTTACATACATTTGCACAAACCCAATAGGCTCTTGTACCTTCGGTACAGGGCCTAAAAGTAAATACTATAAAATTTTAGATATTTATAGGCGTATATATGTGTTTAAAAATATTATTTCTAGTCAAATTAAAATAAAAATTTAAAAATAAAAATTGTAATTAATTAATTAAAATTAAACTATAGTATAGGGTATTATTATACCTAAATAATGTAGGGTATATTAAATTTATACAATAAAAATTGAGTCGATTAAAATATGTCCGTCTGTCCGATTGTATGAACGCGGTACTAACGGTACTTATAAGATATACAAGCATCAAATTTGCATAATCAGAGCCTGGGTCTATACATTAATATGTAGTTAGTAGGTCTTTTGAGTACATTTTTTTAAAGTGAAATTAGGTTCCAACATCGGAAAAATAAATTCAAATAAAATCAAATAAATTCAAATAAATTCAAATAAATGCAAATAAATTCAAATAAATTCAAATAAATTCAAATAAATGCAAATAAATTCAAATAAATTCAAATAAATTCAAATAAATTCAAATAAAGTCAAATAAATTCAAATAAATTAAAATAAAATCCAAATAAATTCAAATAAATTCAAAAAATGCAAATAAATTCAAATAAATGCAAATAAATGCAAATAAATTCAAATAAATTCAAATAAATGCAAATAAATTCAAATAAATTCAAATAAATTCAAATAAATTCAAATAAAGTCAAATAAATTCAAATAAATTCAAATAAAATTAAATAAAATGAAATAAATTTTTAGGAACATTGAAATCCCTTTCAAGGTTGTCCGTTCTCATGTAAGAGGGTGCGCTAAATTATCTGCGGAGAACCTTCAATTGGAGGACCCTCATCTTGGCCAGATGTGTTTAGCAGCACTGTAAACACATATGTCCCTTGCCAGGATGGCTGTGAGAGAAGAGCCCGAGCTCATATCGCTGGTGTAAAACGAATAAAGTTCCAGCGTGCTAAATTGTGGTACACCAGCATTGATTGCTCTTACAGTTTACTCAACTCCATTCAGAACAACGGAGAAGTATCTGTCAGCCAGATAACTGTTCACTAGTAAGAACAATTGAGGCGGCAGTAGACCCTTTTGAGCTTGTACAGCTTGTACATCAAATCACATTTTTTTTTTTGGAAGCTTGCCACCACGTACTCCTTGCACTGATATCAGTCAAGGATAACGTTTCATGAGACTTACGGAAACCAAACAGAAACCGAGTATCTTCCTAAAGTATCCTCCTTCTGATTTTATCGATTGCACGTATTCTCGTTAGGAGACACCTCTCGAAGAGGTTTATAGTTGATAACAAACTGATAGGTCCTTATGATTCCAATGCTGTAGGGCTTTTTCTAGCCTTGTGGAACATATAAATCCTTGCCTTCTTTCATTGTAATGAAATGCATTGAAAATGACGAGCAAGAAAAGCTTTGCCTTCGCAGGCAAAGCCTTCATTGTGATCTCATCAAACCCATCCCCGCCTGGGACCTTTCTTGTCTTCAGATTCTTTTTATGCGCTGCCATTTCTTCAGCAGTGTTGGGGGCGATTGGAGTAGTGATTTGTACATAATCGAATGGCTGAAAGCGGATCTCCAGATTCTCAAGATCCGCAGATCCTCAAGTCCTCCTGATCGGGAATTTCAAAGACATTTGCTGTTTATACCTCTTCACCTGATGATTATCTCTTCCACAATGAGTACCTTGAAGAATTAAAAAAGAGATAAAAATATATCAATATTTTTCAAGAAAAATCTGTAAACTCTTCTTTAGCTTTAGTATAAGACTACCGAAAATGGTGTATCTTATATTTATTAATTAATAAAATATACCTCACATGAATTGAATTGGAAATATATCACAATTAAGTGGTCTGCAGCATACTTCTCATCATACTTACCCACATTTTTTCTTTCACAACTCAACCATACATACAGATCCAACCCTCATGACATCAAACAAGTAGTTCCCATATAAAACTGACCTAACTTACTTCAAGAAAATGTTAAAAACTTTTAAAAACAGAAAATATTTAAGTATGCTGTTAAAAAATTTTAAAAATCTAATGAGTAATGGGGTTCCCCTTCGAATGCTGCAATGTTATTTATTACAGATACAAATCGCCCAAAAAAGCACAAAGCACACAAATCAATGACGTCACGAGCTTTTAGCGCAACGAATGTGGTTCTACACCATATTTCGTACGCTTTGTAAATATTTACGTAAGCTATAGCTCCATATACAATTGACTTGTCACAACAATGTCACACTCCTATCGTATCAGTACCAAAAGAGTATTTGTGTAGAATGGACAACAAAACGGAGAGTCCCAGTCAAACGACGCCGGAACAACATAGTGTACGCAGTTTAAAGGTACATTCACGCTATAATGTCTTCATTATCAATTATATCGAAAATAATCAGAACGATATAGCACTACTAAGGCAAACATTTGAGCAGAAACGCGATTGCGATGTCATTGTTTACGAAAAGCCCGATTTAAACACATTTCACGAAATGGCGGATTATAGTGAGTAAACAGTTCAAATGAAACTATAAACTCTTACTAAACTTCCTTTACCCTAGTTACAACTTCTAAATTCGATCTAATCAATTATGTTGTACTTGTCATACTTGCGAGTAATAATCCTTCACGCGATATGCTACGCACATCGGACAATGGACTCGCATTCATAAATCGTGATCTAATCTCACGCATCGAATTCAACGAAACATTGTGTCTGAATAGTGCGGGCAAAAGAAAGAAGTTACTCGTCCTCATGCAAATTAATCGAAATTTTAGCATTGAGGGAGAATATGAAGCAGCACAGTTACAATATCCGGAACGTCCGCTGGAAAAAGATCTCGGTGTCTATCAATCGGCAGCATCTTTAAAATATCACCAAGTAAAATTTGGTGGTCTAACATTTCGCATAAATGCCGCTACTGATGGTGAAGTACTCGGTGATTATTGGAGTGTCTCAAATGCACCGGTTAGTCCATTTATTCAGTCGTTTTGTCAACATTTTGCCGTAGAACAAAATATGAAACATGTTTACGATGGCATATTACGGGATATGAAGAAGGCGAAAGAAGTTGAGTAAGTATTTTTTAAAATTCACACATTATAACTATGTCCGTGTGATCTAATATTTGATAATATTTTCTCCATATATGTACATCATCCCACGCCCAAGCCATTTTGATTGTGAAATACTCGGTTAGAAACAAACGGAATATTTTTTAATTACTGTTCTTTAGAAACCAGACTTAAATTTGACGAAATATGATTCATATATAAAGTCTTCAACGTCTCACCTTAAAGAACCACCATATCAAAACTTCAGATTATTTCTTAAGTCAAGGAAAACCGACTCGTGTAAAAATTTTAGATTTGGATATAAATAGAAGCTATTTAAATAGAGTATTATTCAAAGAAAAAGAGGTGTAAGATCTTATATTCGTGTATGATGTCATCATGAATGAAGTTATCATAGAATAGATTTGCATCTAAAAAAATTTAAGCTATAAAAAATGTCTAAAATTTGAACGTGACTAGTGGGGATTTACTACAAAACGATGTAGTACGCCCATTATTATGTATATATAAGTGAAGCTGTCGAGGCCACCATATCGAGTTGTTATTATAAAACCTATAAGAAGGTTTGTATGAAGGCTACCCCAAACAGTAGAAAAATCGCCTTTTAGCATATGTTTGTAAAGTGGGCGTCCATAGAAAGTTTCCATATACACTTTTAAGCTGATATTAACTTAAATATAGAAGTTTTTCAGACAAAAACCTGGAAGAGGCCGTTAGGTTTGCCCGAAAATATGAAGAAACACACCTATTAGTATATGCATATGAAGCGAGCGTCAATAAGAAGCCACCATATCGACTTTTATACTAATACTGACTTTATTAAAGAAGTTTTTCGTACAAAAACTTGAAATGAGCGATAGCTTTGCGTAGAGATTACCCCATAATGTGAAGGGACACACCTACAAATATATGTATATGATGCAGAAATCAATAAGATGTCACAGTTGTTGACTTTAAGTAGCGACAGACTTAAATAAAGAAGTTTTACATACAAAAAAAAAAAAAAAAAAACATAAAAGGGCTACCCCAAAATGTGAGGGAATACACCTATTAATTTATGCATATAAATCGTGCCTGAATAAGAAACCTCCGAATCAACTTTTAAGTAGATACTCACCTAAATAAAAAAGTTTTTCATACAAAAACACAATTTAAACAATGGATTTGTTTGGGACCTAACATAAAATGCTAAGAGACACCTTTAAGCGTAAGTATATAATGCGAATGTCTAAAAGAAGCTATCATAATGGAATTTAAAGTAGATACTGACTTAAATAAAAAAGTTTTACACACAAAAACACATAAGTTAGCTCTGTATGTGAATTAGTCCAAAATGTAAGAGGATTCGCCTAATGGTATATGTAAATGAAGCAGACATCTGTCAGAAGCCTCCGTATTAACTTTTAAGCAAATACTAAGCTGAGTTTTTCAAACAATAACACAATTTAGACAATGGATTTGTATGGGGTCTAACATAAAATGCTAAGAGACACCTTTAAGCATACGTAAGTAATACGGATGTCTAAAAGAAGCCATTATAACGGACTTTAAAGTAGTTACTGACTTAAATAAAAAAGATTTACATACAAAAACACATAAGCGAACGTTAGTTTTGTATGTGGGTTACTCCAAAATGTGGGAGGACAAGCCTAATGGTATATATAATTAAACTTTCAAGCAAATACTGACCTAAATAAAGCAGTTTTTCATACAAAAACCCATAATTGGACAACTGAACAATCGCAGAAGTATATGTATATGATGCGAACGTCTACAAGTAGCCAACATCATCAATTTTTTAATAGATGACTAAAATAATAAAGTTTTTCAGACAAAAAGGCATAATTGAGTAGAGGATTTGTACGCGGATATGTCACAATATTATATATATAGAATATTAATACCAAACTTATTATTTATTACTATTATTTTTTATTATTATTTCAGCGAAAGACCTATTTTCGAGCAGCCCGTCAGCTATGAGCCGAATGATTATATTTTTGATACAGCAACGAAAGATTTCTTTAAGCGCTACTACAGTGAACGTCATAAAAAATAAACACTTATTTTTTTTTTAAATACAAAGCACAATAAATATAATATTTGTTGGATCAACTAATTTATTGTTTTTTTTTTTTTTTTTGTTTTAGTTTTTCTTTTTAATTAATCGCTGCTATCATTGATATCGCGCCGCAGCCACTCGACTACCTCATCGCGCGTACACTCGCCTTCAACGCTGATACAGATCAAAGCACGCAATTCACGCAACCAATTGCCAATAATATAACGCTTAATGCACGGCATTACGGCCAGCTCGCGCATAGTGCGTAGGCAATATAGCTGCAGATTTGGATTATTCGTAACATTGCGCAACAGACGTCCAATAAAGCATGGCAGCAGCGTGAATTCGCGCGCGCGCCAAAGTGCACGTTTGCTGTGCAGTCCATTCTGTAGCGCAAGCACAGTGTACTCAAAGTTTGACACCAATTGTTGCGGCTCCTGTTGCAGTTTGCGCAGCTGCCGCTTGTTGGCACTGCTTAGCTGTAGTATATCAAAGATCAATTTAATGCCATCGATTGCATCGAAACGCTTTTGACCCTCAGCACAGCGTAAGATCAAGGCAAACGATTTCATTGACATGTGCCAATAGTCTGATATACGCTGTTCTATGCGCTTGTAGAGTAGCTCGAAGAGTCCCAATTCTATGGCTTGTTCCGGTGACCATTCAATAAAATGCGTAAGATGATGCCACAAGTGCATGGCATAATGTGGACGACATGCGTCTTTTAGAAAGATTGCAGCAAGTGATGTGAAATTTTCAACATGCTCGAAGAGTATAGACAGTACTAGGGGGAAAAAACCCATAAATGAAAAATGTGTTTCTAAAAAAAAATATATATTACTATATAACTTACCATGTGTCTTGCCCGATAGACTACGCAATATTTCTGCAGTTTTATGCTGTTTTATGCCATCGCCTTCAGCAAGAATTTTATAAAACTCCTCCATTAGACAACGTTGGCGACTAATCTGCTCAGCACCAGTTTGTGAACGTGAAATTATGACTGTGTAGGGTATGTTCTTATGTTAAAGAATTTGAAATAAATTATGTACAACGGCTTACTGTAGATGTCCAGAAAGGTTTCTATTTCGTTATGCTGTTCCTTGTAGAAGGCACGACGAAAGCGCATAAAAGCATTTTTGGTTCTGTAAAATGTGATAAATAAATTTAATAAAAATAAAAGTTTAACAAAGCAAAGCCCGGTACGCTAGTCATACAACATATATACCGGCTTTGTAGTACTTCTATGATAAATAACTTACTTGCGCACAATTTCAAAGTCATTTATGGCCCTCTCACAGTGCAGTGGATTCAATAGAAACTCCGACAAAGATTTTATAGCACGCCAATGTGTCAGTCGGCTGTCGCTGTCCATTTCACGCATTAGCTTGGGCAGCGCCCACGAGCCATAAGCCAATTGTGCGCGATCCTCGAAGTGCGTCGAATGTGCACAACGTACCGGAAATGGTGTACGACACATGTTGCGTTTCGACTGAAAGCTCTGCCACTCTGTAAAATGAAAGTTTTAAATTATAAATTTTTCTTTTTTAAGTAACTGAAACCAACCTTTGTCCTGTTGATTAAGTATAGACTCCGCCTTCAACCAAGGTTTGATTTCCTTCTGCAGAAAATTATTGCGATAACTGGCCAATTGTTCCCACATAATGCAGCGCAAATTTTGTCACAAAAAAAGAATGTATAAAAGTTGTTTCTTTTCGATTTTAAAACGCTTTAATTTACAAAAAAAATGCTGGTAAAATATTTTAATTTTAGCCGTTTTTCAGTTTCAAGTTCTAGTTTCGAAAATTTCTTAAATATTAATGGCAGTCTAGAAAAAACACGCTTGCTGTGTTGGTGCTTTTTTAAACATGTAATCTCCCAATTTGTGCTTCATGTAGTTTTTATAAGTAATAATAATAATTTATGTTTAAATTCATTCCCTTAAATTGTCTCTCTTGATCAAGCATTTCTGTAACATTATTTCAATCCCCCCAACATAGCGCTTTTACCGTTAATAAGTGGTGGCAACTAATAATATTCCTTCACTGTTACTCAAGTGTGGCACAATGGTTGTCAACCACGCTGCACTATAATCATTTGCGCATACCACTAAAAGCATGCTTGAACGGAGTTCAATTGTATCAAAATTAACAGTCCAACCTTTTGCCAGCTCAAATAAAATATCATTTTCCAATTGCGTAAGTTCATGCAATGTAAGCATTTCTTCCGGATAATTAAGCGGTTGAATAGCTATTTTCAATGAATTTTTGGCAATGTTGTAGCTTATACTAAAATTCTCCAACGGCAGTACTTCATCATTCCGCGGCAAAGCTTTAGAAAGCTTGTCGTCTGCGCAATTAGCTACCATTCTAAGAGTTTGCTCTGGCTTAGTTTGTTTTGCTCCACCTTTTGTAGTTTCCGAACGGAAAATTGGAATTTCTGCAGCTATACTGTTCAATTGACTTTTTGAAATTTTTAGTAGCTGCCGTGGTGGGGCCTGGCGGCGCTCAATAGCCATTTGTTTCGCTTCCGCTGGCGATAGTCCTTGTGCTAGGTACCTTTTATACCATCTGACACCTGCACCACTTAAAACTTGCCGTATGGGATCATTCAATCTAACTAGTGGATGCATCAAATCCCTTTTTGTTTGACTGCTCTGTGTATGATGTTGCTGCGGGCAGTACTCCTCAATTGATAACGTTCTATTGCCACGCATAGTTTCATTTGATCTTTGCTGCTTCTTAGCATTCATATTATCAACTGCTTTATTGTCTACACGGTTCGATGAAGTCGGTAGATTATTATCACGCCTGGCTTTTGCTGTTTTTAGTAGTTGACGTGGTGGTGCCCGCCGGCGTTCAATAGCCATTTGTTTAGCTTCCGCTGGTGATAGTCCTTGTGCTAGGTAACTTTTATACCATTCTACACCTGCACCACTTAAAATGCGTCGTATGGGATGATTCAAACCAATTATTTCACCTTGCGGTGTATGCATCGAATGTCTTTTTGCTTGACAGCTCTGTGTATGGCGGGACTCCTCAATTAATAACGTTATATTGCCACGCATAGCTTCTGATGGTTCAAGTTGATTTTCATTTGGTATTTGCTGATTCTTCTCATTCATAATATCATCTGCTTTGCTGTCTACACGGTTCGAAGGAGTCGGTAGGTTAGTATCACGCCTGGCTTTTGCTGTGTTAAGTTGTTGATAAGGTGGTGCCTGGCGACGCACAATAGCCATTTGTTTAGCTTCCGCTGGCGATAGTCCTTGTGCTAGGTACTTTTTATACCTTCTGACGCCTGCACCACTTAAAACCCGCCGTCTGTGATGATTCAATCCAACTAGTCCACCTTGTGGTGGATGCATATAATTCCTTTTTGCTTGACTGCTATGTGTATGATGTTGCTGCTGGCAGCACTCTTCACCCAACTGTTGAGCTGCACTCGCCGTACTCGTTGCCATCATCATGCAAAACACTGCAGCTGCAGCGAAAATCCTACCGGAGACAAGCTTTTGATACTTTTTTATATAAGGTTTAATGTCCAAAGTAATTTATAAACTAAAATGTTTATTTAGAACACAATTAAACCATTATTTTATATTTAATGCGGTTCACTCATTCGACCGCGTTACAATTAGTGATTTAGCAATACAATAAACAAACACTTGAGTACAGAACTGAGTATTTTTTTACTTTTACTCTAGACCGCCATTTAAAGTATTAGTACGTTTATACGGTGGCGTTATTCATGAAAACATTCATTGAAAACTCAAAAAATTGTGCGTTTAAACGCTTTTGCATGAAATGTAGCTTATTATGAAAACATTTCGTGTATATTTTTCTATTTGATGTATTTCTTCCATCGTTGTCACCGTATTGTTCTGATGTTGTATGGCAAATATGAATAGTATAAGACTTTGTAGGCGCCAGATTTAAGTCTTTTGTTTTTTGTTTCCGAAAACGGAAACGACACAGTTGCGGTGTATTTTGCCTTTTTCTTGGATTCTTCTGCGTTATATAATGATATTTCATATTTAAATATAAATTTATATAAACATTTTTGCTATTTATTTCTACTGATATGTATATGTTGCCAACTTGTTTAAGAGTGACAAGTTTGAGAAAATTTCATGGAATTGCAAATATCGTATAAACAGCGAAATGGAGATTTATATGTTAAACAGAAGAGAAAAAGTAAATTAGCATATAACGCGTCAACTTTATTTAGATCTCAAATAATTAATTTAATTTAATATTTTTTATTTGCTTTGCCATTTACAGCTTTTCAATGCACTCACAAATTCCCTACGCTACGACTCAAGTAAAAATATACTCAAAATCCACACAGCTGTTTCGCTAAAGTATCATTTGCGCACTAGCCGGCTCGACTGCATTTGCTGCTGCTGTTGTGCCGTCCGTTGCTGCTTTGCTGCCTTCAGATAAATTTAAACAATTCAGACCGGTATTAACTCCCGAAGTGTACGGAGAGAGAACGCAGCATTTGTTATTCGAGCCGGCTTGTTGCGGTCGCGTGCAGCACAATATCACGAAAATAAATACTCGATTTGCATGTATATTGGTTTCGGTTTTTTGAATAGAAAGTAATTGAGATTACGTGCATTTTGTAAATAAATATAATTCGAAGCGGTATAGCACGACACACACCCAGAGTACCCTTCCCTTCCTGTAACAAACAAAACTATTGCGCACACGCTACTCTACCGCGCTGCCCTTTACTTTGCCCAACAAACTGCAGCTGCTGCTGCTGCTGCTCCAGACGACAAGTGAAAGCGCAAATAGAGTCATTCAAAAATTTTGTTCTATGCAAAAAATCAAACCGAAAAAACTGCAATTCTATAAGCAAATTAAGAAGAAAAACAATTGCGCAGCACACGAAAATGTAAACGAAAGCAAAATAAAAAATAAATAAGTATTAAAAATAAATAAAGTAAATAAATAAAACTTGTGTTTTTAACCTGCGCTGAATGTGAATATTTTCCGTCTGCGGCAGACAACAAAAGAGTAAAATAAGCAGAGGCAGCCAGCCAGCCAGAAGAGCGCGGTCGCCGCAACAAAGTAGAACCAGAACGACGGGACGGATTTCTTCGCATATCCAAAATTTTTATCACACACTGCCAAATATCAAAGAAGTTATTTGTATTTTTTATTTGTTTAACTAGTTTTTATTGCTACACCTTTAAAAATCAATCATAGACGAAATGGCGTTGATAAGACTGGCAAGGTAAGTAGCAAAAGTTTATATAGGGTATAAAAAATTTGCATAAACTTATAATAAGTGTTTACATATAGGCAGACTAGGCTGTTAGAAAAAAAAAAAAAAAAGGATTTAGAGATGATAATCTCAGCTTTATAGATGCGGTCATTAATGGAGTAAATAAACGTTATTCGGAACTTAGCAGATAAACTCAAAAAAATTACCAACAGTGTGTTTCAGAACTAAATAAACGAAATATTTATATATATAAAAATTAATGTTATAAATATCTATGTACATACGAAGTTCAGTTCATTCAGGAGAGTGTTCAAGTGAAGTTTGTTCAAAATCGGAGAGGCCTATGCCCCACCCCTCATACATGCTATATAAAAAATCCATCATATCTTTGCATCCATTTGAGATAGAGGGATGAAATTTGGTATACATGTCAATGGGATCGGATAAAGTAATCAAATTAAGCTTGGTTAAAATCGGATGGGACTAGATCCCACCCCCCATATAAGCAATAAACAAAATTCAAAATATATTTGCATCCATTTGAGATATCGGTAATAAAATTTAGCATATATGTTAATGTGATCGGATGAAGTAATCAAATTGGGAAAATGCAATAAAGTTTCATTGTTTAAAAGAAAAAAAAAAGTTGTTTGATGTTTCTGTTTTGAATATTGCTGAAAGAAGTTGAGAAGTGCTTGGAGACGAGTGGGAGGAGAAAATGTTGTGTAATGTGAATAGTATTCTAGCAATACTCGCCACAGTTCCGTAGCACCTTTCAAACACCTTCAACTCTTCAAACCCCTTAAATGTTACTGAAATTTTAACTCAAAATACATTGTCACAAAATGTATAAAATTACAACAAAAATGCGCAATAATCTAATAAAACTACTGGAAAATTGTAAATAAATAATTATTATATGAAAAGAAAAATAAACAACAACAAATGTGCAAAATAAATTATGAATGAATACATTTATATTGTAGGTCCGCCTATTTTGTCAAACACGGAAATTAAAAAAAAAAAAAAATAAACAATATTTACTTATTTATAAACAATAATCAAATATGTATATACATATATACGAGTAGTATAAGCTATATCAACAAATTCTCACAGTATATCATGTTACCAATGACAGCTACAACAACAACAACAACAACAAATTAGCTATTAAATATTTAGTGATGAACTGTGAAAAATTATTTCATTATTTTAGATTTTTTGTTTGACTATAAATTTTTAATTTTTTAAGTAATTTGTTTTATTTAAACGGTTTCGGAGGGAATTTTCTTTTAGACAAAAATATGATATAATAAAAAAAATATGAAATAGTTATAAAACAAGAGAAAACTTCGTTGACCCCTATCAAAAATTAAACAATATAAAAAAATAAAACAATAGAAAACTTCGTTGGAACCTATGAAGAACTCTTAAAATATAGAATATTTTCCTCATAATTTTGATATGCTTAAGTGTGAAGAGTATTAAAACTTTAGTACGAGCCAAAATTAATGTTTACCGTAGTGCTAATACGAGAAATAACCATTGACATCTTTAAATTTAGTAGAGTAAACCTTAAAAAGAAATAATATTTAGTCTGGAACTTCATATCCTCAGGCAAAGTTCTCCAAAAATTTAGTTTCTTGCTCAAATTCAAGAAAAAAAAAATTGTTTAGGATTAATTTTACTCTGCTTATACAAGAATAATTCTTAGCCACCTTCCAGACATCTTTCCAGCCACTGCAGTAACATTGGTTTAGGAGTAACATTGTTGCCCATAACATTATTTCCCATATAAATAATAAATATTTACCTACTTTGTTTTTATTTCTTTTCATTAACTTTTGTTTTTTTTTTTTTTTTCTGATTAAATTAACGCCACCGCAAACAGCGCAAACACATTAAATGTTTATTCTTTCATTTAGTGTTTTAATTGTTATTGTTTTTCGTTGTAGTTGGTATACCCTGTAGGTATAAGACGCCCGAATTAAGTTTATACAAATCTATGTAACAGATAAGAAGCTAAAAAGAGCTAATTAAACTACAACAAAAATTTATAAGGCAGCTTGCTCTCTCTTTTTGCGCTCACTGTTACACATAACATGCTCGCGTTCATGGCGTTTATGTAGGCTAAAAAGCATAAGCAGCGTTTAGGAAAGCCGAAAAGCCACACAAAAAGTCATCCATAACAAATTTTTACTTACAATGAAATACTATTTCCATGATTTTTGCTGCAGTGTATCTTAAAGTCGAGCAGCTTTTTCCACTCTTACGCTTGTCACGCTTTGCTTATACTATATACGACATACATATATATTTAATTATTTTTTATATTATTTGTGTACATTTTTGTGGTTGTTTTACTAGTTTCACAAAGCATCCAATGCATGTTAATGATGATTGCAAGATTGATGAACCTTTTGTTGTTGTATTCTGTTTTATATCTTTTCTTGATAAGACATACTGTTTTATTTTTACTCATAGAAAAACTATCAAGTGCGTTAGAAAGAGAGAGAGAGAGAGAGAGGGAAAGCTATAAGGATAAAATCCAATGAACTGCAATTTATATAGTTGCTGAGTCATTGCACTTTGCTGTATACACGCGCTGTCAGGATACGAATCAATACTAAGGTGTTTTTTTCGGTGCGCACTTTAAATGCATTTTTATAGCATGTGTACCCTAAGAGACGTAAGGGTATAATAAATTTGTGCGAATGTTTGTAACAGACAGAGAAGGGCAGACGTTGCAGCTATACATAAAATATATAAATACTTGATTGGCAACGAAAGCACAATCAATATAGTCCGCATGTCCGTAAAAAACAGTTCCCCCGTTCAGCATAAAAGCTAAAGACTTAAATTTTTAAATTTAAATCTTTCCTCCGAAAAGTCAAAAATTTGATGAAGTCTTGCTCGATATATATTTCGATATATATTCCGAGTAATCCAAATGCAAGAAATCGTAGATTGATACTGGTAAACGATGAACACCCTCCACATGATGTACTTCAAAACTACTTGAACGCACTCAAATAGAAGGTGCTATGCCATGCTCAATATCTTTGTCACCAGACCTACTCCCTGCTGGATAAGTCATGCAGGCGCTAAGTAGTTATTCAATACTTAGGAAGTTATCCGAAAATGATTTAATACTAAGGAAGAAGGAGCAGAATTTTTTCGCATGGTATCTGCAAATGGCCAGCGAGATGGGAAAATGTGCAGAACCAGTAATTTGCATAAAAATTTTTTTTTCGCTTTCTATAAAAAAAGAAAACATTTATTTTTCCGATTGTTATATATATATGTTTTATGGGGTCTACAAACATACAGACACCATACCATACTACAACAAAAACTAGTGGGCAGAACTCTACACGCAAGTAAAGTGAACATTTTCCAGATTTTTATACTTGATAATTTTATTATTCATTAAACATAAAAAAGAAATTAAATTAATTAAAGGTTTAAAGTATAGTATTTAATATTATCCAATCTAAATTAAATTAACTGTTTGAAATTATTGCTCAAAATGGTTAACAATTTTGTACTATTTTATTAGAAATATCATGTTGTCTTCTTATTCGACCTATTTTAATGCTATAATACCACAGCTGATGATGGGTATTAAAATAGTTCAGACTTAGATCCCCCCTGCTGCAATGTGTATTTCTTTTTTGATGGCATAAGTTAGCAGAAGTTGCTTAGTTTGCCGAAAAGCAGTATTAAATGACTGCGTGGAGACGAGTGGGAGGAGTATATGTTGTGTAATGTGAATAGTTCCCGGTATTCTTGCAATACTCGCCACAGTTCCGTAGCACCTTTCAAACACCTTCAACTCTTCAAACCCCTTAAATGTTATTGAAATTTTACCTCAAAATACATTGTCTTCTAATTCGACCTATTTTAATGCTATAATACCACAGCTGATGATGGGTATTAAAATAGTTCAGACTTAGATCCCCCCTGCTGCAATGTGTATTTCTTTTTTGATGGCATAAGTTAGCAGAAGTTGCTTAGTTTGCCGAAAAGCAGTATTAAATGACTGATTATAAGACATCCGGAAGAAGACCCGTTCAGCGGGCTCTTCAAAATATCACGCTTAAAATGTGGGAATATATACATATATACAGGCACAGACAGGACTCTTTTCCCCTTATTAAGATAAGATAATTTTTATAGGGGAAATTTCCTAGTATTTTATCACCCTTAGAAATTATGCTTCGTACGAAAACCATAAAGGAGTACTTTTGATTTTCACTAGAACTGATTGTATCTTTTGGAGAAGTACCTTTATTTAAGCCTGCATTGGTACACAATTGGAAAGCTAAGTGCAGTACGACCAAGCCTTCCCAAAAGCGTGATACTAAGTGGTCTGTGTAACTGTTGACTCTATAAACTCCCCTTGCAGACATCTTTTGATGGCTTTGAATTGAATTGACAAATTTTCTAGGAAGCACCTGCTGTTTGAACATAATACATAATTATATCATCGAGCGCCCTACGTGCAGCTGCTCTAATAATAGATCAATAGCCAGTATTGTCGAAAGCACCCTCCATATTGAGAAGAGCGTACAGTGCAAAGAAAAGATTTTTTTTTTTTTCGATTTTGTTTAATAGATTTTGAAGTGTGCAAGCTTTTGAAGGGATGTGGAAATATTGAGATGATGCCTAATATAAGAATCGATATGCCATTTGATTTTTTTTTGAATGAAGCAAATAATAATGAGATACAACTGTTGTATTTTTACTCTGTTGCTATGTTAATTAATATAAATTGCTTCTTTGTATGCTGTTAATAACAGTTTCACGTTAACAGTTCATGTTAAAAGCAGCTCAAAGCAATTAACATTTGCTTTACATTTAGTTTGAAAATTCTTGCACTTTTTCGTGACGCCTTGTTTTAATTTCTTATACCAGTTGTGTTTATATTATATGCTAATTTTATTTATAATGTTTTTTACTTACTATGCTGATAAGAATACCAGAACAAATATGCAGTTATATAAAAAATAAATTAAAGCGAATACAAAAGAAAAATTGGCGCCATTGTCTAAATTTGCAGTAGCCTCAATGAAGCTACTTTAAAAAAAAAAAAAAAAAACCTATAATTTATAACATAAAGTACATATAATACAATATAGAAATCTGTCTATAGATTGCGCACTTTATCAACGATGCTTGACGTTTATATTGTGGTTTTTATTGCTGTTGTAATATAATTTTTCCGCTGTAAGTGCGATAAGTCTTTAAAAAAAGCATCAACTGCAGACAGGAAAAAATAGAATATAAAAAGCAAAGTCGCTGTACTATTTATACAAAAAAAAAAAAAAAACAGGTCAACAGAGGCCAAAATAATCAGTTTTTGTCTAGAGTATGAGTATTTCTAAGAGTAGCTGTTCCAGAAGGCCAAATGCACTTCATTCAAGTATGTACTACGTACAAAGCGTCATATGCGCATTATTCTACTGTCCCCACAGTTCCCGCCCAGACGCATAGCGCAGTACTTGACAAACCAACCAGCCATACTGACCAGAATAAAATTGTTGTAGATAAATTACATTCAATTACAGAAGTTTTATTCGTTGAGTTTGTACGACTTCGTCGCTTTAATGGAGGCATGTTTTATTTTTAGTTACAATGATGATAATGCAAAATTCACTTTATTTTCACTGCAATACACCACTCAAGTACTCGTTCAATGTGCAAGTGCAGTTAATTTTGCTTTAATTTTATTGCAAAGTTGTTTTGAACACTCATTATGGATTAAGTTTAGATTCTGTTTATTATTTATAAACAAAAATATTTTCATTTAGTATGTTTAACAATTAAAAAGTGAAGTATTTGTACTCTGAGGGAGAAGTACTATTCTAAATTTATGAAGAATCAAATCTTTTTTAATTAAGACAGCCGAAAAAATTCGTGATGAACTGTTCTGGCGGAATCTTAAATTTGTAAAGAGAAACGGCACAGCTCTAGCACCTGTGGATCTTTTCTTCATTACATAGCATATATTTTTTTTTTTAAGGTGAAGAAGTGCAGGTGCTCATGCTTCTTAATGGAGCATTAGCAGTTATTCTCTAGAAGGTGTTGGCACTAAGTAGTATTTGTTATCGATTAAATGGTCCGATCCGAATGTGGCGGTGGACTGATATGCAGAAATTTTACAACTGCGATGAGACTCAAATAGTGGATTCTCAAAAGTGAAGACATTTTTTCTACTAAACATGACTTCCAGAAAACCGTCCAAACAGTTGAGCTAAAGTTCACAGACAAACTTTGGGCAGGTCAGGAAAGTCAACCGGTTAAGTTTGGTCCAAATCGATTGAAACATTACGGAATTGTTTCTTCAAAAAGTTTTTAAAACGCAGCCTATACGGAAATCTGTTTCTTTACTTTCCTATATTTAAACTGCAGAGACTCACGCATTAATATTACATCGCAGCTGTATAAATAGCTGAAAAATTTAACAAAACTATAAACAAAAAAGCTTACACGCGCCGCAATAACCAGTTAAGAACTATAAAAAACACTATTATAGGTCTTAAAATCACCAGCAGCAACAGCACACAATAATATTATTCATTTATTTTATATATTTTTACTCGTACAATGGAAAATATGTCTTTGTAGCAGTTGCTTCCTAAATTGTTTTTGGTTCGAATCTAGTTTGGATGAGTAAGAACTGGTGTCACAAAGTTACGGCAAATATGCAGGGAGAGAGGGAGAGAACAATTTTCTGTAATTTGTCATAGTATTAGCAAATTACTAGCAGACATTTAAAGTCATTTAAAGTCTCACTCAGGCAGGCAGTCAGTCCGTCAGTTAGTCACTTAGGCAATGAGTTAAGTCGTAATAGAGACCTTCAATTGAGGTTTAGTCCATAAAAATACGTCATATAGTAATTACAATAGTCATGTATGTCTACATGCATATATTTACCTGCAAAATGCATATCAAAAAAAGTTAAAAATGTTTTGCTTTGCTTTGCACCCGGAAGAGAGTATACGGAAAATATTTGTTTAGATTAAATGTGTTTATTTCTTTGTAGTTTTTATTGAACAATTAACAAAAATTACAGCCATAGAAAAGTACTTAAGATTTTTAGTGTAAACTAAATTTAAAAATATTAAATTGAAATACTCTACAATGTAAAAAAAAAAATAGTTCATCAACTTTCGTAGAGTATATATAAAGAAGTTTCAATTTGTCCACAGTTCTAAAAATTAAAAAAAGTTTGTTGTTAAATACTTTAAATATTTTAACAAGATTTGACTGCCTAAACTTGCCTAATCGCATGCTAGAACCACAAAACTTCACCAAGAAATGTTTATATTTTTGTAAATATTTATTTCCGCTTAATCTTTTGCAACTTAAAATATCAATTAAAAATAAATTAACGCAGTGCTTATTAGATTTTCGTGGAATCTGTAATTAAGGCAAAGCATGCGCAATATCTGCGTTGTTTACAGAAACTTTTAAAAACAAAACAAAAAAAATTCCATAAACAGGTTTGAAAAGCAAAACATGCGCAATAAACTAGACAAATAAATAGCCAAACAAAAAAAAAATTTTAATTTAAAATATACAAATTTCTGCAAAATATTTTCAAAAGCAAGAAGAAATTGAACATTCATGTTCTATATATAAAATATTAAAGCAACCGAAAAGAGCCATAACTTAGCAGAAAAGCGCAGTGATTAACAGAAAAGTGCAGTGAGTTAACAGAATAGTACAGTTATTAACAGCAAAAAGCAGTGATTTAACAGAATAGTGCAGTGTTTAACAGAAAAGTGCAGTAATTTAACAGAAAAAAACAAGCATTGGCTTAACAGAAAACAGATTTAACAGAAAAATTTTGTGCTTTAACAAAAAGAGTAGAGACAACAGGAAAAAGTAGTGATTTAATAGAGAAGAGCAGATTTTTTTTTAAAACTGTTTTGTTATGCGTCTAGTCCAGTGGTCGGCACCAACACAGTCATGTGTTTGCATTGCGTTAGTGTGCGAATTAACATTCATGATAACGGACGTCAAGCAAGGGACGTAAAATTTGCACAGCGTTGTATAGCATTAACTGGAACTGATTAATTTTGCTTCGCTTCAACAGCGTAACAGCGCCATAACAGTGCTATGACAGCGACTTAACAGATACATGTCGAAGCAACGACGCCACACGAAAGTTTATACTGTACGTGTGCAGGAAGCGGTGCATGGCGTGTGCCGAACACTGGTCTAGTCTAGTCAGTTTCACAAAAAAAAAAGGTACTAAAAGAATCATCCGCAGATCTCGTGACACTAATTTACGTAAGAGTATACCCCTGCCCGTTTTCTGCATGATGTAGTGATGCAGTTTTACTTAGAAGCTCTTAGGCCCTATACCGAAGGTATAAGAGCCTATTGGTTTTGCGCAAATGTATGTAACAGGTAGAAATAATAGTCGGAGACCCCCAAGGTTAGCCACATTATTGTCAGGAGTGATAAAGGAGTCGATATTGACATGTCCGTCTGTCCGTCCGTATGAACGAAAGGATCTCGAAAACGGTAATAGATAGACACTTCGTGCTATTTGCATTCGACTAGGACTTCTCCGGCATTTTACAAGTTTATTTTAATGGATTTTCCCTGTCCTGATCGGACTACGTATTACGTTTCAAGAAAAACGCCAGACATAATAGATTTAGCAATTATTCCAAATAGCTCTCGAAATATAATTCAATTATTCGATGAACTGTTATCTGATCACTCTGCGAATTTATTTAACTTTCTCGTGAAGCCAATAATCCTTCATATAAACTGACCTCCTTAAGCGTAAAATAGAGCGTTTAGTTCTTTAAAAATTTCAGACAGCTAGAACTCTCGCATTAAGCAAAACATAATTTTGATAGAGCTCTTAAGTTGGAAAAGTGTCTATTCCAAAAATCTCCCTATGGTCTCCCAAAAGCCACCCTATGAAAAGCTCAGAAATAGTATTACCCTCACTAATAAGAGACCCTTCTGCCAAATGAGCGCAGAGCGTAGTAGAGAAAGCGAAGGTCTTTACAAATCATCTACAAAAAGTTTTCAAATCTGATACATTCTCAAACGGATTGGATGAACAAAAGTGGAAACACATAACTTTTACCCTTAACAGAGCTACGTGCCCACCGGTCACCTAACTAAAATGAGATCACCTAAACTGAAATGAGATCATAATTTTGACTCACCAGCTCTCGAATTCAAAGTGTTTCTTAATTTCATAATAAATCCTGTATGGACTTACGACTCTTAACTCTGGGATAATGCTAAAAAAAATCAAGATTCAAATTATTCAAAGAGTTCCATCAAAAGTTCTACAAATAACCACAGGAAAATATTCAAAGAGATCTAAATTGAGCACCTGTGCGATTTCTTTAGATTGGTTTAAAATTGAAAATACTTTTTAAGGGACGCCGTTTTGACTCAATTATTAGGATACGAGTTAAATGAAAGAAAGTATGTATTGGAACCATCTCGTAAATCGAATTTAATAACTTTTATGATTTTTTATGAGCAAATTTGCGTTAATAATTTCTACTAATTAATATATAAAGGGCAACAGATAAAAATAAAACCATTGAAATCAAATTTCGAGGAAATGAAATTAATTTGAACCAACGAACCATAGGATTATTTTCTAACGAATACAGTAGAGAACATATTTTTTTATACCGAATGATGTAACTCCCAACGTCACCCATTTCCTGTGTATCGCACTTACAACAAGCTCGTACAAAAAATTTTAAGTGATGCTTTTCTTAGAACAAAGTCACGATTTTTCCCAGTTATAAAATGCAATTTTCTTAGCTTTTATCATTTAACTAAAAATAGCTGGAAATGAAATTATTTTAGATTTGTAAATGCGCATAAAAATAAAACAATGTAGATACACTGAATGGAATAATAAATTATTGAAAAAAAAAAAATTAAAAAAAATTCCATTAAATATTAAAAAAAAGAAACAAATTTCAATACAACGAATATGAATTGGAAAATATGTACCTACATACATATAAATGCACTATATCAAGTGAGAATTAAAAGTCTAACCATGCATGGGTGACACTAAAAGTTTTGAGAAAGTTTTGGAAGGGCTTAAGTTGATAGACTGACATTGAACAAGTTTTAAATGATTTTGTATGATGAGGCAATGCCACGCTTGCTTGAGTGAGTAATTGACAATTTTTCAAAAACAGCTTATCGATGTTTGTTATATGAAAATAGGCGACTTTCTGCATTACTAATTCGCAAATACAGAGCTACTAACAAAGAAAATCCAGCATTCACAATGCATAACACGGAACAGTGCAGTCTCATTGTGCCTTCATAACTGCCATGTATCATTGTGAATAAAAAGCGCATAAATACAAAGAAAAAACACAAAAAGTTTAAGCAATTTTTTTCAATAAATTTTCACTTTATTTGTCAAAATTTTTCGTATGTCTCTCGTATTGCAAAAAGTACATTGCATAGCGTGCTGCCTATTGTACACATATATATATATATGGAAATATATCATTTATATTCCCCGGCAACACACTGGAACACCATTGATATAGAAATCATTTTTCGATTATATTTTTTTTTTTTCTTGACTGTTTGCTGCTGTTTGTTGGCGGCGCTGATTCGCTTCTTTTCTACATATTTGCGTGAAAATCTGGCTGAAAGCAGTTTTCACCGATTTTATCCAAACTTTTGCGCAACGAATGCATTCGGAATCTAATAAGAAAGAACGAACGAACAAAATAGACGCCATATAGATACAATATGTCGACATATTTATAGACAAACTTGTGTCTGACATGTCGAGCAAACGCTTCAAAGGGTTTTTAGCAGCAATTCGGAACGTGACTGCAAATGAAGCCAACTGAAATAAACTTACAGAACTCTCTGGCTGGCAGCCGGCATTTGCGCAAATCGAGAAAAAAAAGCTAATTTTAATTCTGTTTATTGATGGATTTCCTTTTCGTAGTCTATGGAATATGTATTATGATGCTATAACAAAAGCTAATTGAGTTGAGTTTATTGATATTTGTATCAATTTTAATTGCAAAGATGATGTTTTACTTGATGTAATTGAATACAAAGAATAATACATCATTTAGTTGATTGCTAATAGTTAAGAAAAGAGAATCTTAATAAAGAAGATTTAGTAGTATAATAGGATCGTTCGATAACTCTAAAAGTTGGCTTACTAGCTATACCTGGCCCAAAATGCATATTGTGTCTTTGTATCTTTATATGTTCCCTTTAGACAGCCAAATCATCACCAATAGATCTTAATTCTGATCTGATTCCATTAACATGTCTACAAAAAAATACATCTCTCAAATGTATGCTCAAATATGATGAATTTCGGGATGATAATTTTATCCAAAGGCAATGGAACATAAAGCTCAAACCGGCCAAATGTCTAAATGTATACTTCACGCTTAGAAGAAGAACTACACATGGACTTCGATTACATCATGCTTACCCAAGCAAATGAAGTGAAATATTTGGATATAACATTGAACAGAAGACTGACTTTTTCTGGGCACATAAGGAGCACTGTCATCCGTTGTAGGATGAGGTAAATCACAGATGTTTTGGATGCTGAACTAAGGAAGCAGGCTTCCATTTAAATGCAAACGTGTCCCCATCCGCCATACAAATCTGGGACATTGCCGCAAAAAACCAACGAAACCGTATGCAGGTGCTGCAAAACAAGCAGAAAGACCAATAACAATTTTTTTTTTTCACATAAAAATCACAGAAGAATGGTCAAATTTTCGTAGGGATTACATCTTTTAATGTTTTGATTTGATCCTTTTGAATAATTAATTTAGAACTGACTTCAAATACAAATTTTTCATATAAAATCCCAGCAAGAAGGGTCAGTTTGTAGGAGGACTACGCTTTCTTGTGGTTCGATCTGGATCTATATGAATTGTTTTATAAGAATTAACAAAATATAAATAAAATTTGAGCCTCTAGTTTAATTAGCAAAACCTAAGAAAACATAGAAGAGTTGTAGATTTGATTGAGCTACCTTTTAGGAGGAGGAGGAGGAGGAGTTGACACGTAAATAGAATACAAGTAAGCTGAAGAGAACACAGGAGAGTCAAAATATTCAAACTTGAAGGATCTATTCGAGCAAAGAATGTACGTCTTAGCATGATGACGGTTTTATATACACAAAGTGTTGTTAGGATAGGAAAGAACCTCTCCGACATCTTTAATAACAAAAGAAGTTTCAGGCAGGGTTATGTGTTGTCTGTCAATCTGCTGATAGAAAACATTCTACGTCAGTGTCCGTACATACAGAATATGTCGGGCTCGATCTTCCAAATGGAAGCGATCATCGGTACACAAGAACAATGAGTCAGCAAGATATTCTCAGAGTTTAAAAACAGTCTCAGCTCATGGGTCTAGCGGTGAATGAGGAGAAGTACTTCGTGTCTTCTCGAACGCCATCAGTGGAAATAGAAAATTTCAACTTCATTGTTATAGAAAACTACGTCTATCTTGGATATAAAATGACCAGCAACAACATGGTCAGCATAGAGATCACACCTGCAAATCCTGGAAAACGAAAATTAAGATCGTTTTCTGGGAGATGCTCAAGTGTTGCTAAAGGTGTTCATTTAAAATAATCTCATTCACAATAAACAATAATTCACAATATTGGTCTATGAAAAGAGGGCTTAGCTGCCAAGAAATCTTTTTGAGAAACCTGATATAAAAACTAAAATTTGCAGTGTCAGTGTAGCTAAATCAGAAACAATTGTCTGCGTAGCTCTTATAAATTTGTTCCAAATTCCAATTAAATTGTTTCATAAGAAGCATTATTTTACCCTCCGAGTTTGTTTAACTCCAAACCAAAAATAGCAAATCTTATCACTGGAATACATTTCAAATAATAAACAAAGTAATCACCGCCATTGCCGACCAATCAGTCAAAGATCCGCATGAATGCGAAACAGAAAAGTGTCAATGCACTTGGCGCACGTTCCATTTAATCAAAAGAATTATGCGGAGCAGAACGACAAGAATCAAGCTGTCATGATTTTGCTTTGGCAAAAAAAAAAAAATTAAATAAAAGAAAAACAGAACGAATTCATGCGACCAGACCGGACCAGACCAGACCACAAATCGTTGCAGTATACAAAAGACTACAAACTGATTGCATAAATTTTTACTGCACTCGAGCTACTAAATAAATGGACAACATACAGAAAACCACTCTCACTTTCGTATGATGGCGAGATGATGCGGAAATACTGACACGAAAACGGTAATAAATCAAATTGAATTGAGTTTGTGAGTAAAGGAATGAATGACCAAATGAATGAGTGAGTGAATGAATGAATGAATACATAAGTTGAACTCGCGTCAAATGCAAAAGAAAGAATGTATAATGTTCTAAAAACGACAGTTTAATACGCTACAAAAGATAGTTGAAATAAAAAATATTTCGGAAAATGAATTAGTATGAATACTGTGCAGCGATGAATGAGTACGAGTTATATTTGCTTGGATTGCAGTGAAATGCATATTGAGTAGAGTTGAATGAATGAATGTGTGATACAAGTAATCTGGAAAAAATTGAGTAGTTTGAGTTAGAATGAATACTGTGCAGTGTTGAGTGCGAGTTATATATGCTTAGAATGAATTAAAATGTATATTATGCAGAGTCGTATGTAGGAATTATACTGTACACCAGCGAACTGCAAATAAAACTTAAGTTAATAACTGTTCAGCAGTGTTAAATGAATTAAAATGAATATGAACTCTAATTCAACACTACTCAGTGTACATTCTAAGAAAATATAAAATTCGAACGTAAATCGTGTAGCATTAATTTCAACTATATACACCTACATTATATAGTATTAAAACCTAATAAACTATACAAACTTTGTATAAAAAAGAGTATTCGAATACATCGAGTATACATATAAATCTTTACAAAAAGTGCAATGTGCTCGACATTAATGGGTTAAATGCCCACACTATATTCATAAAATTATACACTGCATAGCGTTTAAGTAAATAGTGGGCGGAAGGCACTTTTTATCCCATTAAATAAGCTAATAAACACTTTTACTTGCATTTCAAGCTGACATGGAACTTATTGATGGAGAAAATAGAAACATCGTTAACTATTTATAGCACAAACTGAACTTTTAGCTTGTTACTTGGAATATACAAATATAAAATTTGTATAATTTTAGTATTGAAATGTATCTCCATATATTATACAAGCGCATTGGAATTAGTTAGTTAAATAGTTGTCGATAATATATTAATTTTTCAAATGTGTTTGTACAAAGCGTATTATCAATAATTGTAGTTTGTTGGAAATTGTTTAGGAAATTTAAAAAAAAAAAAGGCAGGAAACAGTTCAAAGTTTGTTTAAACTTTCGAAAAGTACAAACAACAGTGCTTAGTGTGACTATTTTTAGCGTCAATTCATGGTAGAGTAGCTTCATTTTGTGCAAGTTTATGTAACGTTGCAATGGAGGCGTGGCAGTTACTATAAAGATTAGCATTAAAAATCGATATATCACCTGAACTCCCAATCTAAGATGCCCAAAGTGCCAAAGAAACAACAATTTCCGCTTTTGGTAACACATCTCACACAGAAGTTGCAGGTGCATGACACAGAAGAGAAATAAAAACTAGGAACTACACCATTTCCGCTTTTATGAATATAGAAGGTGCTTTTGGTAAGACATCTCACACAGAAGTTGCAGGTGTATCACACAGAAGAGAAATAAAAACTAGAAACTACACCAATTCCGCTTTTATGAATATAGAAGGTGCTTTTGGTAACACATCTCACATAGAAGTTGCAGGTGCATCACACAGAAAACTTACAACCTCATTATCCAAGAGGCTTAATGTAATTAAATGTCTTGCTAGCTCTAGGTTTAATTGCAATACTCTAACCCTTCTGTCAGTTGCAAAAGCAACAATTATTTCTAAAATAGACTACGCTTTATACATTTACGGTTATGCACCCAAATCAGTTTTAAATAAAATAAAAACACCTTTTA
The DNA here is from genome assembly GCA_035044805.1 of Leucophenga maculata. Classification (NCBI taxonomy): domain Eukaryota; kingdom Metazoa; phylum Arthropoda; class Insecta; order Diptera; family Drosophilidae; genus Leucophenga; species Leucophenga maculata. The sequence goes on from JAWNNP010002289.1 coordinate 84,298, forward strand.
ATGCTGCAATAAGAATGGCTCTTGGTGCATTTCGTTCAACACCAATCAATAACATCCTTCACGAAGCAAATATTCCAACGATAGAATTAAAACGTGATTTTTTATCATCAAAGCTTGTCAAAAATCTTTTAAACTGTACGGATACCCCTATCGCAAATCTGATAAAACACCATATAACATCGGTAAATAAAAAGTCTACCTCATCAATCGAACGTACAATAAATACATCAATATTGTACGGTATCCCATACACGCCTAATAAAATTCAACGTTTGGAACCCTCTTGGTTTTTGCCTAAAGACGCAATAGATACTTCACTCAGTATCCACAGAAAACAAAATACTGCAGCAAGCATCTACAGACAGCACTTTTACAGAATCAAAAACCAACACAAAACGCACACATTTATCTACACCGACGGTTCACAACAAAATCACATTACTGGCTTTGCGCTTACAACAGAAACACACACACTTAAGTATGGAAATCTGCCACAGTATTCTACGGTATTAACCGCTGAAATAGTAGCAATTCTGGAAGCCGTAAAACTGGCCCAGAACATTAAAGGAATGTTTGTTATATGCTCTGACTCCATGTCTGCTTTAGATTCTATCTCTAATATAAACAACCATGACTATTATCCCTCTATAATTAGATCAATGTTAATAAATCTCTTACCTAAAGTAAAGTTATTATGGATCCCTGGCCACTCACTAATTAATGGTAATGAGTTAGCTGATCATGTGGCTAAAGCTACTACTCAAATGCCTCTGATCTATACACACAATTATAATATTAATGATATAAACAGATATTTAAAAAACCAACTTAGCATTGACAAGTTAAAACAAATTTCACGATGTAATATATGGTACAAACAATTAAACCAGAATTCGCTTCACATATGTGATTACATGAAAAAGATTTCACAGCACAAAATAAATCGACTTGACCAAATTAAAATAATTCGACTACGGTTGGGTCATACCAAACTAACACATGAACACTATTTAAACAACAATACACCATCCACATGCCCACTATGCCAAAACAACAGTACAGTCGACATCAAACACATACTAGAATCCTGCTCTTCCTTAAACAACATTAGAACAGAATGCTTTAATGGAAACAATCCAATAAATTTACTTGCTAACCCTAATGAAGACAACATATCTAAAATTATAAAGTTCCTTAAAAAATCTCTGTTATATAACAAAATTTAAATAAACGTTTCTTAGTATGCAACCAACAAATTATATAAATTTAAAAATGTAAATCACTATAATTTAATATTATTAGCCTTACACCTAAGCAAAACATTGTTAAATAGAAACAAAAATTATTATAAGTATTATTAAGTTCCTAGTATTGTCTAGCTGAAGGCCCTGGCAGCTATTGCTAGTTTCTCTTGTCATTTAGTTTTAACTCTATGATAAGTTTTTAAATAAATAATAAATAATTATTTATTTCAGTTGTTTTTATTTGTGTTGGTAAATTATATCATAGACCGACCACTAAATTGAACTATGTATAATTTATGCAAATAAAAAATAAAGCTGCAGTTTAGTGTACACGACTTTGTGATACCCTTTCCTGAGATCGGTATTTAAACTTTATTTGTATAGGAACTATATTCTATAGTGGTCTATATGCGATATAATGTTGCGTTTCTGGAATGTTTAAAAGTAAAAAGACTTCTTACAAAAAATTTAAAAATTGGAAGGCATAATTCTGTAATGAAGCTTCTAAATATACGAATTTAAAGCCTCTAGCTCTTTTATTCGACTCTTAAAGCTGTTGTAAAATACATTTATATATATTTAAGTACATTCGCCACGCCTTCTTTTTTTTTTTGACTGTTACATAATTTTCCAACGCGCTAATATAAACATTATATGCCATACATACAGGGTATAACAATTATTGCGTTTTATTGACTGAGCAGTGTCTGTCTTGTGGTGACTACTTTACGTGTATCACGTTTTAGAAAAGCTCTAGAAGATGCGAGTGTGGTATGAAAAATCTATCTTTAAATACATATTTTTAAATCAGTAGCATGCAGTTTTCCAAGTACAACCTTGGCGTGTCAACAAAATGCTGCTTGCGTGACGTCCACTCGCACATAAGCTTCGTTTTTTTACTGTTTAGGCTGTTTGGCTGTCATAACGGTAAAATAAATCACAGCAAATTAAAACATAAAATGTATTAGTATATGTGTTGGCCGTTCCTGCTTTGCCTGAGAATTTATTTTATAGAAAATTTCTGAATTTTTAAACTGATTCTGCATTGCTGAGAGTACTGACTTTTCATACCACCCTCGTATCATATACATAAACAAGCAAGCAATTGTATAAAAATAGTATCACACATATACCAACACAACTGTACTAAATAATAAAAAATTTAGATAATAATATGCATATGTCGACAGTAATTAGAGATCTTATTTGAAGGTCTACAATGTATAATTCTTTGGATTAGATTTGCATTACTCTTTAGGAAAAAAAAAAACAAATAAGAATGCTGCAGTCTTCAAAACTAGACTTCCCAAGCATACTGTACACCCTTTATCTCTAAAATTATTTGAGAAATATATGTATTATTATTCGAATCCTTGTGGAATATTTTAATGGAATTAATTTAAGAATTGGGCGTTTCTAGCAAAAAAAAAAAAAACATACAAAAAACTGGAAAGGGAGACCGTTTTGTTTAAAGACTACACCAACTAGTAGTCCGATCGGAAACTATATAGAAAAATTTATGGGAATTGATGGCACATAAAAATTAAAAAGAAGAATTAATATATGTTCATAGGAAAACCAAGACAGGATAATTTTTTCATACAAAAACAAAGAAAAGAGGGTCAAATTTTATATAGATGCTACCTATTATAGTCTTCATTGCATAGTAATCATTTAAAGAAGAATAATTGGAATCCAAATATACAGAAGGACAGATGACCATACCATAAAGCCATACCATCCCCACTTTTCTAATGAATCTTACTTCGCCTGAACCCATCAACATGTATACCAAATATCATCTGCATAGCTGGGTAGATATTTGGAATGTTCGCTTATACTGGGGTGGGGCTCATGAAGTTATTTTTTTTTTTCGGATCCCATTAACACGTCTACAAAATATCATTCCTGTAGCTCAAATAGATGCAAATATATGTCGATTTAAGTTTATTGCTTATATGGGGGCTGGGGCACTGTCCACTCCGAACTTGACCAAACCCATGAAGAAATTTACTCACGATCACATTAGCACCTTCGTACAATGTCTTATACATAGTTCCACTAAGAACGCCATTTATTAAAAGTAATTTAAAAAAGCGATTCCCATTCCCAAATTTTTGAAGTTGGTTATATACTGAGGCTATATAGTATTACAAAACCAATATACCGCTTCACAGTGCAGCTGCAGGGTATACAAATAAATTAAATGTATGAGCTGCGTATGAACAGTGAAAACAAAAGCGAAAATGAACAACAACAAGCAGACTGCCGAAATAGCTCAGTTGGGAGAGCGTTAGACTGAAGATCTAAAGGTCCCCGGTTCAATCCCGGGTTTCGGCAAAATAATTTTTTTTTTCATTTATTTAAAAAATTATTTTTTTTTTTTTTAAAAAAAAATATTTAAATAATTTTTTTTTTTTTTTATTCATAAAAAATATAACTTGTTAGAAAACCATTTGTTGTCTGTCGATACATACCCGGCATCAGTAGCGCATTACGCTGCAAATCTTCGCATAAATGTTCAAAAATGTACGGCGATATGCGTTGCGTCAGTATGGAGACATCCGCTTGCCATTGTTGCACTAACAAGTCTGTTGCAGCTTGCAATAAATAAAGTAATTTACAACATTTGCTTGCTGTGGGATTAATTTGTAGCACTTTAAGTTTTGACGCACCAATTTGACTATCATTGCTGTCCGCTTTATAGCGCAGCACCGGCAGTTGCTGTTCCAAGACATGCAACAGCAAAAAACTTTCTTGTTGCGCCGTTGCACATACCAACAAAAGCTTTGTATGCATTGGCATAGCAGTGGGCGACATACCCAGCGTAGCTTCATATAGTAAATGCTGCAGCAGCTGTGTACTTGCTTTGCCGGCATCATATAATACGCTCAGCGCTGTTGCATTCGCAACTCGCATGAGTATTGTTTCGGCCCACAATTTAATCGCGCTACCATTGAGCAAATACTCGCCAAGTAATTGCGCGCAGTTAGCGCATTTTGCATATGTTTCCGTTTGTTTGATGGTTGACTCAAAGCTGCTTGCATTAGTTACTATAAAATGAAAACCGTAGAAAAGATCCGCTTCACCGGGCAACAGCTTAGCGCTTAAATCTGGTCCATGATGACAAAAGAAATCGCAGCTGTCAATGCTGCCGGAGGGATACGCAAAAATGCGTGCATATTGACATGGCTGCGTAAGCTGTTTGCTACAAGCGCTGCAATGTAGCGCAATGCTGTTGTTTGTTGTTATATTTGGTGGCAGCAGCGTAACTTTGTTGCAGTCATTTTTTGCAAATGGCTGCGTCGTTTTAATATGCTGCACGCATAGTCGAAAGCTGACATTACACTGTTGCACTTGCAGATTACACATGGTGCTGGCATCAATATCAAAATAGTCGCTAAGCGCTATACGCGTTATTGTGGCACGTTCACGCAGCACAATTGCATGCGGTTCCACATTAATTTTGAGCAATTGTAATTCATCATCAGTTTCCGTCAGATTTGTATCGTAGCGCAGAAATACATTTGCACAACTCAGCAGACTGCGTAGTTCAATGCAAATTTCTTTAAGCGGCATTTTAATATTTATTTATTTATTATTTTAGCGCTTAAATGTTATAAATAAACAAATTAAAATATTGCAATCTAACAACAAGTGGCACACTTTAATGCCGGCACAATACACAGCTGTGCAAACAGTGTTGTTAAGCGTCAGCGCATTTTGCTTGGCAGCACTAGACAACAGCTGTGTATTGCGTGTGTGAAAAGCAAGAAGCAGCAGCTTATTTTGTTTTGCAATTTTTTGTTTATTTATTTGATTTTTGCTTTTAAACTAATTAAGCACTTACAATGAGCACTGAAACGCCTAAATTACTTATCAAAAATCTGCCTTGTGATATAAACGAACTAAGCGCACAGCTACAAACAGTACAAATTGCGCACAAAGAACTGCAACGCTTCGGCCGTCGTCGCGCCTTAATCAGCTTTGAAACGCCGGCGGAATTGGAAGCAGCGCTAGAAATACTGCAAACAATAATTATTAATAAAAAACCTTTGCACATTAATCGCTTTGGACTGCCGCAAGAGCAACCAGCAGTCAAATGTCTGCACAAAACTACACAAACAAGCAACACTAAGCAAGCACTGCTAGCGCCGGCGTCCACAACACAAATAGACAAGTACGTGCAACAATTATACGCTTGTAATAATTCACATAATTTCAAGGAACCACCGCCGCCGTATTTAAAATATGCATATCCAAAAGTAACGCCAGCTATCTGTGATGCCATAACCACAGCACTGATGAGCAATACACGCTTCTATACGCAAGTATTGCATTTAATGAATCGCATGAATCTGGAGCCACCATTTGCGCCCAAATGCAAGGAAACATTTGTGCCAGCAATGCAGAAAGAAGAAAAGAAGCAGCAGCTGGATGCAAGCACGCAAACAGAGCGCCAACAAGTGCACAGTGCCAGTGAAACGGAATTGGAATCAAATGATGAAGAAATTAAGCCTAAAAGTATACAAAGCGCAAAGCGAAAACTGGATGTTACGCAGCAGCAGCAGTTATTACGCAAAAAAGCGCGTCAAGTGCTGCATGCAACTCGCACATTACAACGGCAGCAACCAGCTGCGACAAGCAGTAAAACTGTTACTGCACAAGTTTTCGAAACAGTCGACAGCACAAAAACAACACAGATTGCCATAAAATTGTTAACAAAAGACGCTGCACAACATGAACAGCCGGCACAGCCTTTAGATTTAAATATTGCTAAACAATTAAACAATGCAGAACTTACAGCTTTGCCCGTTTACAAGAATTACGCGGAGGGCACGCCCAGCAATAAGCTGTATATCAAGAATCTTGGCAAGCAAATAACGTTGGACATATTGCGTGAACTTTATGCACGCTTTACAGATGCACAAAATCTGGATATAAAACTTATGCAACAAGGACGCATGAAAGGACAGGCATTTATTACGTTTAATAATTTAGCAGCAGCGCATAGTGCCGACATTGTAGCGCTTGCATTGTCTTCAACAAATGGACTGTTATTACATGATAAACCCATGATTGTGTGCTATGGCAAGCAGTAAAGTCTAGGTTGGCATACTATAATAAAAATATTTTAATTTTGATTTTTAAAGTAAAGCAACAAATAATGCATTAATCAAAAAAATTCGTGTAATTAGCAGCATATGGCGCGCTCAAAAAAGGGGAATACCCTGTTGTTTAGCGTTTCAGTATAGCAACGCAGTAATTTTTAGTTCAGACATTTAATCGTGATTTACAAACTTTCGCAGGTGCATGTGCAGAAGGAAATATTTTAGTTTTACTCGAATTTAAGAAAATTTCAAACTCTAAAAGCTTATAAATAAGTTTAAATAAATAATATAAATAAAAATAAGCATGCGCATACATTTAAAGAGCACTGTTTCTCAAATGTGCAACATTATTTAATGCAAAATTGCGCAGTTTCGTTGCATCCATGCCGAGAGAATCTTTTTTTTTTTAAGATGAAAAACTGCTGTGTTTGCTTTTTACTTCATAAACAAAGCTGAGCCATTTTTTAGAAATCAGTACAACTTCAAGCACAAGCGACACAGCATATATTTTTATATCGAAAAACAAAAAAAAAAAAATTTTCCTTTTAAAATTCAAATTGTGTGCATTTTTTTTAATTTATAGACAACTTGGACTAATCGAGACTATATATGTGGACGGAGCACAGCCGGAAAACAATAATAGAAACACGCCAACGAGTAAAAGCAGTACAAAAGCAACGCGAAAACAGCAACTATCCATGCAGCCATATAGTTACGTAATTGCGGTGGACTTCGAGGCCACATGCTGGGAGAATCAAGCGCCACCGAAATGGCGTGAATCAGAGATCATAGGTTTGTAGCATAGAATTTTCGCTTTATTATTTTTAATAAACTTGTCTAACACAGAATTCCCAGCCGTGCTGGTCAATCTGAAGACCGGCAAAATCGAGGCGGAGTTTCACAAATATGTCATGCCCATTGAATCGCCACGTCTTAGCGCCTACTGCACCGAGCTGACTGGCATAACACAGAAGACTGTTGACGCTGGCATTCCGCTGCAGACAGCGCTTATGATGTTCCACGAATGGATACGCAAGGAGCTGCGCGCACACAATCTCACGCTGCCGAAAATGTCGAAGGATAATAAATTGGGCAATTGTGCTTTTGTCACCTGGACCGATTGGGATTTCGGCATGTGCCTGGCTAAAGAGTGCGGCCGCAAGCACCTGAAGAAGCTGCCATATTTCAATCAATGGATTGATGCACGCGCCATCTATCGTGAATGGTATAAATATCGTCCGCTCAATTTTGCTGATGCACTGAGCAATGTTGGACTCACATTCGAAGGACGTGCACATTCGGGCATTGATGATGCCAAGAATCTTGCGGCGCTCATGCATAAAATGGTAACCGATGGTGCACCGTTAGCCATAACCAAGGATCTGACACCGTTCCAGTTGAACACAAATTGCATTTTGTGAATCAGCGGTTTTTCTTTTTTTTGTTTTTTTTTTTTGTTGGTTTTTCTGTTTTTTTGAAGAAGAATATTTAGAAGAACAAATGCTCTACGCTATATACTCTGGCGCCAACAACGTGTTAAAACATGTCTTCTCTCGTTGATCAAAATCAAAAAATTAAATGCTGAAATTTATAAGACTTTTCGAACGCGTCGAATGCGTAAAAACTTTGTAAAAGAAATTCAGAGATAAAAAAAAAAAAATAAAAACATATTTTATAATATACAAATGGAAGAAACAACAAAATACATACATAATAACTACATATTTTAATAGTTCTTTTTTTTATAAAATACATACATACATACGTGAAAGCATAATTTATTATAAATTAAAAACGAAAAAAAAATTAGTAATACTTACTGTAAACACTTTATATTTTTAATGAATGCGCCGCACTAACTTAAATAATACAAATTAAATGCAAAATCTAAAATCAAATACGAGCTCATTTAATTTAATAAAACATATATTTTAAAGCGTTTTAAATAGTTACACGCATGCACTTACCAAGCACCGCCAATACGAATATTATTATTGTATTATTTTTTAAGCGTAAAACTAAAAAATTAAACATATTTTTATATAATCGACCAATGTCTCCAGTGATGTACTATGTTGTATGCTGTCGAAAGAGAGATTTGTACTATGGAAATTGCAATGTAACGGATTTGATTCGATAAATAAATGAATGCGTTTTTAATAAACTGCAAAAAAGTATTTTTAAAAGAATTTTTTTAAATTTTGTTGCTGCAAAAATAATTTTATTCAAATTTTCAAACATTTTTAGCAGCTTTCATGTTATTTGCAGTGTTGTAAAGGAACGTTTGCATGCATTGGTACTGCTTTGCGTTTTAATAGTCAACTGCTTATTTTTAGTGTTAAGTAGTATCTTTTGACAAATTGCATCATGTGCCGAAATAGCTCAGTTGGGAGAGCGTTAGACTGAAGATCTAAAGGTCCCCGGTTCAATCCCGGGTTTCGGCAAAGCAAAATTTTTTTTTTTTGTTTTTAATTTTTAATAAATGTTTTCTGGTAATTTTTTTAATTTTCGTTTATTTGTTAAAATATTTAATAATTTTTTATTTTAATGCAAATGTAATAGTCGATAACATTTAACTGCCTTACCATGCAGTGCTTTACTAAATAACTGTGTTATTTACAATTTGTGGTAAGAGCGCTTGTTATATATGAGTTAAATGCAAATATGAGCATCGATAACATTTAACTGCCTTACCATGCAGTGGGTTTACATTTTATGGTAAGAGCGCTTGCACATTTAACTGCACTACCTTGAATTGTGTTATAACTGCTTTATCTAACTTTGTAATTTAAATATTTATGCGGCAGGATTTTTAATATTTTGCGGAAATAAACTTTCCGATAGAGTCTTTAATTTATTAAATCCACATTTTTTATTGTATATATTTTTTTATTATTTTATATTAATATACTTCATGTACATTTTTAATAAACTAAAAACTAATCGTGACTAAATTTGCATTGCACAAACGAAATTATTTCAAATGTACGCAAATAACTTAAAAATTAACGAAAATGAATTTGAAAATTTTTAAAAAAAAGAGGTCAAAAATGGAATTTCAATATTTGTTTGGAAAAAAAAAAAAAATAAAAAAAAATCGGTCAAAAGTTTATATGTATGTATATATATGAAGTATAGGTATCAAGAATATGTCAATTAATAAGGATTATTTAAAGTTGGTAAGAGAACAAGTTAATAGCGCAAATAGAAATTAAATTATACATATTTCTCTTTTCTTTTTTTTTAGTTTTGGACATATTATATTAAATTAACTAAATACAACATTAATATATTACGTTTAAATATAAATTAAGTGAAAAAGCCATGCACTCAAATTAATTTCCTTTTTTTACACAACAAAATATGTAGGGTACTGGGCATTAAAATTAAAAATATTTTTTTAATTCAGTTTTAAGTGCACAGAGTTTAGATTTTGTTTTGTTTAGTTTAAAAGTCAGGATCGTAGTCGCGTGCATAACGCGTTCGACTCGCATGATTGTTGTATGTATACATCTGATGTGCATCACCAAAGGCATCGGGATACTGATGTCCGTAACTTGCCGGCGAAGCCTGATGATGCTGATGCAAATGATGCTGTTGCTGTTGCTGCTGCTGTTGATGATGTGCAGGATACTGTTGGTATTGTGGACGCTTTAATGAGTCACCCTTCTGCGAATAGGTGTGCTGTGTATCATAGAAATAGTCATTAGCTGTGCCGCCGCCAGCATTACTGTTGCCATGTGGCTGACGTGTTGAACGCCAGCTATCATAGATGTTTGAGTTATTGCTGCCGTGTAGGGAGTTGGTAAAACGCTGCAGAAAAATTTACATTTTTTAATTCGAATTATTATTAATAAATCAATTTATTTACCTTTGGTTTAATTGGTTGCTTAGTATCATTCCAGGGATCATCTATATTATAGAAATCATCGACGCCATAATTGTCAGCACCGCCCATGTGGTTCACCTTAAGCTCGTTAAGCATGTCATTAGTAAGTGGTATGGGTACTTTCTTGGCGCGCTTTTGACGATTGAGTAGCTGCAGCAGAAATAAAAAAAAAAAGTTATAAAATTTAAAAATAATTAATAACACTAAAAACTTACCACCGTGACACCAAATATGATGACAAAGAGTAACGAACCGACGCCAATAACAATAACAACAATAGCCCATTGCGGTATGAGCAGATCCTCCTCAGCAAATTCCACATTGGTGCCAATTGTTTTGGGTATGACTAGTAATATATAAAGAATATTATTTTCTTCTTCTTTTTATTTACTATAACAATACAACTTACCACTAAAATCCGTTGCCATTGGATCAATTATATATTTGCCCATTTGATATGTTTCCTTGACTAGTTTTTCCTCTTTTAACTGCTGATAGCTATCGCTATCAACGCTATCCGTTTCATTCTCCAGCTCAGCTTGCTCCGGTAGCACCGGTGCGGCAGGTTTGGTCAAAGCCTCATGGAAAAGCTTCTTAATCTCAAGCGTATTCACATCCTCCGTGATATTGGCTAATTCGACATAGTAATCAACAAGCACGCTGCCCTTGCTGAAGCTATCGATGCGTACTTTCTTGTACCAACGATTCAGTTGCGGTGCGCTTGTATAGACTTCGTTGAGCTATAAATATTTCAAAGCATAATAAATAAAAAGTTCTTATTTAAGTTTAAGTTCCAACTCACCTGTGCTTCTACCTCATGCGCCAGATTCTTCCACTCAACTGTATTATGATCCAAAAATTCTGGTTTCCAGGCAACACCATCAATAATTTTAATAGTTGCTGCCAGATCACAATCTGTGGTACAATGTCCCGGTTTAGTGGGTCGTGGCGTAGTTGTTGTTGTTGTTGTAGTAGTAGTCGTAGTTGTTGTTGTGCTGCTGCTTGTTCCTAGCAAATCTTCAAAGTTAATTGTTGCTGCATTAGCCTGTTCCAATAGTTTCTCAATGGATAGCGGTGTTGTCGGCGGTGTTACCCAGCCGGTAAATTTGGGCGTAACGCGTGGTCCCTTCTTAATAGTTACTGCTGGCGTTGTACCGCCGCTAGGCGCTTCATGCGGTTGTGGCGTTGTTAAACGGTGTGCACCAAGTCGTTTGTGTACGCCTTTCAGGAAAGACAAGCTTACCACCACCGGACTTTTCTGCATGATCTACTTCGCTGCTGCCAGCTGCAGCAGCAGGTTTGTTGGTTGTCGTCGATGCTGGATGCAATGGTTTTGTGGCATTTGATTTAAATCCTGGTGGCAACAATGCTGAGAGTACATCATCGCTTTCATCTGCTTTGCTTGGCGCCGGCTTGTAACCCTTTGGCAACAGACTCGCAATGTCAATGCTCTCTGGCGCTGCTGGCGTTTTAGCTTCTTCATTTGTTGCATTAAGCTTGAAGCCGGGCGGTAAAAATTTGCTTATATCATCCACCTTAATGGGCACAATACCACCTGCCAGAATTGGCGCCGTATCTTCCTGCTTCGCGCTTGGTTTATAGCCGGGAGGCAATAATTTGCTAATATCATCTAATGCTGGCTTGTTTGTAGTTGTTGTCAATTTATAGCCTGGTGGCAAGAACTTTGCCAAGTCATCAACAATTGTTACAGCCGGCTGTGGTGTTGTGTAATCCTTGGGCAGTAAGTTGGCCAGATTATCATCGAATTTCAGTTTGCTGAAGATGTCTTTTATAGCCGTTGCTTCTGTTGTTGTAGTGGGCAACTTATAACCCTTTGGCAGCAGTCCAGCCAGTCCTACTTCCTGTGCAGCTACAGCGCCATTCTTAAAGGAGCGTCCGGTGGTCGAATTACGCGCTGGTTTCTTCTCAACGACAACTTCCGGTGCTTCGGTGGTCGAAGTAGTTGTGGTAATCTTGCGATTCTTAAAGCTGAATTTTGGTTTAAAGCCCACCGGCAGCAGTGCTGCCAGTTCGTCCATTTCTTCATCGAGATGCGGCACTTTGACTTTGTTGTGATTGGTGCTCTTAATGCGATGTACCGGTGCCGGTGAAGTTCTTGGCTGGAATTTTCTTATGTACGGCACTACCTTGCCCGACACTGTGGTGCTTGTTGTAGGCGTTGAGGTGTCCATTTGATTTATAATCGGATACTTGCCCGAAAGTAAACTACTCGAAAGTTCCGATTGTACGCGATCCAGCTTATCGTGTATGCTCTCCTCTGTCGACGATGGCGTACCAGCGGAGGATATTGTCAGCTTTTCCGTGCTGTCTGATTCTGCTGCTTCCGATTCCACTGTTGCTTCAGTTGTTGTCACTACCGCGGCCAATTCATTGCTTTCACTGGTCTGCTCTAGACTTGCCTCTTGCAACTTGGTCGGCTTTGCCGTCTTTGTGTGTATCTTGCGTTCAAGTTCGGACAGTGTTTGTTTCGTTTCCTCCTGCTCAATTGCTGGGAATGGCAAGAAACGTGCACCATTTATGCTGCGACTTGTCTGTATGGAGGCAACAACCACATAACCTTCTGTGACATTTGCTACAGTGGGTGTAGCACTTGTGGCGCTCTCTTCCACTTCAGCTGCTACTTCTGAGGAGTTCTCTTCAGCAGCATCTTCTATATTCGCTGGTTGCACTTTGTTTTCAGTATAGATGACAGCTTCCTCTTCTTCGGTGGAGAGTGTAGTTGTGGTACTGGGTGTTACGGGCGCAGGGAAGGATGTAGAACCATTTACAACACTTTTTGTGGTTACAACTGAAATAATTTCACGTTCGATTTCAGCATTTTCAGCGGCTACTGGTGGTTTGGGCTCTTCAGCCTTCTGCTGCTCTTGACTGTTTGTTGTAGCATCACCAACTTCGGCATTTTCATGACTAAGCTCTGCTTCAGCCTCGCCTTCAGTTTCAGCTTCACCGTCATCTTCACCCTCATCTTCTTCATCGTATTCATATTCCTCATCATCGCCTTCACCTTCACCTTCTTCGTATTCTGAATCGTTGGCAACTTCCTTTTGCGTTGTTGGCTGCTTAAGTTCTACAGCAGGTGCAGCTGTTGTAGTCTCCGGCAGCTGTGCTGTTGTGCTAGACTTCAATGTCTCCGGCTCTTGCAGTTTTTCAGTAGATGATGCTTCATCCTCTAACTCAGTCAACTGCGCTGCGGTAGTCTGTGGCTTTGGTGTTGTAGTGCTGCTGCTTGATGACAACTGCTGCGTCACGCCTTCCTCCACATACTCGTACTCATATTCGCTGCTCTGCGAACTTGTTGTAGACTCAACGGATTCGGTTTCAGTTTCAGCTTCTGCTACTTCGGTGCTTGTCTTCGCCGTTTCGGTATCTTTGACATCATCATTGCTGCTGTCGTTTAAATCGGAATTTGATGTCACTATTTCCGTATGTTCCTCTTCCGCTTGCTCTACATCGGCTGGTTTTGTGGTTGCCGTAAGCTTTGGCGCAGCAGTAGTAACAGGCGTTGCTTCCTGCAATTGTAGTTTCTCCAAACTAATAGAATCCTTTTCAACACTTACAGCTGCATCATCCGCTGGTTTGCTAACATCATTTGCCTCATTTTCACTCGAAGCGGATTCATCATATTCCTCACTTTGCTCAACGCTCTGACTGGTGGTGCTGGAGATGGGCTTGTAGGCCGCATGTGACTTGAGCAATTGATCTCTGGCTGTTTGTTGCTTAATGCGTCCACCGCCAAAGGGACGTTGTGCCAGTGCGGGCGACTGTTGCTTTGTCGCAGTTATGGGCTCATTGACTTCGCGGCTTATAAAAACTGGACGTCGTTGCGACGATTTATTGCGTGTACCAAAACTGGGACGTTCAGCGGGCGTATTCTGTGTGGTTGAAGTTGTAGATGTGGCTGCCGGCGCAGCTGCTGGTGCGGGTACCGGACGATTAGCACCTGTACGGTAGCGATTGTAACGTTTGCTGCTCGTTGTGCTGCTTAACTCAGCGCTGGTGGTTTGTGCAGGACTGGCAGTGGTAGCCGGCTGAAAGCGATTGCGTGTATTACGGAAAGGCACCTGTTGCTGTTGCAATACGGCGGGCGGCTGTTCGCTGTTATAGTTCGTTTGACTGTTGGCGCTGAGACGACTACGTGAGGGCGTAAAACCGCCATTGCCAAAGGGACGTGCAGCATTGTTGTTGTTGCTAAAACTATTTGCGGATAAACGATTGCTGCCGGCGGTGTATTTCTCGCTAGTGGGATTCTGAAATAATATAAATTGATTAATATTTCACTTGATACTTTGCGTCAATGTCATTCCCAGCCGCATTCGGTTTCAAACACAAAAGAAAACAACAACAAAAATTTGGTCACTAATCAAGCAATTTGCAGCGCTACAGCGTAAACAAGTTGCTGCACCTCAGACCTATAACATACCACCACACGACCAGACCAGACCAGACCAACCCACTAACGCCCGCCACATGCTGGGAGTTCATTTCATTCAGTTCATCTATCTAACCGTTCCTTCATCGTCGTCTGTTAGTTCGCTCATTCGTCATTTTGTTAGTCATGGGAAACTGTTACAGTTTCAAAATCGGTTTTTTGAGAAAAAATTTTCAATTGTTGGTTAGAGCGAGATATCGCGACGAAAAACATGAATTCGCCATAAAAAGATTCTCTTAAATTTGTTTTAATGCGCTTTTTGCTGTTGTTGTTAGTTTTGTTGTTGTTGCTATTGCACGCTTTACAACATTGTTTTTGTTGTTTGTTGTAAATTATATGGTTTCTTCACACATCGGCTTTGTTAACAACGCTCCATTTAGCATTAGTTTCTAATTCATTATGCACACAGCGTAGTGTATTGCAATTATTGCGAAAAGAAACTTAAAATAAAGCTGTGTACTTTTTTTTTGTTGTTGTTTAAGCTTTGTTGTAGTTTTTTTTTTTTTTTGTAATATTTTAATACGTCTTGGATTTTAATTATAAGAACTAGAAGAAGTAAGAGGGGGGAATACAATTGGTGGTAAGTTGTCAGAATTTTTAGTACTCTACTCAGTTCATACAGAAAAAGTCGAGCTGAAACTTTCAGCAGGAAGTGATGCTGCTTGACATCATTGGTACACCAGAACGGCGTATTATAAAGGTGTTCTCAGAGGAATTCTCAGGAAAAATCCCATAACGTCCCATGGGTTTAGTGTTTAATGAGGTCTTGGCGAAGAGATTTCTTCGCATTTTTTCACAATACAAATTATTGGTATGGAGCTATATCCCTTCTAGTGGTCTGCGGTAAAATATTATGGAATCTATACTAAAAAAAAAAAATTACTCAGTCAGGAGCAGCTCAAATGCGTGGAGCGGAAGAATGTTCCTCTGAAACCAACAATGGTCTTCCGATTCATAGAGGGTACATCTCACAAGTGCATGCCAAGGAATCTAGCGCCGAACGCTCGCAGTGCCTAGCCGCAAAAATACAACTAATACATTCTTCTGAAACTATTGGAAACTACTGGATAATTTCAGTGGATCAAACGTTGAAAGACCTTAGAAGTTCTACTGCCATTATGGAAGGTGTTACTTTCGTGTTTACTGGTCATTTCCTTCCGAGTATGATAGCCTATCTTGTTGGAGACACGCATTAAGACTTTCCACAACAACTGCTTAATCTTGGTGAAGCAGGTATTTCTTAGCTAAATTTGTGGACTAATTCTGCTGAAATCATTTTAAATGGGACACTTGGTCAGATAGTTCACAGTTAGGAGCGTCTTATAGAAGCTGTGTATCCAGGAACTCAAAAATTTACTTGAAAGAAACTTTCAGTGGTTGTGTTTCAGGAGAACTGTCAATGTAAGGAACAATCTGATTATAGAAAGAGTCTCTGGCGAAGTCAAAACCTATAAGTCAATTGACACAGTGACCAATACGAGGGTTGCTACATATATTTTTAGCCTGAGCAACAAAACATGTTGCCAGACGCCAATCTGATGTCTCCATTGTAAAGTCTGACATTTTTTAGGCCTAACTTAATGTGAACACTTTGATGTACGAGCGGAATTTGGTAAAAATTTGGCAAGATGGAACTAAACCGTGAAAATTTTTAGATAAGAGTGCAACAATCAACATGTGATGATGAAGCTCCATCCTTGGCCACTGTGAAGAACTGGTACAACGAATTCAAGGTGAAGGTCGTCCAAAATCGGTCGTTGTGCCAGAAAACATCGATGCTGTGTGTGTGAACTGATAAAGTAGGATCGTCATGTGACATACCGTGAGATTGAGCCACCCCTGGGCATTAGTATGACTAGCATACATAAAATATTACATGAACATTTGATCGTCAGAAAGGTTTGTTCACGTTGGATACCGCTTGGATAACTTGACAATCGCTCAAAAGAAGGCTCGTGTCGATTGGTGCAAGCAAAGGCTAAAGAAATTCATGCGAGGTGCGTTAAAATCTGTCTACTCAATCAGGTGACAGGTGACGGAACATGGATAGATGCGTATGAGCCTGAAAAACAAACTCCAGTCGACCGTCTGGATCTTTTAAGACGAGCAAAATCCAAAAAAAGTTACTCGCGCAGCTCATAGAAGCAAATGATTGCATGTTTCTTCTCGAAATCTGGAAAGAAGGACATTCAATTCTGAATGGAATACAACCATTTGTTCGGCTCAAGTGTACGATGAACTGAGGTAAACCAATCGACGAAGACGAATCATACTTCATCTCAAACTTCGGCCGTAACAAATAAGTTTTTGGACGCTCAAAACATCGAATTGATGGCTCATCCGGCATACAGCCCTGACTTGGAACCCAATTGACTTCTTCCGAAAAAGCTGTTGATGCCTTCAAAAGCCATGTTTTGGAGGTATCTCTTTTGGAGTGGCAAAACTGCTTCACAAAATGGTTCAGGGGAATGCAGAAATACGAAAGTTAGTAAGGATATATGGATGTATGTTCCTCTCTTACGGATAATCCGCTTAACCAATTGGTATGAATTTTGGTATAGTGATAGATGGGACAATGGAAAAGAACATAGGCTACGTTTAGACAAAATTGAAGGGGGATATACCCCACCCCCCATTTAAGCAATAATGAAAATTTGTCACATCTTTGCATCCATTTAAGGTACAGAGGTGAAATTTGGTATGCATGTATTTAGGATTAGGAGAAGTAAACGTGTTAAGTTTGGTCTAATCTACGCGGACGAAGTCGCGAGTGAAAGCTAGTGGTGAATATTTTGAATAACAATAAAACGATTTTTTCTCATAAAACACCGTTTTTTCATGTTTAGGCTAGAAATATATGTAGCAGACCTCGTAATACTTTAACTGAGTTATTTAAAAATCATCTATAGGTGGTTTCTCTTAACATTTTTCATTTTGATTGAACCTTTTTTATATACATCGATTAAAAGATGGTAAGCTGTCATACATAGTCATTCATTGCCATTTGTCATAGTGTTATAATTCGCATTTAGTTCTTGCTGATCTATTTATTTTAAAAAACTTCATTCTATCTCTTCACATTTCTCCCTTACTACTTGCAGCTACCACTTGAATTTCTCTCCAATTACTTTCAAATAATTTTCGCTCTCTCTCAAGCACCTCAAACAACATTCCAATTGTGGCAATGCCTTTGCAAAAACTATTACTCAAGCCTTTTATTACTTTTAAAATTAAAAAAAAAAAAAACAAAATAGTAAATGAAAAATATTTAAAATATTTATTGATTGAATGCTGTTGTATATGCGGCAATAAAAAAAAAATAAACAAATAATTGCGCTAATATAAAACAACAAAATCAACATTTTAACCTGACATCCAGTTCGAAGTCACTCAACCACTTTAAGTCAACACTTTACGCTGCCAAGCAACACCATACGCCAGCAGTCAAATCAAACGAAAACTTGCTCCAATTTGGAAAAACTCGAAAAACCAATTCAAATTAGTTTTAGAGTCGGTGGTGGCGTTGGTACATTATATGCAAAGAAACATTGCAGACTGATTTGATTTGCGAAGAACTGGTTCGGGCGACAGGAAAGCAATCTATGCGAGCGACCCATTCACCGAATAGAGACAGATTTATACAAAGTATCTTTATTTCTGCTTCTACACAGCTGACTTTTGCAATAGATAAACTATTATGCAATATTTTTGTTTGTTTTTATAAAATGAAATAAAATAAAATAAGTGAAGTAGAGCTCGCTCGCGCTCGAGTAATAGTGTAAACTAATTTTGACTTTTGCTTTCTAAATGAGCGACGAAACTGGTTCGTTCGTTCGTTCGATTGCCTCAACTTTAAATACAAAAATGAAGTGGAACACTTTGTAGTTTGATTTTTTCTTTCTTTCTTTTCTGTCGGATATGTTTAGCTTTTTATGCCTACAACAATTAAAAGCGGCTTTTCTTATATCTTACACTATTTTTTATTGTATTTTTCCCACCAACTACTTACCACCGGCTCATTGAAATGCGCCAGAAACTGTGTCTGCTGATGTGGTACATTGGTGCGTTGCGGCTGAAAAGCATTCGCTGTGCCACTGCCACCATTGCGTATTGCCTTCGAGCGTGTAAAGCTATTTGATCCTCCACCACCGCTGCTTACCGGCACACCAAAGGGGCGTGGCGATATGTCATAGTAATCAGTATTGCGATTGGTTTGCTAAAAGATATAAATGAAAAATTTTTTTATTAATAAAATTGTTTTAATTGAGACGCAGACACACGCTCTAAACTTCCAAAAAAAAATCAACAAAATCAGACAACAACGCCGTGCACTATACAATGTCAAAGCGCTTACAACAACATTTAATTGTCAATAGTCCATCCAATTTGAAAGCAATACCTTCGTCAATTGTTATTTTTTTCGATATATAATCTCTGATATATCTAATGAAAAATATTGATTGAAGTGTATCAAGGCCGTCATTAAATCTTTTTTTTTTTGCTAAAGAAAAAAATATAAATTGTAAATTTATGAAGTAGATACACAGTGAAACCACTAATTACCAATAAGAAGTACAAGAAATACAAAAAAAAAAAAAACGAAACACCTCCTCTTGGAAGTTTCGCCCCTGCAGCAAGCAAAACTATTTACCACAAATAAAAGCGAAAATATAAAAATTTTTTTTGAAAGTGTTTCTAATATTTTTTTTCTTATTGTTAAATGCATTTTATCGAACTGGCTGACTATACGCCTTATGGTCTCTTAACTTGTCCATCCGTCATCCGTCCATCTATCTGTCTGTCCGTCTGTCTGTTTTTTGTGCACTTCAAAGTTTTGCTCTGTTAAGCAAATTGCATACAAAATGCGCCTTTTTTCCAGTTTTCTGCAGTTTTTTTTTTTTAGTTACGCATCAGAAAATTAGTGTTGTGTATTATATGCCGCCGTTGAAACTTAAATGTTCCAATTAGAAAGACATCATAAGTGTTATCAGACATGAAGCCCAAAACAAAGAACTTGTTGAGTGATTTCTAATTCGATTTAAATTAATCACATATTTCACTTTCGGTTGAAAGCTAGACGACAGTTTATCAAAGCCCTCCAGCTAGACTCTCCCAACTATTTCGGAATAGCTCTGCATTGTCTTCTTAAGATATATGTGAGCAAGGAAGATATAACAGATATATAAGAAATGAGCGTAGAAAATGTCAATTTAAGATGCAAGAAAAAGGGTGAAGAGAGACTAGAAGATGTTCAGAGGTTATGCAATGGAAATGCAGCTCAAAAAATGTATCAAAAGTTTGAGCATCTCCGATCGAAGGTTTTTTTATCCCGGTATTACTTACTGTAAGTCTGCTTACAGATGCACAGCAATCACTGCGAATATGGAAGAGTCATTACTTTTCTAAACTATTTGATTAACAACGAAACAAACCAAAAAACCAGAAATCGAGCTCAGATTCGTATGGGAACTACCCCTTTTTAGTGTTCCCATATGGACCTTAATATAATATTTTATAAGGATTGGAGTGGCTAAATAAACAACGAAAACTAATTTTTTTTCAAACAAAAACCTAGAAAAGGGGTACAGATTTATATAGTGGTTATCTCTTCTAGTGGTCCGATATGGAATACATTTTTAGATAAAAATAGCTGGAACTCGCCAGCTTCATCTGCGCCGGTAAAGTCAAACTGTTCACACTTGTACAATGGATCTTACTCATGCACCCTCCGAGCCGGACCAAAATTAATAAAGTTACTTCTTCTCCCTCCTTCCCCATAAAATCCCCCTCAAGGTTAAAAATTTCTTCGGCCCAAAAAAATTTGATGCCAGTATAGAGTTAATGTCTCTCCCAGCCAAAATCCCAAAACTTCATCAAAATCAGATAATAAATGACGATTTTATAAGCAAATAAACTTGAACGACCTATGCTACTTCCGTCCTCCCTTTTCTTTTTATACATAAAAAAATGTTTTATAAGGCACTTATTCGTGCAGTGAGAAGTGGGAGGAGCAAAATTCATTTCATCAGAACCATTATTTCTTATTAACTTCCTACCTTTTTGTTTTGCCTGCTTGGTCATAAGCAAGGGAAACATTTAATATGTTTATTACAGTCGGTTACGCTTTTATGGGCGGATGGGGCATCGCCCTCTTAAATTTTGACCAAACTTAATAGTAATACTTCCCACGATGTCATTGACATGTATACCAAATTTCTGCTCTATACCTCAAATAGATCCAAAGTTATGATAAATATTGTATAACGATTATATGGGGGACGGATCTTAGATTCGGATCAAAATTAATAGAAATATTTCGCTTGATATCATTGACATGTATACTAAATATCATCTCTGTACCTCAAAAGGATGCAGATATTTTGAATTTTATTCATCGCTTATATGGGGTGTGGGGCTTAGTCCCCTCCAATTTTAACCAAACTGAACACGATCACTTCATCCGATCCCATTAACCTGTATTCCAAATATCATCCCTCTTGCTTATATGGATGCAAAGATATTTTGAATTTTGTTTATCGTTTATGTATGGCCTCTCTAGCTAAATGAACCACAACAATATAATATTCAGAAGGAGGTGGAGGATCCCAACGAACAATTTAAAAAAAATTTTTCATGAAAATTAAAAAACATTTAAGATTCAGAACTGGAACATACGTTCTCTTTGTCGTTCGACAAATGCTCATTAAAGTGAAGGCGCTAGCATCTCTTCCTGGAGGTATCTGTAGCCAGATTTCATGCTAACCTCTTCTTATGACTTATAACTAGTTAGTATATCGGCCGAGAGGATACAGTTTTGACTTGCGCCAGATAAGTCTCCTGTCCAATAGCACCTGAGAAATTATCAAGTGGAACTGGAGTCTCTCCGTTGAGAACTATCATCTGCTCAACTGCTAAAGCCCTCCAGGAACTGTTGAATGAGCTCTGTTGCCTTACTGAAATTGGAGGAGCTAAAGATGAACGCAATATCATCAGCGTATGTGGCTAAAAATATGTTCTCGACATGTAGAGTTCTTTCTTCTATTTATCGGTATCTGGAGATCAGGCAAAGAATCACGCTTGATAGTAGATACTATTCTTAGGCTAAGCATTGCTCTGTGATTGTATCGGATGTAAAGGCTTTGGAAGTTTTTTGAGAGAAACATGTTTCGCAAGATGTTTGTACCTATTAGAGTTGGCGAAAATTTTCTGATTGCGGAAGTTCTTACAAATTAGCTGAAGTTTTGAGTTACTCCAAACTATTCCAAGCGCTTTCAAGTACCTTCTTCGCATTAGTTATCTATTAAAAAATTATTTTGAATCTCCTATCCAACAAAGATGTTTGCAAAATGAAGAAAAAGCAAAAAATTATATGAGTTTTCTTTAGTAAACAAATGATTGCAAATTTAAACCATTAAAGTCTTCAATGCATGAATTTCATATTTTCCTAAACAATATATAAAAAAAATCGGAGATATTCATACACAAACAAAATTTCACTGTCACTCGTTTCACGACAGTTTTCACCGTCAGCTCTTCTTTAATAATTTGTAAGCATTCAACGTTGTTATTGTCAAATTAGACTTCAACTTTAATTGAAGAAGAAAGAAAGCGTAGCTCTGCTCGGTATGGCTCAGCGCACGTTTGACAATTATTATTTCAATAAAAAAAAAAATAAATTTTATGAAAAAACATAAAAAATTAATTCGAAAGACTCAGCGTACTCGTTTGCTAATTAGTTAATAAGAAACTAACGCATGCGCATGACTGCTCAATTGGCAACAGATAGGAAGATTTTCCATATGGATTTTTTTAGAGAAGAAGAAAATTTTATTTTTATGAAAAAATTTGTTAAACATTTATAGCTGGCACACTTTTTGGTTATTAATAAACTTCTAATTAAATTCTGTATGCAATGCACAATATTAGAGAAGTATCTCCATTCACCATATACTTCTTCTAATTATCAAGAAAGTAGCGCATACGCATGACTGCTTAGTACTTAGAGATACATTTTTTATGAGGACGAATGATACATTTCAAGCTTTTGAATCACCGGGTTTGAATGGTGTATTTCCTGCAGAGCTCCTTTAAACAACAGAGCACCATGATTACTTAAGACTTTAATAGGTTGCCCCGTCAAGTCAACCACATTTCACACAAAAGCAAAGAATTAAATTAAGTTTTCATACATAGAACGTAAACATTCTCCCATATAAACCCTGAGAACTTTAAAACTTTTTGGCTAACCTTATGTCTATTAAATATTCTGCTATGATTAATGTATAATCATATTAGATCAAGCATAATCCCCTCTGTGCTCTCTAAGGCATTGCATGCATATAGTAGAGGCAATTCTAATTCGAAGCCAAAAAATACTTCTTTTTTAGCCACATGCTTTTAATTTGCCTATAACGACGTTCTCCACGAAAGATGTTATGGTTGATGTCTCCGAAGTTCCGTACATTTTTAGCATGCTTACCAGCGGGGCGGTGAGATCTTTTTTAATGAGGAACCTCTCAAGGCGGTGTACTTTCCTCTCTTCTTTGGATAGTCACAATTAATGAAGTGTTACGACTCATGGTCATCGTTCTGTGTTGTGGAAGTTTATTCAGTAAAGTTGGAATGAATACTTTCCCTAGGAAATGCATTATTCCAATGCCCACTTCTTCTAAATATCCAGAAGAGATTCTTTATAAGCTGTACCAGAACCAAAATGTTGAAGAACGAATAAAAAAACTCAAAATAGTACTATTGAGGTTTTCACCAGATTTCGTTCAATAGCTATGCACACTTCTTCTAAGAGGGTTACCAATCTCAAAGATCTGCTTCAATAGACCTTTACGCATTACACTGTTGAACGTACTAAATGTTCTCTCCACTTGCTCTCCCTTAAACTCATTGCGAAAGAGTTAGCTACAAACATAGACTTTCAGTTGAAGGAAACTCTAACCTTCCATCACGTAGAATTCCGTCCTGACTACAAGAAAGCGATATTTTTTTTTTCAATCTCTATCAGATCACTACAAGGAGAACACCATGAACATCTTAACTGATGGCTCAAAATGTTTTGAAAGAATTGGAGAAGGTATCTTCTCCACTTAACTGGTGCTCAAAGCCTCTTTCCGACTCACTGACCATTGTAGCGTCTATCAAGCAAAGGTGCTATACAATATCTTAGACGTTACACATGAGACGAATTCATAAATAATGGGACAGTCGGAGGCGGTATCTTCTCCACTGAGCTGGCAATCGTAAACTCTTTCCGAGTCGCTGATGATTGTAGCGTCTACCAGGATGAGTGGATTGTTTTTAATTCCCTATTTTACAAAGGGACTTAAAGTATCACTTCTATTTGAAGCAAATGTCGAAAACAAATGCCCTCCAACGACTTCTATCAACTGCTAGGGCTCTTAATTCATGCCACGTTTGTCGCCATTTTTGCGCAAGGTGAACTATCCAATTCCGTTTAAGATCGTTTCTGACCAGAAGAAACGGCAGATATCTCTCAGACATTTGTTGACGAAAGATTGAAGCTTTCTGTCAATCCTGTATATGAACTATATAGTGGGACTAGTTTTATGGTTGTGCTACCTCCTTATCGAGTATCTGTTGTTGGTGTCACACGCAAGTTGGAAGTCCACTCTAAGTAGGTATAACGGGGACCTCCACCCGACCGATTGTTTAACAATGATGCGTAGAGCATTTATGTATTCTATACAAGACCGGTATGATCGGAACCCATTTTGTTCTCGCTGTAATTAGTTTTTAGGGCCTGTACCGAAGGTACAAGAGCCTATTGGGTTTGTGCAAATGTATGTAACAGGTAGAAATAATGGTCGGAGACCCCCAAAGTTACCCCCATTATGGTCAGGAGTGATAGAGGAGTCGATATAGACATGCCCGTCTGTCCGTCTGTATGAACGAAAGGATCTCGGAAACGGTAATAGATAGAGACTTCGTGTTTTTTGCATTCGACTAGGACTGCTCCGGAATTGCACAAGTTTATTTTAAAAACTTGCCCCTCCCCCCTTCCCCATAAAATCACCCCCAAGGGTAAAAATTTCTTCGGCACAAAAAAAAGTAAGTATGCCAGTATATAGAGATATTGTCCTTCTTAGCCAAAATCCGAAAAGTTCATCAAAATCGGATAATAAATGACGATTTTATAAGCAATTGAATTTGAACGACCCCCCTTTTCTTTTCATTCATATTCGCGCAGTGAGAAGTGGTCATGTGTTTGGTCATAAGCTCGGGAAACATTTAATGTGTTTGTTAGGGCCTCTTACAGTCGGTTACGCCCGACTGAAATTTCCTTACTTGTTTAATGTTGGTGAAGATTCTGCCTATTGAGCTTAGAAGCGTTATACCGCGCCAGTTTTAACATTGATTGAAATCACCCTTTTTCCGAATAGTGACGATCACCCACGCCTTCTAGTCTAGTTGGATTTTCGCAGATGCCTTACGAATAATGGGTTAAACCCTCTGGTCCATCACCTTTGTTGTTTTTTAGCTTGCTGAAGGCCATGGTTATTTCGTTCCCAGTAGTCGGATTGATGCAGATGCTTCTGGTAGGTGTCAGTTGCTCTTCGAGCGAATATTGGTTGAAGTAATTTTTATAGTTGGAGACTCTCACTGTCTGTTTCATAGTAGCAATATACACGCTTTACTCGGGAGCATATTCTTAGAGAATCTTATTGGAGAAATCCTCTATGAACATTAGTTCTATATATACATTTCTAATGTAAAGGCACAAATTTGAGCGGATTTGAAGTCACTAGAGAGAAGTAAAGATTATACGGTAGCACAATGGGCCTCAAATGGCCCAGTGATGGTTTGAGATAACTCACAGTTGCAGTCTAACCCAACATAGCTATATTTTCTTGGTTAGAACAGTTCTATTACATCAACTTTTGAATGGTGAAGTTTAAAAAAGATACCATTTTAATGAAGCAAGCTACTGCGCATCAGTCTGTCTAACTGCCTTTTATATCCGCGCACAAACTCAAATCAAATGATGCAATTTAATAAAAATTTAGGCTTATCTCCGAAACGATGGAACCGATTTTGATGGGAGTTTCACTGCCTGATAGCTGATACTCTAAGTAATAACTTAGGCTACATTTATTTCAAATCGGAGATGGTGTTTTAAGAACGCCGCGATGGAATTGTTGTTGAAATTGACAAAAATCTACCATAAAAAAATCTTTCAGAAATTTTATTCTAAAGATTTCAATAGGATTCTAATGTAACTTTATAAACCTCTCCAAACTGCTACTTCAAACAATTAGAATGCAAACTGTTTTCTCTTTTTTTTAGACCATAAATGAATACAAATTCCAATAAGCAACACCAATTACTAAACAACTCAATAATTCGATTGCACAAAACTGCATAATATCAATTGGTTTGCAAACTTATTCCATATTATTTTGTGCATATTTTCTGCATATCTTACGTGCAACACTGCGTAACATCGACTTCCAATTAAAACGAAGTAGCAGCAACAACAACAACAAAGCAAATCAAATAAAAATATTTACAAAAAAAAAACAACAAAACAAAACAAATCAAATATTTCCACACGAAATCAATTTTCTAAGAAATAAATCGTTCGATTGCTTCGAATGCATCGCATCACTCTTTGTACGTTAGGCTTCCTCTTTGTATTTGAAATTCCAATAAGAAGCGACTTGGTACACGCAATCGAAATTGGCTCAGTCGGCACTCTTAACCACAAACTGACCACCACCAAACCTTCTTTTTTTTAAATTTTTGGGATTGTTATATTAGATTGTCTTGGGCCGGGCCGGGCCGGGCGCACTTACTTATGTATAATGCGAACAATAATGTTTCTCTAATAAGACTAGCCAAACAAAGCGTAAACTTAATTTAAAGAAAATTTAATTTCGGGCTTTAAATAGCTTAAAATGCATTTAGCTTTTGTATTTGTTGTTGTTGTTGGTAGCAAATAGTATCTCACTTTCACTTGTCCAAAAAAAAAAAAAATGTATTAACAAACAATTGCTGGGTTTTGTTGTTTTTGCTTTTTTTTTTCTTTATACTTAGTAGTCACTGTTGTGGCTTTTCTTATTGGCTCTTTTTATTTG
This sequence comes from Leucophenga maculata, assembly GCA_035044805.1. Taxonomy (NCBI): domain Eukaryota; kingdom Metazoa; phylum Arthropoda; class Insecta; order Diptera; family Drosophilidae; genus Leucophenga; species Leucophenga maculata. The sequence continues at coordinate 111,099 of JAWNNP010002289.1, forward strand.
ATTTTGAATATTCAAAGTTTAATAGGAAAAAATAAAGAAAATAAGAAGAAGACGAAAAAAAACGCAACGCGTTGCGCATAAATTAATTTATTTTCTTTTAATTAAATTTGTGTAAAAATACCCACACTTTGTACGGTATTTTTTAGTTTATCAAATCAGTTGCACTTTGTTTTTGGAGTCATTTAGCGCTTTTTCACATCTTTTGGTTAATGTAAGCAAATGATGTCAGGTGCTCAGGTGGCTAATATCAATCTAAGGTATTTTACAAAACTAATTTGGAGAATATGTGTATTTCTTTAGGTGACCGGGTAATATCTGTCCATCTTTAAGGATAATGTTCCAACGTTTGATGAAACAGATTCAAGGGATTGAAATTTATTTCATAGTGGTATCAATATCTATGAGCTTTCTCCTAATTTAAGCGACATCAGAATAATAGTTCTGCATTAGAATAGGTGTATTACGTATAGGTTGGCTTTAGATCCGCTAAAAATTATAACCGTGAAGTTTCTCTGGATCTGCGTTGCGAAGTAAATCATCGAAAAAATTGCTCAATTTTCTTAAATCCTTTCCGGCTGTTCCTCAATATACTTAAGGATCAACAAAAGCGCATTTACTCCTGCTTAGTGTCAGACTCGCGGAGTATCTCTCGTTTCACGATTTCTTCTCCAAAATTTTCTAGATTCATGTTTAAGTCTTATTTCTCTCGACTTCCAAGCAATCAGGAATTTGTTCCATGAAGACGGATAAAAGAGTTTGTACTGTAGATGCCGTTGTTAGCATATTAAGCTACTTTGGATATTTTTTTATGAGTTTGAAATCTGTTAACACTAATCATGGCACATCATCAGTAATATATTACAACAACATAAAGTTTTCCTTTGGTAATCATGGATAGAGTTTGGAAAAAAAAACATCATAAGTGGGAAATTTTGCTATTCAGCTTCAATTTATACCAACTAGAGTCGAATGCTTGATAAGATCTATAGATATTGGAAAGTTCATGCTGAGATTTGTAGCGTCTGTTCAATGATGGATATTTTGAGCTGAGCGAGAAAAAAAAACCATCAAAATTCGCTGAGGAAGATTGAGGACTATCAATTTTAGGTTATATTGCACGAGGATGTTATCCAATCAAAAAAAATAAAAACCTGCCGAGCATTTGTGTTAACCAAGGAGATATTTCCATGCGCTGAGGTGTAATTTTCAACGTTACACAGATGGAGCGAAGCAAAGAGCAAATCGCTTCTGTTGGAGAATGAGATGATGTCTAATATGAGCTTTTGAAATCTGTGAATGCCCATTTCTAACACCATTCTACCATTCTACACTTCAACAGGAGTTTGAACGAACTTGCAGGTTCTACCTTATACCGCTTATTCACAAAACTTAGCTTCTTCTGAAAACCAACTGTTTTTGTCGATGGATCACACAGTCAATGAAAACGTTCGAAGGAAACGACTTGGATTTTACTCAACTCGGCGTTTCCATGTAGAAGAATTCGTTTCTACATCGTATTGTGGGTTGATCCCAAACATCAATACAGGAGAATACTGTATATTTGATGGGATCAGCAGCATATTGTCTACTATGAGCTGTTGAAGACTGGTAAAAAATATGACTCTGAATTATCAGCAAAAACTGATTTTCCACCACGATAAAGCACCAACAACAGTTGAAAATTGCTTGGAGATACTCAACTGTAAGGTGCTACCGTATGTTGCTTATTCACCAGACCTGACGTTTTTGGGCTAACAATTCCAAGAGTCTACATAAATCAAGAATGTCTACGTGCAAACGTGCAGCATATCCGCTATGTATTATGTATGCAGATATCGCATTTCTTTACATTTTGTTTTTTTTTTTTTCACTATTTATTGCACTGTTGATTGCGCGTTGATTTCCTAACGAAATCTTTTTTTTAATTGAAAACGCAATTTTGAAGTTTTTCCATTTTTCTCCATCTTTTGTATCATTTTGGTTGTGTGTTGTTGCTGTCAAAAGTGCATAATGGAATTAAGTGAACACGCATATTTCATTTGCTTTTCTTTCTGCTGCGTATGAAACTGTTGCATGGCATAATTGAAATCGCATGCAACAGCAGCAGCAGCATGCCACCAGCGGCAGAGCTTATTGGAGTTTCTATGTTGCTTTCAAAAATCTTTTTATTGTTTCTTGAGTTGCTACTGCTGCAGCTAAGAAAGGTCTGAGGAGTCGAGTTGTTGCACCGCAGGAGGTGCATATGTATAAAATAAATTTCACTCTAGGGCGCCAACAACAACGCACAGAAGGGCCAACAACAGTTCAACACCTTTCGTTGTAAGCTTATTGATTGACTAAATGACCGCAAGCCATGTTGTCGGGGAAAGAGATTTTTAATTTATTTATTAAAAGGATTTGTAATCGGAAATTTATATAACTTTATGGTTAGCGCTTTTTTTTTAATTTTAAAGGACAAAAAAAAAGGTTTAAAGTGAAAGAGGTGAAAAGTTTGCTGAAGAACATTTTTCGCTTGGCTCAAAAGTTATCCCAAGCTAGATCTTCCAGCTGAAGACATTACTCTCGAAGCATGGATTGGTGCTGGGTCCTAGTCTCGACTACAGTGATGCTTTTCCTAGTCTTGGTCTTCAAAGCAGTGTTGCGTTTTGGCTACTTGCCTAACTTTAATAAAACGCTCATGGATATAATTTAGAAAAAATAAAAGAATGAAGAGGTATTTGGGCGTAGACTCATATCGAAGCATCAGTCTGATGTTAAGAGAGATGTTATTGATAAGTTTACAGAAGATCGTCGAGGTCAACCAAAGTATAATTCACCGATAGTTTAGCTTCAATAAGTCACGTGGAAATTCTGAGCAGCTGAATAGAGTGGTTGCCCAATAGAAAGGAATATACCTGTACATCCAGGGCTATCTCCTCCAATACCAGCTCATTGGCCGCTACACAGTGCACAAGTCTCTAAAAGATGCTCACTTTTGGAATGAAGATTAACGAGTCATAAAATTTCTGTTCGTTAAAACTATTAAACTGGGCTGGCTGTGGAAGAAGTGTATAGCTGCAAAAATCAACCTTAAGATACCCGTTCTGCAGATGAAGATTCTCGGCAAACTAACAATTTGGAAGACTATGGAGGAATTATTAATTAGAGGCGACTTATTGATCACCCAAAACTGCTAGCCACACGATTTCTGGAAAGTTGTAGGAAGCTAGAAGTTAAAATGACGAGACACGTCCAAAGAATACTTCTAGAGACCTCAAAACAAGCATATATAAAGCAATACATGCAACACAAAAAAGAAGAATGCTCAACCTCAGGATACCCTGGACCTCCATTGAACTTTAAATTTTTATGGAGCATATATTCCTATCTTGATTCTTGAGAGATATTTCATTGGGATTAGAGTAAGTTACATAAAATTTATCACTTCAAGCTAAACTAAGCTACAACAAAATGATTTTTCTTCCGAAAAAAACAGAAAGGAGAACAAATTTGTATGGTAGCTTCCACTTCTAGTGGTCCAATAGTGTGGACCTATATGGAATATTTCATTAGAATTGAAGTAAGATACATCAAATTTCGAAATATTGGCTAAAATAACAAGAAAAACAAAAGTTTTTCATTTAAAAAGTGAGAAAGGAGGAATATATTTATATGCGTACTAGAGAGGGAGGTTCACTACTTATCTGAAGGTGTAATAGGAAATAGAAAATATTCAAACTTGAAAGCTAAGCTTTTATAGTCTCCTAGTAATTGTTGTTCATAGCCAGACAGACGGATATTTCTATATTGAATTGACTTTTTTTTAGAGGACCACCTTCTTTAAAGGTCCGATATGGACTTTAATGAAACATTTTACTAGGATTAATGCTTAACACAAAAAATTCGACGTTTCTAGCTGAGTTAACAATAACAAAAAAAAATTTTGTCATACAAAACCCAAAAAGTGGGAAGTATTTGTATGGGGGCTAACCCTTTTAGTGGTCCGATATGAACTTTATTGGAATATTTTAGTAGAATTAATGCCAAACATACAAAATTCGACGTTTTTCCATTTAAAAACGAAAAAAGTGAGATAGATATGTAGGGGGGTTCCCCCTCTAGAGCTTCGATGTGGAACTAAATGGAATATTTTTGAAGAATTAACATAAGAAGGACCTAGTTTGGCTTTTCTAGTAAAAGCAACCACATTAATAAAAATTTGTTGAAAGAATACCTTTTAAGAAATCTTCACCGCTTGAAGTCAGCATATATTGAACATTCAAATCAGTATTGAAGATTGTATTTAATGTTTATATTCCTGTAAACATTTTTTCCTCCAATGATGTCTTTGGGGACAACTTTCAGGAACAACTCAATCAGCAAGTTTTACATTGTTTGATAGAAACTTCAGTACAAGTACAACTACAAACTATTCTGGAAATCTATAATTCCATATTGAAATCTTTAAACCACACAATTTTAACTTACCCCAAATTGTGCTGAATATGACGATGAAAATGGTGAAGAACCACCATCACCAGCTGCTGCTAACGCTTGTTGTTTATTGTTCTCATTGCCAATGAATAGTAATTGTTCCTGATACGAACCCGGTGCAGGTGAAAAACCACCCGAAGAAGTTCCAGCACCTAAAGACGACGAAGAAGTCAATGAACCTGCTCTCGCACCGGATAGATATGAACCAGCGGCGGCGGCAGATTGCTGTGATGTTTGTCTGGGAAATGATGCTGATGATGGCACAAAGCGATTTTGTGTGGCGAAATAATAATTGGATGCATCTGTAAAACCGAAAAGAAAACAAAAATTTTAAACAAAAGAAGATATAATAATTAATTAATTGCAGAGATTAATTATTAATTAAATAATTTAAGCAATTGTGCAAAATAATTATAAGCGTGCCAAAACAGAGTTAATTGAAGAAGCGTAGTCGACTGCAGCGGGGCGCTACGAAAAGAAAATATGTGTTAAAATGAGTTTTAAACATTTGTTGACAAAAAAAGATACGCTGAGTTAGGCATGCATGTCCGTCCGTCCGTCCTGGTGTATGTGGTTTCAGTGTGTATGTCATGAACACTTTCGGTAGTCACCATTGCTGCTATTTATTCAAAATGATTTTCATATTTTGCTTCTTTTTATTTGCTTTTACGGTAACTAACAGTTTTCGACGTCGTTTTCGATTTTGAAAGCGAAAGTATAACAACAAAGTATCTTGTATCTTGTATCTCGTTTTTTGTTTTTTTTTTTGCAATATTGCAAGCGGATATTGACATACTTAACTTGAATTTGTGCTCGTTTTGATTGGTGTTGCTTTTCGGTCATAGTTTTCTGTTGCAATTGGCGCAAATGAAGCTTTAAGTATCTTTTGGATTGCCCAAAAATTAAAAGTTTCAACATGAACTTCATAATAAGCCGCCGCAAATTGGGCTCTCATTATTAGAGAATCATTAAAATTACTAATTGGAATAGTTGTAATTTGATGTCAATACGAAGAAATTATTAATGAAAGCGCTATTCAAACTGTTTGCTAGCGCTTTTCAAAGCTATGTAGTGTGCTACTCAAACTGTATACAATTCAATTACTTTCAAACTGTATCTATATACAATATTTCCTTCTCTGCAATACAAAAAGAAGAGAAAGAAGGGGCGTAACAACGCAATCCGGGTCCACTAACTCAATACTAAATATGACGTATGGCCCAACTCAAAGTACCTTCAAGGACTTACGCAGCATAAACTGGTTTAAGATCATAAGTAAAAGAAATAGACAAGTCCCTACACCAACTCATATAGCACCTTAATGAAGCCTACTGCAACTCGTACAAGCCCTCAGTTGCCAAAAAGGATCACGTGACACCTTTTTTTTGTATCAGAAGATCTGTACGAAATTTTACAACTTGTCAAACAGTTAAACTTGGAGATCGTGAGAGACAAGTACAGAATCACACTGCTGTACTGTGCTCGAAATCGAGATACCCTGCATTCGCATTAAATCTTAAATTTATATGTGGTATATGATCGTACCTTCCTCCATGTGAGATATTTTATAAGTATTAGCATAAGATACAACAAATCAGATGTTTCACGCTATCTAAAACCATACAAAATGTTTTTCTTACAAAAATATATGAAAATTGATAAATTTGTGTGGGAGCTACCACTTTCGGTGGTCCAAAATGGGTCTATATGGAAAATTGTATAAGAAATATTTTAGGAATATTTTATTCGACAAAATTTTTAGCTAAAATAACAAGCAAAACATTAAAAACTCATTAAGAAGTGAATTTTTTTATGGGTACTACTCCCCAAAAAGATAGTTTGGCACGTTCTTTAAATACTACCTAACTGTAGAGGTATTTGGAGACATTAAATAACTTAATTGAAGTCTCTATCTGTAATAGTCTCCTTGTTGTTTATAGCCAGACAGACGGACATGTCTATATGGACTTCACTTTTAATAAGGATCTCACCACTTTTAGTGATCCGATTTGAGCCCTAATTTTATTAGAATTGAAACAAAGTACATATATCAAATTCAGCGTTTCTATCATAATTAACAAAAACAACAAAAGTTTTTTCATACAAAAACCCCAAAAAAAAGTGGGACAGATTTATAGGATGGATACCACTTTCAATGGATCTGTACCAAAATGGAATATTTTATAGAAATTGGGTCGTTCTTTTTTTACATATAAAAACTCAGGCTTTCATGTTAACGGCCAACAACCCTTTAGGAAGGGGGTTACACATGTTCATTGAATACAAGTGACCTACAGAAGGAATAGGAGAATCTAAAATTACAATTGGAGGCTCTACCTCTTATAGTCATCAAAATTTGTGAAAACAAAGTTCCAAACATTATATTCGAGTGGGCTCGACTACGAGATAACCTGTTCGTACTAGTTTGTGTGAAGGCTAACCTTTCTAATGGTCCGATCTTAACTTATATAGAATATTTTCTAAAGAATCATGCAAGATGCATAAAATTTGGCATTCTATCTATTAATAAAAAATAATATCAAAATATTTTTCATATAAAAAACCAGAAAGGTTGAACAGATTTGTATGTGAGCTACTTCCGATCTGGACTTAAGTCGAAATATGATGTTTCTAGAAAGACAAGTTATCTGAAGAATAATTAAGAGAATTTAAAGGTGGAAAAAATTCTATTATGATTTTCAAGATCCTGATTTTCTTACGGACAGTCAGACAGACCGACGGACATGTTTATATCGACTTAACTTTTCATGTTGATCAAGGCTGGGTCTCCTCACTCCACCCTTTTACACTATTTTAGCAGCGTATAAAAATTTGAAGATTCTTTTTTGCTGTAGCTTAAAGAATATAAGACTTCGGCAGCAGATCATATAAGGTCAGCTTAAAACAGATAATGAGACATGAACAGTAAGCAGCAGAGAAGTTCTTCTGCCCATGTTGCATGGAATATTATGTATCAAACATTGCTGAAGATCTTCATGCACAACCACAAACCGCATAATTCCATTCAAGAAGCTTCAATGAGCCATAAATAGATTGGTTTGAGAGCTGCAAAACTTCTAGATTTCGTGCATCTTTTCTGCTATATTAAAGATGACTTAAAACTTGATCGCTACAGGGTTACTAACGGTGTTTGCATTCTGGAGAACATCACACAAGTTGTATGCTTGTCCAAAGCAGGTGCTATAGGTCCATTAAGCTTGCAACATTCCGAAGGAAATATTGGAAAATCAATGCAGACAAGACGGAACTCTATGTTGTCCATTGCAACCCAAAAATAATGGTGTAATGTCTGACTTGAAGCTTGAAGAAAGTATGAAAGAAACAGCCAAGCAGCTTTAGACGAACTTCAAAGATATGCAGATGCTAACTTTTTACCACAATTTCCTCTGCTTTTATGTACATATTACAGACTAATGCCTACCGTTGCAACTGCTCCATAAGCCTTCGCTATGTGCTCTAATTCGTGACTCGCCAAACTTAACAAAACTTCATGAAACAGTACCAGCCTTACTACTGACTGCATTGTAGCTCCAATTCATTAGTCTTGATTTCTTCAACTTTCTTGACCCTTTCTTCTCTTTTGTTTAACATCATTGTTTTGATTGTCTTCCAATCAAAAGTATATCATTTCACAGCACAAACTGCAGCAACTTGTATCTTCAAACAAACTCAAAAGTAATATCTTGCTTATTAAAACGAAAAAAAACAAAACAACTTATAAATAGTAGCAATATATCGTAAGCATCATCAGCGACGCCTTTAATCAAAGTCGCGTCATCTCAAATAGGCCTATCTGTAGACAAATTGTTGCATAAAAACTGTATTAAAATAAATAAGACGCCAACAGCAAGCAAGTACATACAACAACGCCTCTGCATGCATTTACGCTTAAAAAGGTGTGAATTTTTATTTTTTTTTTCTCCAACAACTCCAGCTCCAAACTCTCAAAGTAGTGCCTACACATTATAGACGCCACGCTGACATGCATTCATTTTTATGTGTTTGTTCTTTCTGATAAATGATTTGTAAAACTTTGTTTGTTAGATTGCATAAATTATTATGAAAAAAAGAAAAATGTTTACATTTTGTGTAAATTATTGCAATATTTCAATTAGTAACTTAAGATCGAACGTACATGAAAACAAGTTATGCAGCTAAATAAATCATATGGCAAGATGTCTGCATATGAGAATGTAATAATACAAAATTTATATAAGAAATATGACGCATAAACGAGGTGTGATTCAAATTATATAAAAAAAAAAAAAATGGAAGTTGATATTTTTTAAGTAGGAGAGCTCAAAATATTTAACAGTTTTAAAAAGACGAATTTTCACTCAATAATTACTATTTTTAAGTTTTTATGTTACAAAAAGTTTTAGAACTTTTATATCACACCTTGCACTGCATTGCGCAGAAGGTTAATAGTTGTAAAATGCGGCATAAATCTGAGAGAGAGCTGTAATGAGAAAACACCTACGCACGCAAATACACAAAGTGTTTACAATTTATATTGGAAAAAAAAAACAAATTAATAGAATTTAATAAAAAAAAAACTTTTAAATAAAGAAAATTTTAAATAATTTAGCAACAAAAAGAATTGTTAAAAATTTAAAATTAATTTATCTTCTCGATTTCTATTGCACTGCTTTACACGCACCGCTTTATCAAATCAGTATTAGCACAAGTGTAAGCGAAATAGCAACAAAACCGCCACTAGGCAACACTTAGCACTGAGAGTCATTTTGGCGCTGTGCGCTAAAGTGTGCGACTCATGCGAACGCACGAGTTCGAAAACCAGCCGCGTTCTAAAAGAAAAAATAAAAAAGTTTTTTAATAGAAGAAAAAAAATATTAGTTTAGCCTTCTGCGTTTGGGCAAGAGATCTTAGTATGAGCTCCCATATATGCTCAAGAACTCTAATCATGGAAGGTAGATCGAATCGTTCTCTCATCGTGCCGTTGACCCTGTAATGCTCTTTGAGCTTTACGCTCAGCTGGACATTGCAGGTCGAACATGAGGGAATACAGATTTTTTTTTGTTATTGTTTTTTTTTACAGCAATAATCGATTTTTTTGGATATGTGTATGGAACGATAAATTTTTGCAAAATGTATTGCAATTGAAACGAGGAAATTTTTATAAATTTGAAAAATTAAAAATTAAATTCTCTACACTATACAACAAAAAATTTCTCTACGAATATATTTAAGTTCACTGCATTCCCATAATAAAAATACGTATTAGAAAATGCCAAACACTCAGCATGCGTGACACGTCTGACCCAAAAATTGAAAAACGATAAAAAAAAAAAGACATGTTGAAGGCGTATTTATTTCGATTTATAACTTTTTTTTTTTTTCGTTCTATGAATGAACTAAAGTCGACATAAAGTAAAATCAATAAAACTAGAAAAGCCAAGCTAAGAACTAGCGTCCAGCAAGCCAGCCAGCCAGCCAACCTTCAGACGCTTGTCGCATAAATAAATTTTGGCTGGAATTTATGTACGTATGTTGACTAGAATTATTGATTCGAAAGAATAAAAGCTGCAATGGCATCAATGAAGAGTATACTAAATCAATGGTGGTCTTGTCAGAATAATTTTAAACTTTAAAACCATTAACTAAAAAAAAAACTTCATATCTAGTTTAAAATCGCAATCTCGCTGTATCGCAATTAATAACGCGCGCTGCTGCACTAAGCTGCCAAAGAAATCGCGCACCCAACTTCGATGAATAACGACCTTCAAGCGGCATAAAGCAAAAGCGCAAATAAGAAAAAAAGAAAAATATGGCAAAAAACTAAAAGTTCAACAAGTTTTTTTATTTAGGTTTTTTTTTTCTCTTCTTCATTGCTTTCAACACGCTGACATTTTGAACAAGTGAAGAAGATGTGGTGGTTGGTGCAAGAAGAAAAAAAAAAAATAAATCCACTGCAATTATTTTTATGTTGCATGCGAGCAGTGAAACTTTGCAAATTTTTATTTATTTTAAAATAGTTTTCGAAACTAATTAATAAATGCAAAAGATTCTGCTTATTGCGCATAAAAATCTCGCATAATAAGTATTTCTCGCATGCGAGAATTTAGTGCAGTTTGCAAGAATTTCAGTGTGGCTTTTGTTATTGTTCTTTTTTTTTTGCATGTTTGTTTGTTAAATGTCAAACTGTCAGCAGCAGCAGCAGCAGAAAAGAGCGAGCGTGTGGCAAGAGTTTGTGCAGCATTTTATTGTTGTTGTTTTAGCGATTGACAAAGCGCGATAGCTGCGCATACTGAGTGGAGATACCTTTGCATAGCTATTCGTTCTAGCTTTAGTTACTAACTACTGCAAGCCAGCGCACTATACAATGGGTTGCGGGGCAGAGTATGAAGCGGGTTAGCTAGAAATAGTCAGCTTGAAAATTAGACTTGAAAAATTTAATTATGGAAGGAAGACATAGAGGGAACATAGCAGCGTGAACCTAATAGTTTTTAATATTTTTTATGAAACATATTTTTAGTAAAATTTGTGAACTGTATCAAAATTTCTCATGACAGCTTTTTTTTCGTGTGGTTAAAGAAGGTTTCTTCCACACACTATGGGCTATTTTTAAAGTCTCTATTAATTTTTTTTTATGAAGAAATGCTGCTTTTCGTCAAAAAAAAAAAAATAAATCAAATTTTTTAAGTGAATTTTCTGCAGGAGTTATTGCGTGAGGAGTTATCTGAGTGAAAGTACAGAATGGAACAGAAGCGAAAGTGCTCAGTAGCAAGCACCTGACAGTAGCAAGCTCCTGACAGTAGTACGCAACTGACAGTAACAAGCACCTGACACCTTTAAAGAGAGTGTGTGTGTACAGTACATACTGCAATAGTTTGCAAACTGAAACCGAAATAAAGAGGGGAAAAAGCATTGTATTTGAGTCTGAAGCATAGAGAATGAGTGCTTATGCGAAAATAAGAGAGAGATACTATTGTTGTTGTTGCTGCTATTTACTTTTGTGCATGGTGAAATAACAATGGTGAATTAATGACAATCCATGGATATCTTCTTTCTGTTTCCGATGAGCGAGTGGTAAGTGTATTTTTCAGTAAACAGAAGAATTTTTCTCGGCTAGAAAAATACACCAATTGGAGGGACCAGCAATCAGCCTGTACCTTGAAGTTCTATGGAACATATTAATCACTAAAACTCATATGAATGGCCACCAGTTTGATGCGGATATGTAGCTTAAAAAGGCATTAATCGAAAAGTCTATCAAAACTTGCTAAACTCAATGCCAAACCGAATTAAGCAGATTTTTTTGAAGATTCGAAGATTCTCCTTAACAACTTTCTTCACTGTTTCAACGTTTTAATAGGTTTTTGACCTGCTGAGTCGTCCGGTAGAGGCTCTCAATAAAGCAAAAGTCGAAAAATGCGTTCAAATTGGTCCAATAATCCGAAAAATCTTAGGAAACTTAATGCCCGACCGAATTAAAAAGATTCAAGGAGAGATGTACGTTTCGCACCTAAACTTCTTAACCGATTTGTACGAATTTTGGAATAGATGAAACGTTGAACAAGAGCATATGCTATTTTTGTGTTAAATTCGAAGTAGGTGATAACACGAATCCCATATAAGCATTAAATAAAAAAATATATGGAATTTATGTACAGTTTGTACGGAAGGTGAGCCATAGCCACACTAATTCTGAACAAATTTCAAATATGTATATAGACCAACTTACTCCTTATAATATCAGCTAACAGGCAGTGAAAATCTCGTCAAAATCGGTTCAGCTGTTTCGGAATTTTGCCGAAACAAACAAAAATTTTAAAAATTGGTTTTTAGTTACTTATTAAATAGCTGTTATTTTGACATGAAAAACATGCAGACCCATTTAATTTCAGCTTTGCCTATCTTTTATACGTTGTGTAGTGTACATTGTTTGCGGATATGCATAATTATTGGACTATTTCGTTAATAGTTTTTAATTAAATATGCAAAACTGGTTACACACACAAAATAAACGAAATATCAACAAAAAAAAAAAAGCAAAGAAAACCTAAATAAGAAACTATGTAAAGCTAAAAGTCGAGCGTAATCGTGGGAGCATGAACAAGTTAGTGGAGTTAGGTACAGTAGAGACTATGTTGCATGTACACTAATACAGCAGATGCGACGCTCTATAATATAAGTAAATTATGTCACGCTTTCACTGTACCAATGAAAATCTGCTCAAACACATTTTGTTTGCTTAATTACTAGCTTAAAGCAATGAGAAAAAAAATTAATAATTAGAGCAGCTAAAATATGCGCTAAAGCGAAATATTTTATGTGAAAAGTGACGAGGTGCACTAGTTAAGACAGCGGCGGTTATTTTTATAGCTTTTAAATATATTTTGAATATTTTTTCTTTAGTTTAGTAGCGCAGCAAGTTGCGTTACTGGCTTTTAATAGTTTTGCTTACTGGTTATATGAGTAGTTTATAAAATTTAAAGACTTGTTTGGTAGCTGTGAGTATTTTTTTTTTTGTTTGGTACAAGCCCACATATCCGCTTTGCCATTATTTTATTTTTTTATATTATTTTAGATATTGTTCTACAAAAAAACATTCTAAACACTCCATCAATCATAAACTAAAGCAACTACTTCAAGGACACACTGTTGAGTTGCTGAGCTTCGTATGAATAAGCAATTGCATGCGCTGAATCGCCATCAGTTTATAGATTATTTAAATCTGAACTCCACCCGCACTGTGGCAAAAAAAAAAAAAAAAAAAAAAGGAGCGAAAAAACATGAACTTTAACTAACGCTCCAAGCAGCAGCAACATTCTAAAACTTAAAATAGCAACAAAAAGAACAAAAAGAACAAAAAGAACAAAACCTGTTCTATGTAATGAAAAGCATTTATTTTGCCTTAATTGTTTTTAATTTATTTCTAAAGGCCTTTCAATTGTGCGAATAAGTCAATTATCGAGCAATTGTCTGACACTACTTGAGTTGATGAGGGTGTGTTTGGCAACTACTGACCACAACCCTGTTTCATGAATTTCATGGCTATATATTTCCTATATACATATATGTTGGGCGACAACTTTTCAAAGACCACATTCCAACAAAAGACAAGTGTTGGCAGGCAGGCAGACAGACACAGTTCAGCTAGTTTAATTACTAATTAACACTGGCTGCTGTGTGTAATTTATAGCTGTGTATTATAAGCGTGAAATACAGTACGCGAGACTTGTGTTCTTAGCTGCTAAGCTTACTTCCTCATTTTTGTTTATTAAATACCGGCAAAGCATATCAAACATTGCCATCAACAGCATACAAAAGACTTAAGACACAAACTTGTAGTAGGTGCTCGAAAGCTGCTTAAATTCGTCACAGACGCCACAATTGAAAACAATTTGTCGGCTATCTAGTCGCCTGGCATCATTTAATCTGGCTTCTAATTTGAGCTTGAAATAATAAGCAACTTCCTTCATAAGCATAATTTTTTATAAGTTCATTAAAGCACACTGTGTAGCGTTGAAATCCAATTTCACGCTGTCAGTTAATATTGAAGATGAAATGCTGCTCCTAACTTTCCCGAACTTGACATTGAACTTCAGACACAGCACGGGAGTGTGCTAGCTGCTGCTGCTGTGCTTGATTATTTTCTAATTAGTTGGTTGTTGGAACTCAAGATCTCAAGTTTATTATATGACTTGACGCACCATGTATTTTTTTTGTTTTTTTTTTTGTTTTTACATTTTATTATTATTTTTTATAGCATTATTCTTTTTTTTTTATTTTTTTCAAACGAGTTTTTGTTCTTAAAGAAATTTTTGCCAACTTGGGTGTTGAAGTCCATCAAAAAAAATGAGTAAATTAAATCGAATTATTTGTATTTGTCATGTTTTGTCTTTGTCGTTGTGTGTGATGTCAGCAATTAAAATTTTATTTCTTATATTTGGACATTATTTTATGAAAAATTGTTTAAGTGGTCCATAAGCCTGACAGATGAAGATATTATTAGTATAGAACTTTATACATAAATGGGCGTAGATCAGACATATTCTTAAGAGTGCTTAAACTTGCAACAAGCATCATTAATTATGTTTTGTAAAAACATGATTCAAAATTTCCTAAATAATATCAAACTAGCTGAACCCGAACTAGCTTCACTTGCGCCAACTACAATGTACCTAACCTCTGTACCTCAAATGCATAGAAAGTTCGGAGCATAGCGCCCTCCGATTTATAGGATTACTTCTGCCGATCTCATTACGATGGTTCAGCGATTTAGGCGTGATGCGTGCACAAACAAATGGTCTCCAACCATTATTTCTAACTGTTACATACATTTGCAGAACACCAATAGGAACGAAACTCAAACGACGATGCTTTTGGTAAAAAAATTTTAATTTTGGAACATGCCGCAGCAGCTGCTCCAATAATAGTGATTCGACGATTATCTATAACACTTTTCTGCACTGCTTTAACGTTTCGATCGGTTGCTAATGTGCTGGATCGTCCATCGTCATTAACATCTTCTTAGCTTTCTGTGAAGTGCTAGCTTGTACCACTTTTTTTTAAATTTTTTAGCTTAAACAAAAATTCAGAAAAGCGAGACAGATTTTTATGAGTACTATCCCTTAGAGAAGGGACAATTAGTACAACCTATTTAAAGAAGAAAAAAAAAATAAAAAACCCAAACTTAAAACCTCAAATTTTTATAGTCTCCAAATTGTTGTAGTTCATAGCCGGACATATCGTTATTGACTTGTTTTTTTTTTAGGGTTATGACCTTTTTTAGTGGTCCGATTTGGACCCTAATATACCAAAGTCAGCGTTTCAAGCTGAAGTATAAAAGAACAACAAAATTTTGTTCATACATATACCTCGAAAAGTGGGACTGATTTGCATGGGGTATCCCTTTTAGTGGTATTTTATTAGGTTTGAGGCAAAATGCACCAAATTCGACATTTCTAACTGAATTAATAACAACAATGTACTTTTTTTCATACATAAACCTTGGAAGGTGGAACAGATTTCTATGGGCCACCACTTCTAATTGACCGATCTGAACAAAAATAGAATATTGTATAAAATTTACCAATATTAATAAAATTTTATCATACAAAATCCCAGAATGAGAAGCAGGTTTGTATGGTATGTCCCAACCCCTATTAGGAAGGTGGGTAAGCACATTCATTGAATTCAAGTGATCTGAAGAATGAATGGGAGTTTATAAGCATTCAATTTTGAAGGCTCTATCTATTATAGTCTCCAAGTTCTACATTTTCATACAGATAGCCAGACATACAGACTGACGAACATGTCCATATCGACTGAAGTTTTAATATTGATCTAGAATATATATGATGTTATGGCGGTTCCTAAATAATAAGCTAAGCTCAGTTGTTTGTAAGATATAAACAAATGAACTGCCGCCCAAAAGTGGTATGGGAAGATAGATCAAATGGACCACCACGGGAGTTGTTACATTAATAATAGACTTTATCTTTATAAGATTTATGAGTGTAAATGACTAAAATAAATAAGTAAAGAAATTGTCTCTGATAGGAAAATATAAGACAGAATATAATCCCATTATATAATAATATTTGGCGCCGTTGAAGTATTACTAAACACAAGTTTGGTACATTTTTAACACCGCCCTCTCCATCTTATAACACTAAGTAAGAAACCTCCAAACTTTCTACTCATTTTTAATAACGTTAAACAAAATTTAGTTACTCTTCTTTACTCAAAGAAACTTTCTCTTAGATAGATATGTATATAGACTTACGGACGGACAGACATGGCTAGCATGAATCGTCTGACCATATAGCACCATTAACTCCAATGATGCTTTTTCGTTGGTACATAAAATTAATCTTGTTAAAAGCTTGTTTTTGAAAAAAAATTGTTTCAATGTGAAAACAATTCAATACAAACAATATTCAAAAATCAAATAGCTGCGAAGACAATTGTTTCTGATGCAGCTACGAGCCTTTAACAGTCAGTGAACTGTGATACATATAGCAATTTTTGGCTACTTATGCATATCAAGCTGCTCAGTTAAAATGTCGTTTGCCCATTTGTCAACTACTGAATTTTTGATCATGTTTTTTTTTTTTCAAAAGTTATGTCTGTTGAATAAATAAATCTTACAATGCTATATAAAGCAAGTATATACATATATACTAATTGCAGTAACATGAGAACCTCAACAGTGCAGTGCAGTAGCAGTTCAAAGACCTGAACTCAAAAAAACTAGTTAAATATAATCAATCTTTGCTCAAGACTCAGAGAGCGCCATACGCCCGCACAGAACTAATGAACGAACGAACAAACTTTGAACTTTCAAGATATATATTTTCTCATTACAGTTAACCAACATCATTTACGCAAGCCAAGAAAAAACAAAAAAAAAAAGATAATTCACTTCACTTGAAACTAAAATCCCAGCAATTCGCCAATGCAACGGTATATGGCATTCTTTGCCACATTACAGGGTTGGAGAGCATGAAGAAGTAAATCAGCACGAAACCAAGAAAATGCCATAATCCAGTCGGGCTAACAACTAATAAACTAAACCAGAGACTTCAGCAAAAAGCCAAACTAATAAGCGAACCAAAACACGTCGAAATTGTTTCACAAAGCCACCGCCAAATCCATAAAAACTTTAGACTCAAAACTGTTCTATTTCAATTACAGACGGTCGTCACATGAAACAGCAACAGCACGAAGCGCTCGACATGGAAATATTTTGAAAAGAATTTGAATTACGTGTGCGAGCCTGGCCTGCGGTGAAAAATGCCAAGAAAAACCACAAGCTGAGCGCGATTTCTTGAAAAGGTGTGAATTAGCAACAAAAACAAAAAAAAAAAAACGATCCGCTACAACAACTGAAATAACACCCACAGAGCGCATTTGACTCTGTCTCCGAGGATTGCCAAAGTCGAGCAGTAGTAGTAGTGCAGGTCTGCCTTTCTAAATGAAGTTTTTTTTTTTTTTTTGTGCTGGTCGTGAGTGAACAAATGAATAAATGACTGCATGAGCGATTGAGTGACTGTCTGACTGGCTGGAGTGGATTGAATTGTTTGTTGTTGTTTCTATTGTTTGCGCCGGCACAGCACAGCACATGAACGCGCGCGCGCCATACATATTAAGTAATAGAACTGTTTTTCTTAGTTCGTAGCTATTTTTTGGCTTTTTTAGACTTTTTTTGTCTTCAAACTTTGGCTTTGTCTGCTCTTCTAGTCGTCGTTGTTGGCTTTGTCATGGCGCAACTGTTGCGCTTTGAAATCTGAGCTGCATGCAAAGCAGCAGCAAATGAATGAACCAATGAACGAGCAAGCGTGTAGCTAAAAATCCACGAAGTACAAACTAAATCCAACGTTGACTTTGTTTCAGTAAACAAACCACCCACGCAGTACCCGAAATGTATAGGAACTGCTTGAGAAATGCAGTGAAACCTCCATTGGTACAAATTTTTCAAAGAAGAAAAGACAGCAAAAATATTTTCAATGTTGCAAAAATTAATTTTGATAGGGCTTCAGTATATACATTGAGTAAATCCCAGCCACATGTGCCTTCAACTTTACAGCTTAGTATTTGTATGAGGGCAACCTCTACTAGTGTTCCGAACTTGGTCCAACAATGAACAATTTATCATACAAATACTGAGAAAGATTGCTCAGATTAGTATAGGAGCTTTACTTTTTAGTGGTCCGTTGTAAAAGTTGATAAGAACTAACATAAGCCAATACAAATTGGTTGTTTCTAGCTAAATGAATAATATCAATAAAATGTTTATATTCAAAAACTCAGAAAGAAGTTTGCATGGTAAGTTTAAATACCACTTAGGGAGGAGGTTTTGCATGTTCATTAAAATTTGAATGCACCATCTAGTATAGTCTTCAAGATTTCGATTTTTAAACAGCCAGACAGACGGACAGATGCATATCGACTCGATCTTTGAGAACTGTGTCGCCTCCTTCTGCTTGTTACATACATTGGCACCAACTTAGTATACCCTTTCCTGTGGGAACAGGGTATAAAAAACGGAACCAGCAACAGTCATTAGTATACAAATATATTCCATTCAAAATGTAGCAAGACTAGCTGTAGCAGTGTATGATGTGAGTAACGCAAGTATGGTGCTCTCTCTGTCACTCTCTCTCTCTCTCTTTCTCTATCTCTCTGCATTCACAATGTAGCGAAACTAGCTTTAATGATGCGATTAAAGCAGACACAATGCTCTTTCTCTCTCTCTCACTGTCTTCAAAATGCACCAAAGCTAGCTGTAGCAGTGTGTGTTGTGAGTAAACCAGGCATGGTTGTTCTTTCTCTCAATATTCCTCTTTGCCTTTGCGCTTTGATGGGATGTGAGTAAACAAGGCATAGTGCCCTTGCTCTGACTCTCTGCATTCAAAATGTAGCGAAACTTGCTAGCGAATGAGAGATGAGCAGATAGCTCCATCACCTACCCCCACCCCCCCCCCCCCTAATTTTTGGAAACTTCATTTTATTTGTTGTACTGAATTAGTGGCTATTATTATTAGATGGTTCCTGAAAAGGTCCTCGACTATTAAAAATAATACAAAACTCCATCCCCCTGCCCACCACCCTTCAAGAACAACTAGCAACGCTCTAAGAAATATAAGTTGTCAACTATTTTCAACAGCTGTACCATGTTTCTTTAATTTTTTTCCCCAAGAAAATGACAACTGTTTCAATGTCATCCCATATATGATCAATAGGTTTCATAACTGCATGGGCCGACTGACTAAATTTGGTTCTTAAAAATGGTTCTTTTATGCTTATAATCCATATTTCGCTGATGACTACAAATTACCATAGACTTTTGACAGTAAAACTTTAAACAAAATATCCAAGAATTTCTGCTTGGTGAAAATTGCATCATTATGGAGAACATTCATTAAAAGAAATATATTCCCAGACGTAGATCTTAACATCATTCTCGATGACAGTTGACAAGTTCCACTTCTAAGGTATGTGAATCAAAATCTTTCCCTTTTCTTTCTCATTTCTTTTGGAGATGGAGATACCTATTTCTTCACAGCAGACTACATTTTTTGTGGCTGTTACTAGTAGAAATATATGTAACATACCTGTACAGACATATAGTCAAGCTTATAGCAATCCAAATCATCTAAACTATAACCCAAAGCTACAGATTTTCTTTAAGCCTGCTTCAAGCCAAGGTTTCACTGTACTTCTAAGTACAACATTTGAACTTTGTAAGCTTTTTTTAAGTCTTTTTTTTTTTTTGTTATTTTCACAAAAAACTCTTTTTATATTATATTGCATACAAAAACTCGTTCATACAAGACAAAAAAAAAAGCCATATTGTTGCTCAAGACTTTTTTGTTGTGCCCTTATAAACACATCAGAGACAAAGCAGCAGCAGAAGGAGAACAAAAAAACAAGCGGGTAACTCTGTATACCTGTATAAAAAAATATATATATATATATATATATTTCGGCTAAAAGGCAAAAAAAAAAATAAAATGATGCAGTTATCCTTGAAATTATTGTTAATGCAGTTTTTTATTTTTGCCCCATTGATGCAACCAACAACTGACGTAAAAGCGATGCCGCAACGGCAGCCCTTCATTAACGAAACAAGTTGGCAGCAAATGAAACAAAAACTCGATTTCTGTACAACAAAAGGCGTAAAGCAAGTCAAAGAAATATTATTATTAAAAATAAATTTATGCAACTGCAACTGTATACGCACTTAAAGAGGAGTCTCAGCTTGAACACCATTAAGGATGTAAAACTTCATGGCATGAACATGACTGCACAGAATCGTCTTTGTCGAAGATATTTATTGAAGCATATTTTCTTATAAAGAATATTCTGCCAAGTTCTTGACAATCTTTAAGTTAATGAGATGATGACGATGAGAAAACAGCTTAATATGCGCAGTTTTTGGAAAAGGTTAAGACTTGTCCGGTCGGAGCAGTGACTAACTACTACCTACAGGTAGAAATTCTTAAGTTCTGCTTTCATTTTTTTTTTTATTTGTTTGTTTTGCTTAAATTAAATTTAATGAGCAACTTTAGTGTTCTTTCTTTCTTTTTTTATTATTTTTAATATAAAAACTTTTTGGCTTTATGGGTTTTGAAGTGGTACTATTGCCAGAGCTCGTTTAACTTCGCAGCTTGGAGAACTTCAAAACGCGCATAAAGTAGTCTTAGCAAACATTTGTGCAGACAGCTGCGCAAAAAAAATATGGAACGCCAGTCATCTAATCACCTCCACGAAATTATGAACTTTTAATTCTAATAATAAAGCCGTGTTATATTATGGCTGGGTAGATTGGAAATGAAGTATTCGAAAGCTGAGTGGATGGGCTAAAACTTCGAAGACGATCAACAAATATCTTAACGCACCAAGCAATACTTGCGAAGCCACAAGGCAATCGTAGAACAGGGCCGCCATCGATAACTTAGAGGCGTACCATACATACTCTGAGCTACGGAGGGCTCTTTTTATATGGTTCTAGCGTTTCCGGCGTTCATTGCTAATGCCTCCATTTGTTTTGCTCATTTTTTTAGTGAAATATATATTTCCTACTCTTACCATTCCCTAACTTATGGGTATAACTTGAGGAGGCTCACTAACATTTGTTCAAATATTTAAATGGAGCTTGCATAATTGATGTCGTTCTATTGTGGAGAAAGCTGTAACTTTGGCTGACAATCTGGAAAACAGTGCATCAATAATTTCTTCATAAACCCGGATCAACTTTGAAATCTTATTACAGTTGCACGTGAATCACTGAGATTATGAAGGAACCATTTTTTTCTTGGAGGCGATATTGCCCACAGTGCACGTACATACAGAGTAGGTCGCGCTTGATCTTGCAAAAGGAAGTCATGCGGATGATATTTATATCATTGGTGCTCAAGATCGGCGAGTCAGCAAGGCCTTCTCGGAAATTGAAAAATATTCTCATGTATCAAGCGGAGAATGAGTACAAACGAAGTACTTAGTCTCTTCTCACACAACGTCATCATGTCTTGGACGTTCTGTGACGATGGATAATTTCAACTTCAATGTTGTAGAAAACTTCGTCCATATTGGATGCGATATAAACAGCAACAACAACATGAGCCTGGAGATCAGGCGAAAAATCACGCTTGCAAATAGATGCTTTTGGGCTGAGTAAGTAAATTAGAAGTAAAGTCATCTCTCGAAAGGCGAACATCAAGATCTACCAGACGCTCATACTCCCGGTCCTACTGTATGCCGCAGAAGCCATGGATCGTGATTGAGTCAGACGAAACGGCGTCAGAAGTTTTTGAGTAAAAGATTCACCGCAGGATTTTTGGTCATATTAGAGTGGGCCACCAGTTTAGGTCACGTATGAACCTGCGAGTTATACGAGCTAATCGTTTACATAGAAGACAATGAAGTAGAGGACGACCGGGCTCGCGTTGTAATGACTTGTTATGGAGATATCTCAGCCTACGAGAATACAGGAGCTGAAAGGTCTTCCTGAATGGGGCCATGACCGTACGACGGTTGAAGACCATCTAAGGAAGTAAATAAAATAGAACAAGGCAATGCTCTGACCCCTTACTAGCGAGAAACTACTTGTAAATTTATGATATCTTTGCATGCATCTGATGTACAACAGTGATTAAAAATGTTAATGGAATAAGATGAAGTATTTCTATTAATTTTGGTTCGAATAGGAAACGTCGATGCTCCAGCTCCCATACGAGCGATAAGTAAAATTTGTTATATCACTGCATCTAATAGAGGCACAGGGAAGAAATGTGGTATATATATTAATGGTATCGGAGTCAGTATTCCCATTAATTTTGTTCCGAATCAGATGGAGTAATTGACATCTCCTAACAAAATTCATAAAATTTTTGCATCTATTTGAGGAACAGCAATGAAATTTGGTAAACATGTTAATGGCATCGCGAGAAGTATGATCCATTGGAGAAGTCTGAAGATTTTGGGCACGTGTGAAGCCGCGGGTGAAACTATTAAATAAAAAAAAAATATTCTTCTTCACAGAACTTTCTTCTGATAATGATGTAAAGAAATGTTTTATTTTGTTTACAGCTTAAACTACTATTGACCCAAAATGCCTGAAGCAGTACTCCACACCCGCATTTTTTTTTTATTTCAAAAGCCCTAAACAAAGTCCACAAAGTATGAATGCAAATGAAGTAATTTTTTCTTTCATACATTCTCACCATAAATCACGATAAAAAGTAAAAAAAAAAAAACAAAAAAGCCAGCAGCAATAATTGCTTTTTATTACAACAACAAGAAATAAACATTATATATAATGGATCGGTGGTCTTGAGAGCGTTGAGCGTTGGGCGACTTTTTGTGTCTATTCTTATGCAAATTTGATTGGAACGACTCGGACAAAGGTAATAAAATAAAAGAAAATAATAAATCTAACGCCAAAGGCTAACAAATTTCGCAAACTTATAAAATAATAATAAATGAAATAAATGCAAAATTTATTACAGCACATAACTTGGAACAAATAAACCATGGAACTTGTTTGCATTTTGATTTGCGATTTCGAATTTTCATTCTGTGTATGGGTTTTTTTTTTTTTGCTTTTGTTTTTTCGGAGCAGAGTTACGTAAACCTCGCATAAAAAGGAGCAGTCAAGTCAGTCAGATTGCTTGGGTAGTGCGCTTGAATGACTTCGAAACCGCATTCGATGCAATGTGCTGCAATTTCAAACACGAAGCGTGTCAGAGCTGTCTCAAGGCATAAATCAATTGTTTGAAATTTTAAATTGTAATTGATAGAATATTTTGATGTCGATGATGTGTGATTTATGTGCGCTCGAAATATGACGCCAGACTATATATGTACACAGACTTTGAAGATGTTGAAAGAAATGATTTGCAGAAAAGCAAAATTCGGCAGCAAAGACTTCGACTTCCTTTCACCAACAGATGACTGCAGGCTTGAAAAATTAAAAAAAATTTTGTTGTCTCTTGAACTTTTGAACTGGCACGCGGCAAGCGGGTAAAGGGTTCGACGACGCTTCACATAAAACTTGCAAATCAGCAGCAAACTATGTACCAGAGGGCTTACTGATCTAAGCCATGACGACGACGACGGCACAACAACAAAGTCATCAACAACAAATCGAAATCGTGCGCATGTTGGCAGGCAGGCAGTCAGGCAGGCAACAAAGCCGCGAGCGAGCGCCAGCATCTACAACAACAACAACAACAACAAAAAAGCTTTGTGAAAACTAGATGAAAATGCTGCGCATAAACTTTGGACATGGACTGTGCCACCCGCACGCGTCATTGCGCGAGAGTTTCATGTGCCGCGCGCGCGGCGGTTTGTTCCGTTTAACGGGCGAGGAGTGGCGACAAAGTCAAAAGGCGCCGCCGTAGCCGCTTTTTACTGCGTTGCAATTGTAAATTGTTGTTGTACTGCAATGCAACGTTGAGTTTTTTCTTTTCCTTCATTGTATCTAGTAGATACATTGGATTTGGTCGTCGTTATTTGAAGTTTCTTATAATTTCTATGTTGTATGCTGCTGCTTGTAATTGCTTCCATATTTGGCTTGTAATACGAATTTTAATTGGGTTGTGTTGATTAGATTTGTTATTAAAGCGCTTATAAAAATGAGGTCAATAAGTTGGAGGAACACAGCGCTATAAAGATTTGCAGCCATTAAATATTTAGATTTGGATTTTGTATAAAAAATTTCTCATTAAGAGAGCTGCAATATTTGAATATTCCCCCTCACAAGGAAAGCTTTGCTACAAAACATCAATAAACTTCAAAGTATGTTCCTTTGCTTTAAACTTCGAAACCTATCCGACAGTCACATTTTGGAATGTTCTTCAAAACACCTATGCAAGTCTCTTTTAAGGCAATTATGGTCCTATGGTCCTCATGCTTTAAGTACACTTTTTTTCTAAGGAAGAGAAAAAAAACTAGGGAAAACACTTCGGTACTCTACGGGTCTGAGGCGCTATTGAATTGCTGCACTTGGTCACCAAGTAGCAAACCTATATAAACTTCGAACCCTATCCGACAGTCACATTTTTGAATGTTCTTCAAAACACCCACGCAAGGCACAGATGATGCTTTCTTTGCTGCAGGCTGAGTGGTTGGCTGATGTATATACGTGGAGACTTAAGGTTTGTCTGGAGGAAAAAAAGGCTATGTGTTGATTGTGTACTCTCAAGTTGGCCAGAAGTTCGTAGTAGTAAGGGGCGAGCTATCTACGAGTACATACATAAAGTCACGTTTGTTGTGGATAGAACTTTATGTTCAAACGTTCTCTTAGCTTTTTGCTGACTGATTCATGCATAAAAGAGGTCTAAACATCAGTTCTGCTTGTTGGTTTTACGAGCAGACATGAAAACATATCCTCTGTGAATGCGAAGATGTCAGGGAACTGACAGTGTGGAGAGTTGTCCATCGTTTTGGTGGCTTTGATATAAGTAGGATACTCTCCACTTAAGTGGTTTTGCAAGAGAAGTCTAAAGAAGGCGTCACATAGCGGTAACTCTTGTACCATATCCGTGTTTTTGCTCTATGTTTATACCATTTTTAGGCCCTCTACCGAAGCCAAATGCATGTAACATGTTTGTCTAGGTGCCAGAGGCAAGCAGTCCCAGAGTTGTTTGAAATTCACTGCTAAAACCTTGGGACCACTTGCGTTTGAGGGTTAAAGTAGGTCTTAATACTTGGCACTAAAACGTCAAGATTTTTTTATGAACTGGTGGGGGTACAGCTGGCTGCTTTGGGACATGCCGTTATGCATAACGGAAGTGTAATGAATAGTCCTCGCTTTGACCATTGAGGAATATACATCCCATGTGGGCAATTTTAGACTGTTTCACCTGTCGGGTGGGTAACATCAAACTGCTTTGCTATTCACACAGCTATACTTGAAATTTGTGGGCCAGCAACCCGGAACTGTTTGGAGATGCAAATTGCAAGTGTAACTAGTCCAAGTTTACAAGGTTTGTCGAGAGCTAAATCTCGGAACACAAGAATCAGAAGCACAAAACCTTCGCCCTGGAAATTGGTTGAGACCATTCGGGCTACTTCGGAATTTTGACATGGAGTTGCATTTTTAACCGGATGTTGAGACACAGAGACCCACAGAAGTTTTATATAGGCCTTGGCTCCACTTACCAAGGAGCGAAGTTGAACGTCCAAAATAACGTGACTTCGTCGGCACCGTGCGGCAGGTGTTCTCTTTGCACGAACCTACGGAGCACTTAAGTCTTCAACACACAACAGTTTCACAAGAAAAAATGGTGAAGTTAGTTGTTTGGGTGAAAAAAAAAAAAAACCCATTTCGAATTCCTCGCACAAAAAAGCATATTTTCGAAGCACTTGATTAAAGCTGCTGAAAGCTACACAAAAACATCGAACACGGATGGTTTTGCTCGAAACTCGTTCAACCAACAGCTAGCTGCATGGAACTTCGAAAGATGATATGCATCCAAAGCAAATTATGCTGTCTACAAACAGCCTATTCAAAAAAGAGCTGCTTCCGACTAATTAAATTAAAAAAGGGCTTCCTACTTATTTGAAGAGGGAATATAAGAGCCGAAATACACATATAAACTTGAAGGTTCCATCTTTTATAGTCTTCAAGTTCTTGTTGTTCATAGTCAGACAGATGGACGTGTCTAAATTTTTGTTTGGCCACCTGGTTCATATAGTTCTTTGAGTGTCTTGTGCCCATTAATGAGACAAAGCCAAAGAAAAAACGTACAATAAAATAAATTTGATGGCTTCACTGATTACTTAAAATTGCATACATATCAAAGAATCACTGAAGAACTCTTTTGAAATCTTCAATGGCCTCATTCATTTATGCCATATGATTCACGCAAATAAACCCAAAAATAATTAAACCTAAATACCAGCTCAACTGAGTCACGTATTGTCTCAATGCCACCATATACGGCACAGAAATGTATGCGAGACACCCCCTATGGCGCACTCAAAAAAAAAAATATTTCGCCAATAGAATAGCCAACTGACTTGTCGAAGTAACAATATGTCTTTAAGAACACAATATGCCATTTGATATGCCATAAAAAAAAAAAAAAACTTAACCAGGTGTGCAGCAAAATGGAAAATGGTGACATGCTGAAAGTCAAAAAGTATAGATTACATAGCACAGTTGATTGGACGGACCGGACCGGACCGGACCACTTGAACTGATCATCCACAATGACGCCCTACCCAGCAGCAGAAATTCGAAGACAAGATCCTTGACCTATAACATCATTCGTTTCAAGCAAGTCAGGTTCGATTTAAGATAAATGAATGAATGAGTGATTTAACCGCAGCAGCATTTCCGTTTGCCAGTTAAGTTAACAACTACAAAAAAAATTTGCAAACGAAAAAAAAAAATAAATTAAAATGGATTTCTCTTGCTTTGCGTTACACATTTTGCGGAACAAACGAAAAATAATTATAGACTAGCAACAACAACTACTACTGCTCAAGGTGAATGTTCGAATTATTCGAAATTTGTTCGAATTTGTTGTTCGAGTGAGTTGGCAGCACTGTTTAAATGTCACTTGTTGCTGCTTACTATTAAATTACAGTTATTAGAAGTACTATTCAAATCGGTTAAATTAAATTGTAACTTAACAAATGGTTACACAAAACGCAGTTAACTTTTTTTTTTCTGACATCATCGTCAGCAAACATCAACTTCGACATGGGAAAATTTCTTACTTTTTGTCGAAATAAATTCATTTAAAATTCATTTCTTTTTTTTCGAAAGGAATTTCCGAAAACATTTCCAAAAAAACGCATAAATTTGTAAGCGATTAAAACTTAATTTATGTTTAAAATGTTGTTGGTCTCTTCTTCAGCGTCGCATCTGTCTGCTACTTCCACTACTGGGCGTGTTGAACTGAACGAACAACTTATGTAATGTCCGCCGGCCAGAAAGTCAGCTCTGATGCGAGCGATTTCAACGATTTCGGTTGCAGTTCGAAAATTGATTGCTGTCTGTCTGTCTGTCGTCTACTGCGTGCCACAGCGTTCAATTTGTTATTTGGGAGCTAGTAGATGGAGAGCTGAAGAAATTTCGATGCATGAAAGTGAAATTTTCGATTGAATAATCTTCAAAAGTGATTTCTGATGTGAGATAGGGTGGTGATTTATGTTTATGGAAAATATTGTAATAAGGAAATTGAGCTCTGAGGGCAAATTAGCAAATCAATGGTATATCAATGGTCCAATAAATTTAACTCAAAACTCTGGAATGGAGTAAAATTTTTATTATGTTCCACTTTTAGCTTCATTAAAATTTCCCGCAACGAGAACTCCTCCAAATATGGTTTCTGTAGGTTTTGGACACGATTTATGTTCAGTAAGGAGAACCTTCCAATGAAGTTAATAATTAATTCGATTTATGAGGAAAATACTATCTAAACTGTTTACTTCAATAGCTAAAGAAACCGCCGAAATTTACGAAAAAAAAACCTATAAAAGTTTAAGCACTCGGAATTACTGAAGCATATAAATATTTATCAATTGTTTAGCAGCACCTTCCAGTGCTGCCTTTAGGGTCGGTCGGTCGGTCACTAACCTGCCCAGAAAACACTTTCTATATACAATAAACTGAAGCGCATATGATTTATGTATATATTTTCCGCAAAGTGCCATAATATTTTTGCACACCGTTTCACTTCGCCGCCTTAGAAAAATACAAAGCAAACAACAACAACAGCAACAACAACAATAACTACCCAAATAGCCTGCCGCAGTGGCAAAGTAGTAGCCACCAGCAACACCAAATGTGGCAATCTGGCATGCCGACCAGAAAAACAATATAACAATAATAAGAGTAACAGAGAGAGAGAGAGAGAGAGAGCACGAGAGTTGAAAGACAATAGAGGGACTAAACCAACAACAACAACAACAAGTTTAAAATGCTACAATTGCAACAATATACAACAACAACAAAAACAACAGCAATTTGATATGCGAAAGTGAAAAGTATGCAAAAATTTTGTAACACACAAAAACAAATTCAAATGAAATGCTGTAGCAACAACAACAACTACAACAACAAAAACATATAGAAAAACAACAACAAAGCAGTATCAAAGCATAAAAAGCAATAGCTGCGAAATGAATGAAAAAAAAAACAACAACAACAACAACAAAATCTATTGGTAAATGCGTCGTCGGACAATGCACCGACGACGAAGACAATGCAATAAGTCCATAAACATAAAAACATATAAGTATGTATGTACAGTCTGTGCAAAAAGAAAGTGACGCCACTGAAATTGTAATGTATCAATGGAGTCATATCAGTTGATAATTTATTATAAACAGCGCATAATAAAGATGATGAAAGCTAGATTGCGATGATGATAGCCTAATGAAGGGTTCACTGAAACCTTGAGATGATTGTAGCTAAGAAGCTTGGTTTGATCGGAAGTAATTAAGAGTTTACAGGACTTAAAAAAATTCAAATGGTTAGCAAAACTCCTGATTTACAAAAAAAAAAAAAAAAAAATCAAGCTTAATTTAAATAATTTTTAAAAGTTTAAAATAATTTTTCGTATATTACAGGTGCTATTTAGTGAGTGCAAATTTAAGAACGCTCATTGACTGCCAAATTTTGTCCTAAAAATCATTCAACCAGATATAATTGTGATTAAATTAGACTCATTATATGCACTATTGAATGCTCCTGTCCCAGTAAGACCATGCACTATTCAAAATGCTAAAAAAAAATATCGCAGCCTTAAGTTTGTACTTCAGAATAAGCCAAATTTGAAGATTTCGAGCCGTTCACTGGCATTGGGAATCTCTAAAACCAAATTGTGGCGAAATTTGCTTGAAAAACTTGTTCAAATTAATTCAAGAATTAAAGCATCTGGATCATTTGAAGCAAAAGTTGGAAGAATCGAGTTACATTAAGCCCATGTGCTCCAATTGCATCCCTAAAAAGAGAACGTATGTTGTGGGTTTCATGCCGGAGATGGCATTGGATCATATTGTGCCGTCAATAAAAATGATTGACATGTTACGGTGTAAGTTCTTTTATGCATTCGTTTTTTTTTTTTTACATCAGTAATATTTGGTTTCAAGAATATGGTACCGCATAGCATACAGCTGGTCAAGCTAATGTTTCTATTGAAGACCAAATTTGGTAATCGTGTAATCTGGAGAAATGGCAAACTTGTTCATAAAGATTCTACGCCGTTGACTTTCTTTTTATGCAGTCACGTTGCTGGCCAATAATCCAATAACATTGGATAAACTCAGGAATGCGAAATAGTCAACGTTTTAGCAGATATGTGTGGAAGAGTGGTGCAAAATTGGCTCCAAACCATCAATAACTACGAATGAAAAAGGAAGCTACATATAAGTGTGCGAGGCATATGATGTAGTTAGGTATACATCATACTTATCTGGATCCGTATAAGATATTTTATTGGATTTAGTATAAGATACATGTCGACTACAAAGCTATCAATACACCGATACGAACGAATCTCCAATAGGTATCACGGCAAAGATTGTTCGTCTTTGCATGATGACGCCAACACACACACAAATGACCAGCAAAAACAACGTCAGCCTGGAGATCAGGCGAACAATCAAGCTTGCAATTCTCCAATGTTTTGGGTTGAGCAAGCAAATTAGAAGTAAAGTCCTCTCTCGAAAGACTAAGATCAAGAGTTAAAAAACGCTGATGCGCCCGATCCCACTGTACAGAGCAGAAGCATGGATCGTCAAACGAAACGGAGTTTGAACTATGAACCGCTAATATGGCTATTCGATGAGGTCGACATAGTTCAGTGCATAGGAAACCTCATACCAATGGACAAAAGAGCTTCAGAACGCATGGTTTACATGGAAGGCCCAAACTTTATTGATGGACGACGTAGTAAAGGCCGATCGACCACGCGTTGTAATGGCCAGATATAGAAAGAACTCTGCGATTTTGCATTCAAAACAGCTATCGCAAGCACTCACAAGTTCACAACAACTGGAGCGACTTCATTGTTGAGGATATAACGGAACAGACGATGGTATAAGACACATTTGGCATTTCTAGCAGTATTAACATCGAAAACCCTGAAAGATGGGACAGATTTATATGGGGACTACCATACAATTCTGGTCTTAGACAGAAAATGTTATAAGGATAATAATTTTGATGATGCTTTTGGGGTTTGGCTTAGAGGGAGTTAATATTTTTTTTTTTTTTGTGGCGAAAAAATTTTTTCACTTGATTTTGTGAGGAAAGGAGAAGTGGCAAAATTTTTAAATAAACTCGTAAAATTCCGGCGTAGTCCTAGTCGAAAGCAAAAAGCACGAAGTCTCTATCTATTACCGTTTTCGAGATCCTTTCGTTCATACGGAAATGGCTATATCGACTGCTCTATCTCTCCTGACCATAATGGGGGTAACTTGGGGGGTCTCTGACCAAATATTCTATCTGTTGTTTTTATTTATGCAGATTTTTGGACGGACATGTCTATATCGACCTAACCTTTAATGATTCTGAGGAATATATGCAAATATAACAATCTGCTGCTTGTTACATACATTTGCACTAAACTAATATACCTTTCAATATATGTAGTTACTTTCTCGTTGAACAGACTGTCTAAGAAATTTTGACATGGCTATGACTCACTGCTGCTAATAAATGTTTCTACGCATTTAAATGGCAGACGGAAATTGTAGGCCGTAGCTAATAATTGTTTAAATTTTTTAAAATGACAATTTTTTCATATAGAAACAGTTAAGCGTGCTGTGGGTGAGTGGGCGAAATATCTTTTTTAAACAAATATAAAATATTTGAGCCCGAAAAATTTGTTAAATGCAAATATTTGAAGAAACAAACCCACATTTTCACGAAACTTTATATTTATAAACAATACAAAATACTAAATTAACATATAAAAGGCATTTTATCAGCGCACTCAAGCAGCCAGCACTCCTTAAAAAAAAGTCTAAGAAATTCAACTCAAGTCAAGTCAAGCTCAAGTAATAAATACCATAAAAAATTATTGCAACAAACTGCTGCAACAGAAATATTTCTACGAAAAAGTCAAGTAAAAATGTCAACGACTTTGTCGATTGTATTAAGTTTTCTTGCATCGATTGAGTGAGGTACAAAATGGGGCGCGTAAGACTTGAAACTGGTAGAAGTACGACTTGTAGTCGTAAAACATAGTAGAATGCTTGCTTTAGACTTAGCATTACTGAAAATGACATTTAAAATTGATTATGCGATCGATTCATTCGTGCAATTCTTTTTAGTAAGTACTAAGAGTTCATTGAAGTTGCAACTGACTGACTTAGCAAGCAGCTTTTGTTTCTTAGCTTTTGTTTGCTGTATAGTGTATAAATATATTTATAATAGGCTTAAGTGTGGACGGACAGTCGTTGTATATATTTAAAAGATATATATATATATATAGATTGTATTACTAACTAATTGTACTAGTTTGTAGCTAGTTAGCTGGGAAAACATGTTGTTGTAACTTGAAGATGAAATGTGAAAAAATAGCAAACCAAGTCAAAGTCACTAAGGAGCTAAGCACCTTCTAATATCTAGTAGTAACTAATATATCGACGCATTCCCGCGAAAGTATCGTATGTAGAGCTGGGAAAAAAATCGATTTTTCGACCGATGCATCGCTGCACACTAAGGAGCTCAGCACTTTCCAAAGTCTAATTTATGAGTCTACATTCTTAATAATAATAATTATTACTAACTTATATAAATATATAGTAAAAAGTTAACTGTATAGTCTATATAATTAACTATACTGTGCTCTATCGACTTGAAACTTCATAATTTAAGTTGTTTCTGTAATAATTATGTACTCCTACGCGCCACTCCACTGTATCTCATTATACAATACACTCAAGCTCTCTTTTAAAACCTGTTAATTTTCTCAAACCTGTCCTATATACAAGACACTTCCTTTTTAGCACAAACAATAATAAAGAATTTTCACACATAAATTAAAACAAAACAACAAAATTTTACACTCGAAAAGTTACATTCACCTTTGTGCTACTAACCTTCACATGCCTAAACCATAAACAACTCCATGGGAGAGCTTCCATACAAAAAAATAAAGATATATCAACAATTAACGCAAATCCCCAAAAAAAAAAAAATTTTACAGAAAAGAGATCACAACTAAACAAACTTCTTGCTGAGATGTCGATGATCAACTGTTATAAATTAGATTTCTAAACGTAGTCCATGGCGTCGGCATCTTTAACTTGCGTATTGACCGTGAATTTTTTGATTAGTTACTGCTACTCCGCTCCATCTTCTCCTCCTGCTACACATTTGTTGGATCATTCATATTTTAATGATTTATGGTGAGAATTTTTTTCTTCTGTGTGAACTTACCTAAAATTAGAAGAAAAGCAAATAAAAAATTATTAGTGTTGCACCACATAAAAGACTTAAATTTTTTTGTTGTAAAATTTAAATTAACTCCATACAATAAAAATTAGTACAAAATTAGAGATTTAGCTAAGCAAGGTCGTATAACTAACTAATGTCTAAACATATATCAAAAGCGGTCGCCATATTTTGTCGGTGCTGCATCGAAATATTGACGGTAATTTATAATTATTTATGCATAAATAAGCACAACACCTGTTGTTGTTTTTTGTAGCCACCAAACCGGATTTGACAGGCGGAAAAAATTTTTGACTGCATTCACCGCAGCGGTTAAAAAATGCCCTCAAGCGAAAAGACCTTAATTTCCGTTCAATTTTATACCAAAGCCAAATTTTGGCCAATATTTTTTTTTTTTTGCAAGAATTAACAAACAAAAGCCGAAAAGATATTTAATAATAATTGCTACAAAATAATTTGCATTTAATTAATGTGTTCAATAAGAGGAAACAAAATACTGCTACTTGAGAATTTAGTTAGCTACGCTACCTCACACAGCATGCTCATAAAAAATTAATTTATACATTATTAATTTCTGCCAGAATTTGGCAAGCTTTTATGGAAAATAATATTTAAACACACAAAAAAAGAGAGAGGGTACTTATTTTCGCTTATATGAGGCAGCTGTACCTATGTCTATATCTCCAATTTAAAAAGTAATAAAAATTAAATAAAATAAATTTAATTTAAAAAATATTCTTAAAAAATTACTCTACCGGCTATGTTCACCTAATCTCAGCAGCCCTAGCGATACATGCATATCATACATATCGATATCGATAAATATAGTTCAAAATGTCCTCTGATCGATAGCAGATACCTAGCTGAAAGCGATAACTGCAGCCTCATCGAGGTGCTAGTGTGTAACACACTTTGATTAGCAGCACCTAACAGAGTGCTTCACGGAATGGCTGGTCTACGCTATCAGCTGCATCAATATATTCCGAAGCTAAAAGTCCGTTTAATATTGTTAAAAAAAATGGATGAAAGCTTTGGGTCAAAACGAGATTGTTTCCAGCGTTAAACTGTGGAAGATTTAGTTGTTCTTTGTGGACGAAAGCAGGAAGAGTATAATGAAAAATAACAAAGTTCCGCCACGCCTTCCTATTTCATGCTTTTTAAGAATCCATTAAGAAACTTGGCAAAAGCATTTCACTGGAAATAATGACTATAACATGCTACATTTTGGTAAAAAATAAGCAGCAACATGAGATTTGGAGCATATGGAGCAATTAGCAATTATACTAAGGTATGAACTTTATGCATTTTTGTAATATTATGGAAGTGGGCACAGAAAGGCAGCATATTTCTTATTATCTCTCAATTATTTATGATTAATGATACACTAGTCAACGACAAAAGGATATTCCTTTACTTCACATAAGTTTTTAAATCAATATTGTACGCCAAAACCCTGAACAACTTCATTTTCAAGCAGCTGAGTGCACTTAATATTTATCATATGATTGAGTAGGGTACACTACTATCTTATACATTAGCCGCCACCGGCTGACTACATTTTACAACATTTACATGCAAGAAAAAAACTTTAAAATAACTTTTATAGTTGGCGCACGTTGTTGTAATAAGTATTTATGTGTAATTTACGCCTCAGGCGCTGTAACGATGCAACGCGCTGCACCAAGACACCATCATCATGCATTTTGCATATGAATATTTTTAGCCATTTGCAATATTGACCAAGTTTGTAGTTGCTGTTGTTGTACGTAATGCAATTTGTTTAACGCTTCGTTTATTAGCAAAAATGAAAAATCGTTTGCGGCGCACAACATGTTGGCGTTGTCTTGTAGATTAGTAGAGCCTAAACCCCGACCCGACGACATGTCGACTATGTGTAATGCCTGACGCCTATTTTACAGCGGCGTCGTCGTCGTCGTCGTCATTGCCGCCATCAATGCTCGTCAACACTAGTGTGGCGCTGTTAACTTGGCTAATAACTACTACTGCTACACCGCGTCTAGTCTAGTTGGCCGCTAGTAATCCCGCATATTAGTTACGCTTTTTTATGCAGCGCCAGCGTTACTTAATTTATGTATGTACATACATATATACTTGTTGCTTTATAGACTATAGTTCAAAATTTTTGTTAGCTGCTGTATTTTCTTTACGGCTTTTGAAGTTACAAACAAATTGTTTATGCCTTATAGCACTTCGCTTGTTAATGTGATTTTTTTTCTAGCTAGTTGTAGAGCTTATTATGTTGCCTTTTGCCTAGCAATATATTGTACATCGTTTGTTATGGCTAGCATAAGGCGTTAGTTATATGTTTTAGTTATGCGGGAGAGCACGTGGCATGTATTTGTGTTGTTATAAATGGTTTGAAAGCTGAGCAACTTTTGAACTGATTTAAGATAGAAGAACATTACGCCTAGCACCTTTCATGTAGCACCTTTCTTTGAGAGAACGATACTCTGCAGGTTTGGTGCTACCAAGCAGAGTGCTAAAGAGATAAACTCGTTTGACTTCAAAATTGTTATACCAGACCGATATACATTTTTTAAGAACTTCAGTAATATAAGAAATAAAAACTGAAACAATGTACCCATAGAATGCTACTCAGTAGTTAGTATTTAATTTATTGCCAACTTAGCTTTATATATCTGCAATAATTCTATAAACCAGCGTCAAAAAAAACTTGCTCTAAAGCGTATAATTACTTCAATGCATAAAGAAAAATATAAATCAATTTCAAGAATTTTTTATGCAAAGAATTTACAAAAGAAACTTGAAATAATAATGGAAAATAAGTGCGCACGATTGTAAAAAACAAAAGCAAGTTGCGCATGCGCTTTGATCAAATTGATTAAATTACCAGAACGACAAAAAAATATAATAATAATACTTGCATATTTTATAAACAAAATAAACATTGTAGGTAGCATATAATTGAGACAAGACAACCAAGACAAACTTGTATTCGAGTTGTTATAAGTTTCTAAAACGAAATCAACCGCAAAGACTTTCAACTTAGCACAACCTTAACTCGAGCAACTACCATATTTAGTAGTGATTAAGTCTACCTATAGCGTATATTATTTAATTATAGCAGCAGCAATACATACATGATTTTTCAAAACTATGTACCAACACAGAATGCAGTTGGTAAAAAAAAGAAATATATTTAAATAAACTATAAGCGAAACAACCTGACCTCGGTAGAAACGAAACACTTATACCCTTGCTTTAAACTATTTATTTAATTGGGCGTTTCGAGCTGGTCTAAAATAATTGAACGGATTGTAACGGATAGTTTCCTTAAAGTATATACATATATTCTAGGTCAAACATATATATATAGCACAGAAAATGTATGCTTTTGTAGATTTGCATATATATATAAAATATTTTCAATTTTTTTTTATATTTATGTGAGTTAAATTTAAATAAAAAAAAGAACTTTT
This sequence comes from Leucophenga maculata, assembly GCA_035044805.1. Lineage (NCBI taxonomy): Eukaryota > Metazoa > Arthropoda > Insecta > Diptera > Drosophilidae > Leucophenga > Leucophenga maculata. The sequence continues at coordinate 147,450 of JAWNNP010002289.1, forward strand.
TTGTACATATAAATTGCAGTTTTTAAAGTTCAAATTAGCGATACATACATATCATAAATATCGATATCGATAAATACAGTTCAAAATGTCCTCTGATCGATAGCAGATAGCTAGCTGGAAGCGATAATTGCAGCCTCATCGAGGTGCTAGTGTGTAATACACTTTGATTAGCAGCACCTAACAGAGTGCTTCAGTGAATGGCTGTTCTATCAGCTATCAGCTGCATCAATATATTCCGACGCTTAAAGTCCGTGAAATATTGTTAAAAACTTGAGGCTTCGGAAAAGCCGTTGAAAGACTTAAATGTTCTTTGTGCTCCAAGATTGTTAGTCAATGGTAGCATGAAGAGTATAAAGAGAAATAACTGAGTTCAAGCACGCCTTCCTATTTCATAGTAAAAAAAAATATTTGTAAAGTTCAAATTTATTATATGCAAAGGTTTTACAAAAAGTTTAAAACATTTTCAAGAGAAAATTTCTTTGCAATTTTAGCAGCGACAATAGGCTGGCAAACGTGTTCGGATAAACTTTAGAGCTCAAGTATACATGATTTCAACGCCACGGTCAAATTTAAATGGTGCAGGACATAATAGAGAACTACCGGACATACCTGGTATTAACAAGAACTGTTGTCAGCGCGCACAGAATATAGCAGCACCTGCTAACTATTTTGAGCCACAAAACTAAGTCAAAAACCACATATAAATTCAGTTGAACAGTGCGTCACCAAATTTTTTAGCAACTCCTACAGCTTTCATTTATTGTTACAAACTTATAACCAAAATCAACTATACTAGATACACAAAAAATAAAGTGCATACAGCAAAAGAAACGACATTGAAGTCGCAAAAAAAAAAAAGAAGAAAAAAAATCCAAATTATATATTACAAAGCTAAAAATCACAAACCAACAACAAACAACAATTTTAAAAGCCATTGGCGCATGCGCGCATTAGGTGAAAACGTTGCGAATAAGGTGTGGTGGTTGGATTACTGCTGCTACCACCACTGATTCAAACGCCATCAAAGTCGTTGCCATGAAGGCTACAACGACTGGTGTTGCTGCTGCTGCTGCTTTGATTGTTGTTGTAACAATTTTTTTTTCTTTTTTTTGCACAATAATTCTTTATATTCATCTGTTGTAATTTTTTGAACATTTAATAACAAATTTGCAACGAATTATTATACGCGCAGCAGTAGAAACTGTAAAGTCATTGGCCTCTATCAACCTGGTTGATTGACCTCAGCAGCGTGCTGAAGAGAATCCAATAAAATGCACAACTTGTAAAGATCTGCAACGCCCACCATTTATGCGTTGCGGGTGTTTGGATAAAATCTCCGCAAATTAACATGTTATACCAAAAACAACAACGAGACAGACAGACATGGTACGCAGTTAAAAAAAACAGCTAAAGTGTGCACGACTAGAAGATACGCTGTACACAGTATAGCTACGCTACAACGTATGTAGCTAAACTAGAGAAAAGTAACTTTAGCATACAGTTTTAGCATTATATCTCAACAATTGCCTTTTTTAATGCTAAAATTTAATATAAATACTTTTGACTGTTTCATAAATTAAAATAACTTGCATATACCCTACTTAAACTTGCTGCAGACTTCCTAAAAGCGAAACACTAGCTGGAGAAAGAGCATAAAGGCATGCCTAAATAAAACAAGCTGTCAACAAGAAGACAGCATACGATGTAAGATAAGCGCTTGCTGCTCAGGCTGCTGCTCCGTAAGAAGTGGGAATGGCAAATGAAGACGACGCTGCCGCTGGAGTAGCTATATACATACATAGCTGGACAACGAAGAACTACTGACGTACCGGCATAGACACACACATAATTCTTGGCGCTGCTTTGATCTTGAGCGTGAGATTGCTGTTGAAATAGACGTTGAAACATGTTAAAAGAAAAAATGTGCGTAAAATTAATAGCTATGATATTTTAGTACAGATACAATAGGAGAGAGTACGAGTTCAAAATAAACCTACGACTGAGACTACAAATCAGCGCTTGTCGAACGTTGTAATATATATTCTAGTAGTAGAATGAAAGCAACTACTAGCTATAGAGCATAGCAACAGCTGTTTAAAATGATTAATAGCTTAAGTAAACTGTCTATGCAATACCCTACAGCAAACGTGGCATATAACTAATATAATGAACTATAGACTATGCTTTAACTACTCCTGTTAAGTCTATACAGTGGACTGGCTGACGCGTGACACGGAAGTAGGCAGCAATCGCTGTAACAAGCAAGAATCTAAGCATCTCAGCGCGTGCCATATTGTTTAAAAAACAAAGCCGATACCTGTACAAAACTAATAAATTACATTTTTAATGCCTAATGCAATCAATATACTTAAAGCGCAGGGTATTATAGTGCTCACCTGTTTTACGTATAAGCAGTGCCAAGTGTTTTGTTGTTGTTTTATGTATCGAATGTTGTTGTATTTAGTTTATCTTTTTTTTTTTTCTTTTTGTTTATGTTTAATTATATGCGCTATTAACACCTTCCTTCCTTCCTCCCCAAACCAAACTCGAAAAATTTGTTTTATTTTGTCTTCTTTACTCTAACGCGTGTCTCCAAAAACTCAATGAGTTTTTGTGGATCTCTTTTAGATATCTGAGACGAAGGCACCACATCAGGCGACATACAACCTATCCAGTGTACAAGATATAAAATTTGTCCAGCAAATGGAAAAACGCTTACAACTTCATCCAATTCCAAACCGCGTGCATAGCCGGATATTTTTGGTATTGGTTCAGTCGGATCGGGATAATCGATATAAAATTTTTTCGGTTTTTTATTTTTAGGCTTGTTAACAGATTCGGTTGGATTACTATTTGGAGTTTTGGTAGAAACACGATCAAATTCTTTTACTAATTCAATGCAATTAGATAGATGTTCCACCGGCTCCCAGGTGTTCTGACCATGTGGGAAATCAATCCATTTTATTAGATAAAACGCTTTGCCATTTACGTCGTGCGTCTTGTCGACAATATGCTCAACAAAATATTGTTGCTCAGCTTCAGTTTTTTCGGACATTTTAAAGCTTTGAAGTTGTAAAATTTAATTTTTTATTAATACAAAAAATGCAATTGCTATTCTGCTTCTCTCGTACTTTCGTAAGAGATTGCAAAGTCTACACAAGTCTACCAGTAAGCGTTGTGTCGAGTTGTATAATTTGCATTTACAGTGCTGCCAGATCAGGAATTCGTTATGCAAATTGGGGTTCTCATTGTTTGATAAGCTCGTTAGGCGCATATATCAGAATATTTTTTTTTTCTTTTGAGAATTTAATAAACAGTTATAGCTAAAGTTACATTTTCTAGTTGACAACTCTGTTTAGTTATCAAAAAACGTTCTTCATTTTTGCCATTTTCGCTGAGATAGACTTATGCGTATGACATGTGTGCAAGCGAGAAACTATATAAAAAAATACGGCGTTTCATATATAGCTGACAACTCTGTTTAGTTAGCAAAAACGTTCTTCATTTACTTTACATTTTTGCCATTTTCGCTGAGATAGACTAATGCGTTTGACTTGTATGCAAGCGAGAAAAAATACAAATAATATGGCGGTCTATATGTAGTTGACAACTCTGTTTAGTTAGCAAAAAAGGTTCTTCATTTGCTTTACATTTTGCGCCAAATGCATATCACTGAGATAGACTTATGCGTGTGACATGTGTGCAAGCGAGAAACAAACAAAAAAAAATATGGCGTTTGTCATGTTGTTGACAACTCTTACCCAAAATTTAGCTAGCAAATAGTTAATTCGAAAACCGTTTTTGAACTGAGCATACGTACATTCCACTGTGTCAAATTTCTGTATTAAGACTCGATGGCTGCTGGACCATCACGAAGTAGTGCAGGTGGCACTTTGCCATCGGCTAGAGAGGCACAGCTAAAATCCTACACCACGCGTTTAAAAGTAATTATTGTACAATATATGTATATTAAACATATTTCAAAAACTTATTTATAAAAACTAATTATTTAGACTGATGTACGCAGCATGTTGGAAAACTTTGAGGAGATCTTGCGCTTAGGTCGCCGTGACACCAACATGCAAATGCGTCGTAACACTCAAGTTACACAGGATTCGCTGGAGATGCAAGTGCGCGCAGCCAATATGGTACGTGCCGGCGAGTCGCTGATGAAGCTGGTAACTGATCTCAAGCACTTCATTATTTTGAATGATTATCGTTCGGCTAATGAAGACATATTGGCTCACAATATGTACAATGCAGCTTACGCAGCCGAAATTGATAAGCGTTTGGTAATGCTACGCGATTCAGCTAATTTCGATTTGCGTGAATTAGAGGAAGAGTATTATACCAGCATTTATAAGTAAACAGTATTAAATTCCTCTACTTATCAAAGTTGCCATGTCAAGAGATTGCTCCACATTAGGGTTGTTGAAATATCGTGCATATTGGTATTTCAATATTTTTTTAAGAAAATAGGCTATAATAAGTTTGAGCAAAACTATATAAAATGAAAAACAAAAAAAGGCGTACATATTGACGCAACACACACTTGCAACATACAAATTTAACCTGTTAACTTAATGGTATAAAATATATAAAATATCGATATTGGCGTTTCAACAACTCTACTCCAAATATCTCAAATAAAATAAACCAAATGGAGCCACATAATGAATTGTGTTTTTCTTCTCGCTTACACTTATTGTCTTTTGCCGTATGTGCATGCATGTGCATACATTGGTTACTGTACAGCTGTTAGTTTTTGTGCTTGCAAGTAAGAGCAAAATAGTAACACCTGCTGTCAGAATGTAGACTGTCAACGCGCGTTTTCAAGTACCGTTCAAGCTCTCATAGCGGTAGTACGTGAAAAATTTGCTATTGTACGGCAAAGAATTATTGAAGAACATTATTGGTTTATTGTGCACGCTTGCAAAAAATATTTAAAAAAACAATGTCTCAATTTTACGATGTTGAAGCCATTTTAGACAAAAAAATAGAGAATAATACTGTGCACTATTTAGTAAAATGGAAGGATTACGATGATACGCACAACACCTGGGAGCCAGATTATTATCTTCATTGTGAGGATATGATAACCCAATTTGAGAAAAATTTGCTAAACTTGCAACAAACACAGCCAATGGCTACCACTTCGACACACAAAAAAAATACGCCAAAGAAAAACGACATAACCTTGTCTGCCAAAGATGCCGAGCAAAAAATGTCAGCGCTGACTGCTTTGTCTAATATGAATCAAGATTTAAAAAGAACAAATTCGAATACAGTCGAAAGAATGGCTTTGGACTCGTTGGATTTAAGTGACGCCTCAACAGATTCTGAGGTAAGCATATACATACATATATATATATGCATATATATAATTGCAAATGTATTTTTTTTTTGTTTTTAAAGGATGTGCCTAATGACGACAGCGGATTGGGACTACATGTACGTATGCAATCTATAATATATCTTACACTTAGTAATACATAGTAAAAAAAAAGCAAGTTATGCTGCGAACAGCACTCGAATTGTTTAGAAGCCGTGGAGCAGCAAAACAAGCTACGAATGCGCAGTTACAAGAAAGTTGTTACCGACTCCCATGCTAGCTGTCTATAGGTTTCGTAATGTGGCAATGTTATTATTTTCACAAACAAAGCCTTGTCCGTCTGTTTCTTCTTTTGCTTCTGCAACAAATTGCATTCTATGATAAGCTGTGGTCGTACTAAGCTAAGCGCAGAATCTGCTGTAAACTGCTTCCCAACTCTAATAGGTCTACAATATCTTGCGAAGTATCTATCTCTCGAATATACGCAAGTGTTCTTTTCTTCTGATTGATTCTTTCATCAAAGTCTGTTGGCATTATGAGATTCTAGTTAAACTTCTTAGATTCCTAGTCTAATCTCCAGACATTGTTTGTTGTTGCTCGTTGTTTCTGTAATGACTTCTACGTAATTTTCCATAATCTTAGCAATTCCGGTGCAAATGTAACCAAACTTCCATTTTCATCTTTGCAGAAAATAACTCCGAGCTTAAAACCTGCGGTCCGACGTTTAAACTTTTAATAAAATTTTCGAGCCTCATTTCCAACGCCAAACCTGGCTTTTTTTCATGTTCTTTTTCTTGCGTCTGCAAAGGCGTGTTTCTTCTACACATCTAACTGCTCTTGGAAGGTACGTTTTTATTAACTGAGTTAGTTAGTAGCTGCCAAAAGTAAAGTTTGGCAAACGCTGCAAGGATTGAAGAGACTGAAACAGTTCTCTGATGCCTATGTTCTGTGTGCAGGTATATTAAATAATACGGGTTTTCATCTTTGCTTTTTTTTTCAAACTCAGTCGCCCGAACCAAGCTGCAGCGCTAACATACAGACGTCCACACCTAAGCGTACTAAACGATATAATAAGAAAACCAATAAAAAGGAGGTAAGCTATTAAACACAGGAACAACAAATAGTTACAACTTCTAACTTTATAACATATTTTAACTAGGCAAAGGCAAACGAAGAAATACCTATGGCGATGAAATCAAACCATCCTACGCCAAAAAAAATGAGTAAGTCCAAGGTATGTATGTAAATAATATTTAATCAGTCGTGATTTCGATGAACCAATTATTATAATTATTTTTATAATCTATTTAATTTCAGTCTTATATGTACCGAGTAGAACGCATTGTCGACAAGCGTTTCGACGAAGACGGTCAACCAGAATACCTATTGAAGTTTAAAAACTTTTCGGTTGCCCATAACAGCTGGGAGCCACTCAGTCATATGGTATGCGATGATATGTTAGAACAATTCGAACTTAAATGGGAAGAAAAGCAAGAGTATGAAGAACACATCGAGCGTCTACAGGCTGAAAGCAGTAAGCCAGTTACAAGATCTCAAGTCCTCTTGAACGAACAAAAACAGCTTATGAAAAAGGCAAGAAATGCGATGAAAAATAATCTGAAAACGAAGCAGTCAACTAAAGTCTTAAAGGAGCAAACAAAAAAGATGAAAAAAACTTCAAAAGATGTCTTAATAATGAAACAAGATAATGAAGATGAGTATAAGCAACAGAATCTGTATCAGAAGCTGGCAACGGATAATAGTGCCAATGACAAAAATTCCACAGTTGTTTCAAACGAAGCCGCCACTATGGAGCAATACTATCCGGTACAGAAAAAATTAAAGGATAATAACTCCATTGCTAAAAATATTACATTCGATTCAAGCGATGAGCATACGAAAGGCAGAAAATGGCCAAAATCTGGACTAGACTTAGATACATTATATCCTGCGGAAGACAAAATCGGCTATCTACGTGGTCTAAAGTTGCATAAAATTTTACATGCGCATACCTTTTTCAACGAGCCTTGTGCTGTTGTTCTCTGGCATGGTTTGAAAGAACCTGATGTGGTAAAGGTTGTTGATATAAAGCAAAACAATCCAAAGGAGCTTTTGATGTTTTTAAACAAAGTCAAACAGAAGAATTTGCCCTCGTTGGAAAGCGATGACGATGAAATCGAAGCGTGGAGCGAATGAGTAAGTCGATTTTTTTTAATATTTGGCTATATTTACTTAGTTTTGGGAACTAGTGTATAGTATACGCTGGAGCTAGTATGCAACGTCAGCTGTTGTCAGTGTATACACTGCAGCACAGTCATTTGTAAATAATAAATGCTCTGTAAACCTGACCTAGTCACAACGTTTTCTTTGTCCGTCCAAACATCAAATGTTGTTGCGCTTCTGTTGATGTGTCCCCGCGCCAATAACCTTAAACACATATGAAGTATTTCCGTTCTCGTTAGGCACTCTGCACCTCTGTTACCAGTAATAGTTGACTGCTTTCAAGGTATTGTGCTGACAGCAAAACGTTGCGGCGTGTAGCGTATCTAAATCTTCATAATTTCACAGTTCAACGCAGACAGACTTAAAGACAGAGCGTTGAAGTTGAGAGTCTGGTGCATAATGTGTTCTTGATTTCAGTGTTTTAGTGTAGGTCAAGACAATTGATATACCAAGGCGTATATCCGTTTGAAAGATGATACACTTAAAAAATCATTTTAGGTTCAAGCTGTTAGTTTACAAAACAAGTCATCCCTTGCACTTTTATTTACAACTTACAGCCTAATGCATAATTTGGTCAACAGGTTTAGTAGTTGAACTGCTTTAATTTCACTGAATTGTACCTTTTTTCAATATCAGCTAACAAAAAAAAAAAAAAAACTATGCGGAAAATAGTGAAACAAGTTTTTCACGTGCTCATTAAAAGGAAATCAAAGCAAAAATGTGGAGGCTTTCGATTTTTTCAGCTGCGTTGGTCTTAGCTGAGCTAAGTAGGAAATGCTGTTCAGGTGCTGCAGTTTAAGTTTATGTTACTGAGTACCAATAAATGTCTGTCTTGACTGACTGACTGCCTAATCGTTTGTTTTGTTTGTGGAGTATAGTTGCTCTCTGTCTAGCTAACCACTACCAACGACGATCATTTGATTTACTTTTCCAATCAGACGCATGTGTGCACCTGTTTTTGTGTTGTGCGGCATTTCGCTTTGTGCAAACGAAATGTTGCACAAAGTGCCAAGCGGAAATAATGCGAAATCGTGTTGGAAATATATTTTAATTGGTCATATTGGTAATTAGTTGTTGTTTGTACTTGCTTTCGCCGTCTGTGTATTGTTTTTAGGGTTTTGCTGCGATTTTAATGTGAAAATGAGCAGTGTTGCATGCAAGTTTCTTATATGCATAAATTACGGCAGTATATCGAATATTTTTTTTTTTTTTTTTACAAAGTTTTTAGTAATTTAAGAAAGTACCTACCTATATTGGTACCCTACACTTTTAATTTTTATAGTTTTTTATGGCATAAGTCGCACACGTTTTCTTTTCCCTTGCGAAAGTGTGAAACAAAAAGCAGGAACAGCGCTGTTTCTGTACAGAAGTTTTTTTCAGATTTAACAACGAACACCATGGAGAACTGAGTTTATACACTTCTGTCGTAGATGCGTTTATAAAGAGGAAATGCAAAGTATCCAACACCTGCCATGACCTGCATTTGTCAGATAATCATTGTTTGAAAACCTTTAAAGTATGGCAAACGTAGCACTTGCAAATGTGGTTTATATTATTGACTCTGCAGGTGCAAGAACACAGTGAGCCAAAGGAAAACCAAATTAAATACTTCCAAAAATGGAGGCTTCACAATAAACCAAATGGACTGGGCACTGGGTGAACTTGTTATTAACCTGATTAACCTATCATAATATATTTATATACATAGTTAAATACAATATTTGCAGAAAACAAAAATCGAAACAGTAGGCAAAATATGATTTCTTTTACTTTGTGCGCACTCGCTTGTTTGAGTCGTGTATAAAACTTTATATCAGACTTTTTTTTTTTTTTTTTGAAATTATACATGCATATATACATACATATATAGACGATCTGCAAAATTTTTTCATATGTAATTTTAATTCGATTAAACTAACAACATGAAAGTAGTGAAACTGGCGCATTGACGTCAACATTGACAGACAGACAGACGGACGGACGGACAGACAGCCACATGCTGTGTAACTTTGACTTTGAGCAGAGCGGATACCAAAAGGCAACACTTTCATTTTCATTATTACATTAAATACAGCGAAAGAAATATATAAAATTAAATTTCAGAGACACGTTTGAATTGAACTTTAAATAACAAAAGCAAATAAAAACAAAATATTTTATATTAATTTGCATAGCAGCAGCAAGCAAAGAAATGCTAAACAGAAAAACTTGTTTTTGTGTATTTTATTATTATTATTCATGCGCATGCCGAAGCGCGCAGAAGAAGCTAGTTTATGGTGTTTTTTTTTTGTTTTTGTTTTTGTCTTTCATAATATCATATCTAAATAATTTTTGAACGCTTTAGTATTATGGCTGCTAAATTGAAATTGATGCGATCATCGCTTCATTAGTTAGTTAATTTTTATTAAGCTTTTTGGTTTGGTTTTAACAAATATTTTTGAGCAAATATTAGCTAATATTTTTTATGTAATATGCTTAAATTAATATTTGATTTGATGCATAATTTTTAAATTTAGGCAAAAGTCTTTAAACAAGAAATTTTATAACAGCAAAGTGAATGAACTTTTAAGTTTATTTTTTGTTTTGTTTAAAGATATCCTTTTTATTTATTTATTTTTCTGGCAAACACTTGTATTATACAAATAAGTTAAAAGTAACTGCAAAAAACCTTTAAAAAATGTAAAAAAAAAAAAAGCAGAAACCTGTCAAAACTGACACGCTGACATTTTAACACACAAACAAGCGTTGTCATCGACAAGCGCAATAAGCAGCAGAGAAGCAGGAGACAGCAGCATAATTTGGTAAATGTACGGGCAGACAGCCAGCCAGCCAGCCGGGCTAGTCATACACCAACATAAACCTAACTACATAGCGCTGCGGGGGCGCACTTGAGTCTACTACTCATCGTTGTAGTCATTGTTGTTGTTTGTGTTGCTGCTGCTGGTACAAAAATTTATTTATTTAATATAAGAATACATTTTTAGTTTAGCAATTGTGATTTGTTTAGACGCTATACACCGTGGGGAAGGGTTAAGCAGCAAATTGTAGCTTATAAAAACGGCTGAGAACTTGCATCAAAGAAAAGAAATAAGAAAATTCTTATATGTGCTGCAAAAAATTCGATATTGGTTACCACGATTAATTTCTAATCGATGCTTCAGCATCTATAATGTAAAATTATCGATTTAGAAATTATCGGTTATTTAAATTGGTTTTTCATAGAAACTGAATAAATTTTTAATACTTAAAAAAAAAAAACAAGCTTGAACAATGCCGTTACATAAAATATCTTACGGCGGAATGTTTTTACTTTGCTGCTAACGGAATAAAATCGATTATGCGCAATTATAATTTATTAAATCGAAGAAATTTTCCAGATAAGTAATGAAAGTCTAGTACTACAATTAAAAGGACTTTAATTTTTTTTTTTTTTTTAGAAATGCTTCAACAGTTCCTCTAGTACTTAAGAAAACAATCATAAAATAGGTTTGTCGAGGTCATCTAGTTTCTCTGCAATCTAATTTTCTAATTTAAAGTATTTGAAGGGTATCAAATAATAATATGTTGTATATAATTTCAGTAATTGAACTTGCATGGCCAAATCAAATAAAACGGCTATAACAATTATTAATTGCTACTGCAAAATGTCTGCAATCTAATTTTCTAATTTAAAGTATTTGAAGGGAAATTTTCCAGATAAGTAATGAAAGTCTGGTACTACAATTAAAAGGAATTTAATTTTTTTTTTAGAAATGCTTCAACAGTTCCTCTAGTACTTAAGAAAACAATCATAAAATAGGTTTGTCGAGGTCATCTAGTTTCTCTGCAATCTAATTTTCTAATTTAAAGTATTTGAAGGGTATCAAATAATAATATGTTGTATATAATTTCAGTAATTGATCTTGCATGGCCAAATCAAATAAAACGGCTATAACAATTATTAATTGCTACTGCAAAATGTCTGCAAAAAATTGTACAAATATGTTGTTATATATTTTTCTTGAAAGTTTTGTACGGTTTATAATCGAGCGCGCACAGTGGTTTAAAATTCTAAAAATTTGCTCATAAGTTTAAATTTAATTTTTAAACTTAAATTTATTTATATAACAATCAACTCCTAATTCCCTTGGTCACGCACGCCATAACTTGAAAACGCTTTCACCGGTTTTCATTCATCTTTTTTTTTAAGTTTTCTAATACTTTGTAGAAGGTTCTAACGTAAAGAACCGTCCAAAATGTAGCGCAGATAGCGACATAGATTTTTTTAAAATTTATTAAGGAGTTTGTATAGCATGAAAAAAAGTATCGCACACCATATGAAGTATTGCGGAGACGTATCGTACTAGCCATGTTCGTTCTCCTGTCTGTCTTTCTCAGTTCTGTATGAATTATCGAACTAGCCATGTCTGTCTGTCTTTCTCAGATCTGTATGAAATTTCAAAACAGGTGCCACCTTTTTTTAGTTATCGATTTTAAATTGGAAATTTAAAAATGAAATGAAAAATATTTCCAAACCGCAAATTTTTTTAAATAAATATAATTCTTGACAGATATCTGGCAACATGTGAACCTACATACCTTAATATTTCAAATATGAAATAAAGTTTTCTCTTCTTTTTCATAAATTTTCCGAGCAACTAATTTTTCTTAAGTTGCAAAAATATTTTAACTTCTGCCCACATTTTTGGAATTCGCGTCTACTGTGCAACGGCTTTTTGGTGGTTGTTAAATCATGTTTCAGTTGTTGTCCGGTTTGATTTTATGAGTTAAGGCAAACGAGTCACTTAACTACTTTATTGTTTATACAAGTTTTTTTTAGCTAAGATATGGTGGTTGGCATATGTGGTTTGCTAGTTTGTTGCAGATTTTTGTTGCTAATACTTCTTTAGCTAAAAGCGCTTATTTAAGTGAGAGCATTAATGCTGGTAAAAGAATTTAACCAAAGGGAGAAGCGTTTAAATAAGGCAGAAGAAGTTGTGGCAGCTTCATAAACTAGATATATACATAGTATATATGTTTTCGAGAGTCTTCAAGATGTCAAATCAAATCGGTGAAATAGGGAAACATGAATTTTTGACAGCTTAGCGCAGTTTTCAGAGTCAAGACAGTCATGTCCGTCCGTCTGTCAGCACTCTGGAAGTATGAAAAAATATATCTCAAGCGCTAAGGACTTTAAGTTTGTGAAATTTGATGCCTCCTTTCCATGCATTTTGTACTTGTTAGGCTTATAATGCCCGAAAGTTTGGTTCTATATATTTTTTTAGGGCTCTGATTGTTTTCTACTTAATTTTTAATTGTTTTAAAATATTTTTTGCAATTTAGTAAACAAATTTTTTATTAGTTTTGTATTTTTAACAGGCTTAAGTTTATTTTTACATTTAGTAAGATGCAAATTAGTTATTTTAAATTATTTAAATAGACAATTTTTATCAAAATAAATTTCCATTAATATGTTTTTTTTTTATTTTTGCAGATCTAAAGCAGCAATGATTAAAGCCACGCAGTCAATTCGAGCCACAAATTATCATAAAAATGCGAAATTAAAAATTCTTTGCAAAACAACCAGTTCAACAAATAATTGATTAAGAAAAGAAGACCAACAACCAAAGATATCGATAGACGATGACTAACTAAGAAATAATGTTGACATCTGTACACAAAAACCAAATCGAAGAGCCTTATTAGAATTTAACAACAATTATTTTTTTTTAAATTTTAAACAGATACGAAAAGGATATAAAGAAATATGCATACAAACATAAAATATGAACCAGGTAAGCATGAGCTTTAATTTCTTAGCTGCTTTAATTTATATTAATCAAATTTTTTATTTATTATAACATTTCAGTAAGACCACGTAAAACGAAAGGAGGCTTGAAAAACAAACAAACTTTTAAATAATTTAAAGTGTTAAAGAAATTGCAAGAGAATGTGGCGGAACATATACACAGGATTTAATATAAATTATTAAAAAAAAATAGTTATAAAAAAAACAAATTTTTTTTAACAGAAAAAATTATTTTAATAATATAAAAAAGGTTTTTATTTAACTGAGTAAGCATGAGCTATGTTTCTTTAATTTTTATAATTTATATTAATCTGTTTTTTGTTTTTGTAATTTTTTTCAGTGATATGAATCGAAACCTTTTAGGATTTAAAATTAATTTTAAAAAATTATACATTTATTATACAACATTATTTATATAATAATAATAATTATAAGCAAGTGCAAATCAATTGCAAGAGAATGGTGAGGAACATGCAAGGATTTAATATAAATTATTAAGCATTTTTTTTTTTTTTTTTTTTAATTTAAACAAAAAATGTATAAACCTTTATATACAAAAAGGATAAAAGAGAGCTACAAACAAGGATTAATTTAAATGAGTAAGCATGAGTTGTCTTTTTCAATTTGCAATAATTTTATTTATTTTTATTGTATTTTATTTTAGTGACAGAACCAAAGGCTTTATAGTAATTAAAAATAAAATATTTTATAAAATATTGAAATGGAATAATATAAGCAAGTGCACACAAATGGAAAGAGAATGGCGAGGAACATACAAGGATTTAATACAAATTATTAAGCATTTTTTTGTAGAAAATTTAAACAAACAATGTATATAGTTTTATATACAAAATCGATGTTTAAAAAGGACATAAAAGAGAGCTACATAAAGAACAAGAACACATACAATTTAATAACAAATACAAAAAGGACATAAAAGTACATACACACCAGGATTTTATTTGAATGAGTAAGCATGACTTGTGTATTTTTTTAACTGCTATGATTTAAATTAAACTGTTTTTTTTTTTTTAGATTTATTTTTTCAGTGACAGCTCACCGCCAGTTCCGGCAAATAATTTGTCAACAAAGAATGATGTATAAACGTAAAAGAAAGATTAAAAAGATGATGATTAAAAGCTGTGCGGTAGTTTTTAGCTTTAAATATAAATAAAAAAAAAACCAAAAAAGCTAAGAAATATTTCAACTTATACAACTGGCTGCTCTGCAAAGCATGATTTAGTAAATCTGTTGACAAAAAAAGGATCTTATAAGAATTTATTGTGAAACAGAAACAACTGATTACCAAAAAGTTTACCGCGCGCGGTAAACATCAAAACACAAACAAAAATACAACAAATATGAAAACAAACTGGAAACATGCACAAAATAAAACATATGTAAAAAAATAATATATATATATATATATATATATATATATATATATATAAAGTTGTATGTAAATTCGTAAAACAAAAAAATAAACCAAACTCACTCACCTTGCGCACTAACGAGACAGCAACAGAAGCCCAACAAGAGCAGCAGCAGCGGCAACAACAACAACCAAACCGGCGTTGATTTTAACATCTTGCACAGGCAGTTTCTTACTCAACGTCTTCTGCAGACGTGGAAACAACAACAACAAATTTTAAATATATATTTTTTAATTTGTAACGCGCTTGTTTTTTTTTTTTTTTTTTGAATCAATTTATGCAATATTTTAATTAATATAACATTTAACTTGTTTTGGAAATGTTTTCAATTAATTCTTACTGCTAGCTGCAATATAATTTACACTAATTTTTATATTAAATAATTTTAAAATAACAATTAATTATACAAGAATTATAAACGAAAGCGCTAGAACAGGTTCTTTTAAATTAACAACAGAAAAAAAAGAGATTTTGAGTAAAATTTTTAAACACAAACACATTATTTATTTATATTTATTATTGCTGTATGGTGGCACATGTACAATATTTATTAAATTTTTAATTAATTGCAAATTTTTACACTTGACATTTAAGTGTTTTAATTAATTTAAATGATTTTTAATAATAATACTTTATTTGCTTAGTATATGCCATTGTTTAAAGGTCAGCATTGCGGTTTGTTGAATTTAATTGCATTTTTTTTTTTTTTTTATTATTATTATTTGCAACAGAAAATGTGAAGAAGTAATTTTATGTAAAATTTAAAAACACGAAAGACTTAAACAACGAACTTGAATTTATTGTCACATTTGTTGTTTTACTAACAACAGCTAATTGTTATATATTAATTTAATGAATTAAGCGAAGATTTAAAATTTTAGTTTGTTTTATATATTAATTTTTAACAAATATTTTTTTGTTTAAACTTTAAACAGTTTAATTTACTCGTTACACACTGCACATTTTCTTTGCAAATAAATTGCTACAAGGTCATATTTTTTTGCACTCATACATTTAACCATAAACATTATTTTTAATGACAACAATTTAATTTGTTTTTAAATGCTATTAAATTTAATAGACAAAGCCTTGTTTTGCGTTTAGTTTTCTTTTTTGCACAAAGTGAAAATTTCACCCAAGAAGTAAAAGCAACAATTGCAGTCAATAAACCATATCAAGCATAAAAAGCAATAAAACGACGTTTTAATAAATTTTTAAACGCGAAAAAAACGATAACTGACCGAGTGACTGAACTGACTGTTCGAGTCGCCGGCGCATGCGCGACCCGTCGTTTGAACGTTGAAGGAACACCGGAGCGGCACGGTGTGGTTTTCAGCAGTTGGTGGAGAAGACGAAACAAACAGGTGCACGATGACGTTTAAACCGTAATGCAGAAATACGTGTTTTGCATGCGAGAGACCACGAATTGTGAATTGGTAAGAAAGCAAATTCGAATTCGGTAAAACGAGTTAAAGCGCAGAGCACACGAAACGGCGCAACCTCAACCGTTAACGTTTCTAGTTGAACTAAGGCGCAACCACAACCGTTAATGTTTCTAGTTGGATTGTTCCGTTTCAAACTTAACCGTTGAAAATCGATTAAATTGACGCGCTAATCGGTCTGGTGGTGTATTGAGCGGCAAAAAGTCAGCTGAAAATATTTAAAATATAATAGAATATAAGAAATTGAAATAAAAAAATAATAGAAATAAGAAAAAAAAAAAAACAAAAAAACAACAACAAAAATACAACAGAAAATTTTATAGTCGTGCGTTTAATAAAAATTTCATATAATTTCTTTTTCGAAAATACTTACCCTAATATTTTTGATAAACTGTAGGATTATAAATTATACAAAAATATTTAAAAGTAAGAAAGAAAATCGAATTTCAAACAAAAATCAAATCAAAAATATGAAAAGAAATTTGTTTAAAAAGCTTCATATTTTGAGGTTTCGCATCGAATTTATGATATACTTAAGCATGTTAAAATTGGTTTAGACGATGCTATTTAACATATTTCTCTAAAATTTTCATTTGAGATTTTGTATACGGTTGCTTGGTAAATCTCTAAAAATCCGTCGCTGCCAGAACTTCGAAATTAATGGCATTCACTAAAAAAAATGTTTTTTTTTTAAATTTAACAAAAGTCTATACCCGAGACTAGACCTGACCCAAAGTTTTCGAGATATCCTAACCTAAAACTGCAAAAAACGCCTTTTTTCACTATAGGAGCACGTTTAGAAACAATTTCGAGCACGGATTCGGATTCAGCGCATCAAAATCCTTTGAGTACGATAGGTCTAGTCTTTGGGTTAAAAATTTGTTGGCCTGTGATATTTATCTGTTTTATATATATTTTATTTTAGTACAAACTAAGAAGTCGTTTAGAAATTTGTTTAGTTTTACAATAAAATTAACTTAAAATAATTCATGTTTCAAATAAATTCCTTTTTGCATTTCAAATAAACAGTGTTGTTCATTCAACGTACACAAACGCACACATGACCACATAAAAAGACTAACCGGAAAACACTATAATTTAAAATTTTTCAACACTTATATTGCCACTCTACACTATTGGAATTCGCAGTGATTGATTATTCTTCGAAGAAGCAGACAAATATTGTTTGTTTATATAGATTTTTTTTAAAATAGACTTTTTTCATTTATATTAATAGCAATAATGCATTTATTCATATTGCTTAGAAAACGTGCAACATATTATTAATGTGCTTATCCGCTGCATTCGATTGTAAGCAACGTGCGGTGTATTTTGCACCAAAAAGAAAAGATTGTGTATCGGAATTTCATGTCTTCTTGTCAAGTGGATTTTCTTTAGCTGCTATATCTACTATTAAATTTGTAAATTTGCAATGCAATATCTTCCAAACAAGCGTAGTTGCCGGGTTCTTATACATCTAAATAGATATAGTTTTATATATCTAAGCCATCGGACACATTCCAAGGCGTTGTGGAACTGTCGAAAAGTAAGTGAAATGTGCTTATAAAACTATATGCTACCGCAAATGTTTTATATTTTGTTTTATTTGTTTAAATTCTTAGCACAGTTTAAATGCTGTAATGCGTATTTTTTTTTTTGTTTATAAGCATTTGGTTTGTATATTTAATTAATTGTTTAATGTGTAGCCATTGCATCCTGTGCAAAGTTTTAGTTGATATTTTTTTTTTTTAATCAAGATGTGCTTAGTATGTAGCAGCTTAGTTCTGAGGTTTAAGTGCGGCTCAATATGTACAGGATATGAACTTTTAAAGCCTCCAATTATAGGTACTCATAGCAATCCATGCTTAAAAAGGTCTTTAGACAAATAATTGCACACGCTATTAGTTATTTTTGCAAATAACTGCAACATACCCTACATGTAGGAGATAAATAAGTAAGGGTGCTATTGAAAATCAAGTTTTCATTCAGTTTTTCAGTTTTTACATGTAGTAGGAGGTAATACATAATTGTGACTCATCCGTTCATAAAATATCTCCATGCTAAATTTTCAAGCAGACTGTAAAGAAAGTGTTTTCAATAAAAATATTAAAAATTGTAGGGTATCCATGGCAATAAATTACTAAGAAATATGACTAAAGTTTGCTTTAGCTTACTACAAACTTTGTATTAAAATTAATATACCACTCTAACAATGTGCAAAGTAGTGTATATAATATGAAAACAAAGTGAACAATATTAATTATATTTACTTAAATAATAATTTAAATATTTTTAATTTAAATGTATATCTTTTATATATTTTATTTATTTTCAGCACTAAAAAGTGATTCATTGAAAACGAAAAAAAAACTGCAGCAATGCATACAAATGCAGCAACAAATCGCTTATTGGCCATTTTCTCAGCGCTGTCCTTTGTGCGTTATTTTTTGGAATTGCGGCAGCAGCGCTGACTCATTGATTCAAAGCATTTATTGACGTCGAAGTCTTCCTTAAACGACAAGAAAAAAAAAAAAAAAAGCAAAGAAAATAACGTTTGGATTTACTGCAAATCAATTTATTGTAAGTGAAGAATTAAATATTTTATTAAAAAAAAAAACAAGAAATATTAATCATTTATATTTTTTAGTAGTCTTCTTCCGGCTACCGGCAAACAGATGCACCTGTGGTGTACTGTCCTGCGCCTGAATGCTAAACAGGTGCCTTAAATAAAGTCAAACTAAAATTCCGACCGATCGATTGACATTAAGCAGCAAAAAGAACGAAAAAAAAAAGAAAACAAAACTCCACAAACTCAAGCGAAATAATTTTTTAATAATAAAACATGCCACTTTCACGTTGCTTTCCATGTTTTAAATTTCGTCAGAACGAGGTCATCGATCGGTTGGATTATAGCAATACACCGCTAACAGATGCCTTTCCCGAGGTGTGGCAGCATGAGCGTACGCTTGAGCAGCTACACTTGACATCAACACGCGTGCGTAACGTTAATAAATATATTAATGCATTAATAGCTTAATTTAATATATCTTATTTTATTTGCAGCTGACGACGCTACCGCCGCAATTGTTCTACTGCCAGGGTCTACGCATTTTAAATGTTAATAGTAATAATCTGGAAACCATACCGAACGCCATTGGTTCACTGCGTCAATTACAGCATTTGGATTTAAGTCGTAATTGTGCGTCTAATTGCTTAAAATTTGTTAACAAATTACTAAACTCTAAACTTGCTTTTAGTAATCGCCAATGTTCCTGAAGAGATAAAATCATGCCGTAATCTCACACATTTAGATTTAAGCTGCAACAGTTTACAGCGCTTGCCGGACGCCATAACGTGCCTCATATCGCTGCAGGAACTGCTGCTAAACGAGACGTATCTGGAGTTTTTACCTGCCAATTTTGGACGTTTGGTAAATCTACGCATTTTAGAGTTACGTCTAAATAATTTAATAACGCTGCCCAAGTCTATGGCGCGCCTGACCAATTTACAGCGCATAGATATTGGCGGCAATGAATTTACGGAATTGGTATGTCTAGCATAATTTTATTTAATTTTAAAACTAAACTTTAATCAACCATAATTATAGCCCGAGGTTGTTGGTGAGCTACGCTCGTTG
The DNA here is from genome assembly GCA_035044805.1 of Leucophenga maculata. Lineage (NCBI taxonomy): Eukaryota > Metazoa > Arthropoda > Insecta > Diptera > Drosophilidae > Leucophenga > Leucophenga maculata. Next base: position 167,305 of record JAWNNP010002289.1, read on the forward strand.
CGTGAACTCTGGATCGATTTTAATCAAATACGTCGCGTTTCGGCTAATATTGGCAAATTGCGCGAACTGCAGCATTTCGAATCCAATGGCAATCTACTGGATGCGCTACCCAATGAGCTTAGTAATTGGCGCAACATTGAGGTGCTTTCCATTTGCACCAATAATCTCGAAGCGTTGCCTTTCAGCGTCGGCATGCTTAAATCACTGGTGACACTGAAATGTGAATCGAATACATTAACCGAGCTGCCGGATAGCATTTCCTCTTTGGAGTGTCTCGAAGAACTAGTATTGAGTCATAATAAGCTGCTACGGCTGCCCACCACCATTGGCATGCTACGCAAATTGCGTTTTCTTTTCGCTGACGATAACAAGTTGCGTCAATTACCCGATGAGATCTGCAGTTGTAGCAATCTGACAGTGCTTAGTGTTGCGAATAATCAAATCAATGCATTGCCACAAAATGTCGGACATCTGGTGAAGTTAAAAGTGCTTAATCTGGTGAACAACTATATTAATGCATTGCCCGTTTCTATGCTGAGTTTAGTGAATCTAACATCGCTCTGGCTAAGCGATAATCAATCACAACCATTGGTGCCATTGCAATATCTCGATGCGAATACCAAAACGCAGCTGACTTGCTTTATGCTGCCACAGGCTACCTTCAAGCTGAACAATATGCAAATGCAGCAACAGCAAGAGCAGTTTGACTATGTTTATGGCGAACTAACGCCACAACAGCAGCAACAGTTGCATGCAAAACAACAGCAGCAGCAGCAGTTGCAAGCAACAAACACGGCGGCACACAATATGCCGGTCAGTCCCACGCGTCGCATCTGTTTTGCCGAGGAGACTACAATACTTAGTGCTTCCAATGCCATAGCAACAGCGCCGGCAACATCGACGGCGTCGTCGTCTTCTAAGCATACAAATGCACAGCAACAACAACAACAACAGCCACTAAATGCACAATATGTTTCCGGCAGAATGTCACCACATAATCTCAATTATGTACAGAATACAGCAGCTGCGCAACATGAGCCACACACTACTGGTGGTACAACGTCTGCGGTACGGCTTATGCGTTCACCAACGCCCTACCCGAAAGAGTTACGGCAAATGGCAAAATATGTACGCAGCACACAACAACGTTCGCCACAACGCACAACTAACAGCGCGGAAGCAACAAATGCCAGCGCTGAAATATCCAATGTACGTGAGGCAGGTGTTGTAACCAATGGTAATCACTGTGATAATGCATCAATGCTGGATGCTAATATGCAAACGAATAACAGTGCAATATACACGCCCACGCCAAGTCATGATAATTATGCTTATGCGCCATATCAGCAACCGGTGGCATTGGAGCAAGTGTTGCATTATAATGGTATGCCAGCAAATCAATATGTGCAGCAGTTGCCGCTTGTGCAGTACACTGATGCGCGTCACTATCAGCAACAATTGTATGCAGAAGCGCAACGCATGACACCGCAACCACTGCCAACAACGCATCTCAATGGCTATCGACAGCAGAGTATAGCGCTTGATGAAGATGCCTGCGAAGAAGAGGAGTCGGCGTATGAAATGGAATTACTAAATCAACAACACCAACAACAACAGTTGCAGCAACAACATCAACAACCATTAATGTTAACACCACGTCCAGAACCGCCGCCATATCATATAGCGCGCGTTTTTACAAAGAAAACACCAGAAGATCTAACGCACTACGAATCTATGCGCTATCAAAACCAACAACAACAACAGCAAGTTAATATGGGAACTTTGCAAAGGCAGCATGCAAGCACAGAACAGGAACAATATACGCAATGTTTAGTAGAAACAGCACAAAAACAACAACAACAACAGCAGCTGCAACAAGAACTACACCAACAACAACAACAGCAGTATTACCATAATCATGCCACTTCTTCTGTGGAATATAATGATGCCGTAACCAATACCAATTATAATACTGAGGATACTTTAAATAGCAATTTTAAAACAACCGCCATTAATAATCGACACGAAAGTCCAACGCCTACATCTGCCACAGCACAATTGGATTATCAAAATAATATCAGCGAATTAAGTATGCAAACCGGTGATGAAACGCTGAACGATTCCTACTCACAGCTGTCTATAGCCAGCGGTAATTCATCAATAATGGCCGCCAATAAATTGCAGCAACAACAACAACGCGCTACAGCAACACCAACACCTACACCGAGTCTTGGTGGCAGCGGTGGCAAAAAATGGATCTTTGGCACGCATAAAAATCCAACTGTAGTAAGTTGCGTACACATTTGAAAAAAATTTGCATAAATATTAAATGTTGCAATTTCTCTTACACAGAAACAGGTAACACTCAAATGGGAGGATCACATAGGCTTTGATGTTGCTGAATTACTTAATCAGGTGCGTATTTTGTTTAATTTTGTTTTAAATTAAATTAAATATTTTTTTTAATATATATTAAAAAGTAGCAGCAGATGATGTCATAAACTTTATATAAAAGTGTATTAAATACGTTAAAAAAAAAAAGGAAGTCAAGCGATGTCCGTCTGTTTTGTAATAATAATGAAACTGTGTTCTTAAGCTGTCACACAAGTATGTATGGTAGTAAGACAGCTTTAAAAATTATCAATTAAATGCAACAAATATGCACACGCTTTATTAAATTATGTACTTGGAAAAGATACAAGATTTATGAGGTTACCAAATGGCATATACAGGCACTAATTAATTGATAGAAATTGCAACTTCAACAAAAGTCAAAAGTAGCCGAACGAAAAGGTTAATATGGCACCGAAACGTAGTGCTTATAGCTTGCACACAATATTTAGTTTATAAATTGGTATCATCCACACCATAATATGGTTTTAAATATAAATCATTTAATATATTAAAACACTTATTGATAAGAAGAAACTATACTATATATTAATAATAAAATATTCTCCAATCTTTGTAGGCTGGCATCTTCGTCTCCTCCATAACGCCACATTCAAACGCTTCACGTCTATTGAGCTTAAATGATAAACTACTCGAAATCGATGGATACGATCTGACCAATGCCAGTTTGGCGGATACACGCAAGGTACTACTAAATTGTGGCGCTATTATAAATATAATGCTATCGCGTAAATGAGATCGGCTTAAGCGCATACAAACGGCGCAGCAATATTAATTTATTTACGCTTGTGCTGCGCTATACATAATGTATGACGCGCGCCAATAAAAACCAGTGCAACATAATAATTTCTACTTAAGCAAAAGTGAAAAAAATACAACAATTTATTTAAATAATACCACATACTTCATTGAGATCGAAGACTTAATATATAATGAAACACAAAACCAATTATAATACGATAACAAAAACAAAAACAAACCAACCAGCAATTTATAGAAACTTACAACAAAAAATATATAGTTTAATTCTAGTATTAATTGTTTAAAAAACAAGTTTTTTCTAAGTAAATATTTATATAAATGATGAAAAACAATGCAAACTTAGACATACAAATATAAAATTAATAATAATACAAAATAGCCATAAAAATTATTAAAAAAAAAAAGAAACCATTTTGCAATTTAGTAGATATGCACATTAAATATAAACTTTTAGTGCAATTAGACTAGCAACAACATTAATATATATTAAAATTAAAACTAACAAATAAAAAAACTAGAATTATATGCCTATTTGATGAGAGATCACATTTAATATTTATAAGCAGCGTCGTTAATTATGACAATTTGTTTCGCATTAAAATCTATACTCATGTTAGTTGTTTGCGCGTTGAAATTCTATATTATATTTATTATATATATAAATATGTATATGTATACGGACGTATGAAAAGAAAGCTATTTATTGATTATACATATTTGTTTTTTTTTTATTTTACTTTATTTAAAATTAAATTTAGCGCAGTTGTGTTACAAGTATTTATTCTATAGAGACATATATATAATTGGCGTTAAAACCAGTATTATTTATAATGAATAAAACAAAGTAAAAAACGCAAAAAAAAAAAAATTAATAAAAAAAATATGTTGCAAATTCAATTTGTTAAAGAAATGCTGTATAATTTTTATGTGCATTAAAACAGAAATATATATATATTTATTTATTAATGACAAAAAAAAAAGAAAAAAAACAAAATTGAAAAGCTTTATGTACTAAAAGAAAAAAAAAAAAAAATATGCAATTTATGCAAAAATAATTTATTAAATACACAATTTTTCTTAAATAAATGAAATCTTATACAAACTTAAGTTGCTAAAAAATTATTTTGAATAATGTGGAATGTTTAATTAATTATTAATCTTAAGTACTATGCCGCACTATGCTATGATTAAGAGTTTCAATATTTTTATTAAAGTTAGAACTGGTTTGTTAGGATGGCCGATCCTTTTGTGTTGTTGTAGACGGCAACAAATCGACAGGAAGTTCAATATGCGCTGGTGTACTACAAGTAGAGCTGAAAAGCAACGTTTTTTAGACCGAGACATGAAAAAAAAATCAATGCATCGGTCCAAAAATCGATATTTTTTTCAGCTCTAACTAGAAGGCAGTGTCCTAGGTGTTACACTCTATACAATATACACAGCAGACATGCCAACACCTGCAAGTGTAACTACAGTAGAGACTGACAACGTGCTCTTAGCTACATTTGCAGACGACTTGGCGGTGCAAACTCGGTGTTCACTGAGCGGCACTGCGGCAAGTGCGTTGCAGGAGTACATTAACAGGTTTAATGAAACGGAAAACGAAAGGTTTGGATATTCAAGCAGCGACCTCTTACAGTCGTCTACACCTGACTATAATTTTCTTACTTGTTTATATTAAACTCTATTTGCTATCATGCTAAATCACCATTCCCTCTAAATCAATATAAATTATGCAATATATATTAAAAGTTAATAGCGCACATCTTAAACAAAACAGCCTTAAGTATTGCTCAGTTCTTTACACATCCTTCTAACCAAACCAACCAACCAATCAATGAATGTCTGTGCTTAATAGATTTACCATAATGACAAAGCGTGCCGCTAGCAGCCAGCTGCCCAACTGATTAGCTTAAATTATTACGCTGCCATTAAGCGTGTTTTGTCGCATAGAATACCAATGCGCTGTCTGTCGTCCACTGTCAATCCGAGTGCCTTTTCATTTATTTGATAAATCTTTTTGCGACAAAAGTTCAACGCCGGCAAAGCAGTGGAACGCTATGATTCAATACGATTAGCAGCAAGCACTCCACTACGCCGGAAAACTAACAAATAGCGTAGATGGTTTTGATTAATGTCATTGTTGAATGTTGAAAAGGCGCATTTTTATCGATAGACAATTATCTGAGGAAATTAATTGCCAACGCGTTGTTTTTGACACGCAATAACTACACTTGACACATGGCATGGCTTGTCCGGGAAATGTTGTTGTTGCTACTACTACTACTATGACGTAGTTTGGCGTAAGTTTGTATATTTTCTTTTTGTTTGTTTTGTTTATCTGTGAGTAAAGATTTTTATCCTAAACACAGCGTAATATTTTTTTTATAGCTTAATACATAAAAATGGTGGAAGTTAGAAACATGAAAGAACGCTTTAGGCAGCTGTGGTTGACTATAATATACCCTATAATAGGGTAATACAAATGTGACTTTTTCCCCGGAAAAATGCAAATGGTATAGAATAAATTGAATTGAATACAAATTGAATGAAAATTGAATACAAAATCGGGCAAAAAGACTATCAAGAAAACAAAAAACGTTACCTAGCGAGTGACGCCCATAAGTAAAACAAATAAGATAGACCCAAATCTTAATACGAAATAGACAAAAAAATAAATAACACAAGAAAGCTACGTATTAACAGGCTAATGCATTGCGAACAAATGATATCGTATGTAAAAATTGTCTGCGAATTATAAACGATTTTATGTCAACTTTAATTTATAGCAAATAAACAAATATTGACGACTTTAGCGGTAAGTGACTGGCTAAGCTGTGCTAGTAAATAATTTAAGTAACCGGAAAGACTTCGAAAGGCTAAACTGCTCACATTTTACTATTATTTCCACATGGATTTTGAGTAAATTAAACTTAAAATTTTTGTCACTGAAACGTTTTCGAGACATAATTTTTTAAGACGAACATGGCTATACCGACCCGCCTTTTCATGCTGATCAATAATATATAAACCACGCCACCTTCTGCCTGTTAAATAGATTTGTATAAAAACTTATATAATAAAATCTTAACTGAAAAAGTTAAAATTTAAATGAAACGCGGGTATGTCCGTCAGAAAATATAGAAAAATATTTAAAAAACAACACAAAAACTTGACTTTTACTCTGCTTGATTCACTTTGGGTGATTCACTTTGGATGATTCACTTTGGATGAATGACCTTTGACCCCCGGGGTAAATGACCTTTGACCCACGTGGTCAATGACCTTTGACCCCCAGGGTCAGTGGCCTTTGACACCCTGGGTCAGTGACCATAGAAATTAAAATCCTATAATTATTTCGCCTAAAATTATGCAACACAAAAATTAATTTTTTTTTAGCGCTCTCCTCGGCGATTCTCAAAAATTGATATACCTAGCTGATTTGACTGAGGAAAACTATCATGGCCGGAGGGTGGCCGGAGGCCAGTGGACGCGGCCGGAGCTCGACGAACTTGGCCGGAGCTCGACGAACTTGGCCGGTGGGCATCCGTCGCCAGGGAAATAACTCCGTTAGGAGATGCACTTGCCTGGTGCTTCCCTCTTTGCGGTGATTACTTCTCTCCGTCTAGGGATTCCCTCTGTCCGGGCATTCCCACTGTCCAGAGATTCCATCTGCCCGTGGATGCCCACCGTCCGCGAATCCCTCTGTCCACGGAATCCCTCTGTCCGGGGATCCTCTGTCCAGGGATTCCCTCTGTCCAGGGATTCACTCTGTCCGGAGATAACCTCTGTCCAGGGATTCCGTATGTCCGGGGATACCCACCGTCTGATGACTCCATCCGTCCCCGGACCTTTGACCACCGGGCACAATGTCTTTACCCCCGGGGACAATGTCCTTTGCCCCCGGGGTCCATGACCTTTGCCCACCGGGGTCCATGAACCTTGCCAACCGTGGTCCATGACCCATGCCCGCCGGGGTCTATGACCCATGCCCGCCGGGGTCTATGACCCATGCCCGCCGGGGTCCATGACCCTTGCCCGCCGGGGTCCATGACCCTTGCCCACCGGGGTCCATGACCCTTGCCCGCCTGGATCCTTGACCCTTGCCCGCCGGGGTCCATGACCCTGTCCCAAAGGGGTCCATGACCCTTGCCCGCAGGGGTCAATGACCCTTGCCCGCAGGGGTCAATGACCTTTGCCCCCCGGGGTCCATGACAGTTGCCCACCGGGGTTCATGACCCTTGCACACCGGGGTCCATGACCCTTGCCCGCCGGGGTCCATGACCATTGAGCACTGGGGTCCATGACCCTTCCCCACCGGGGTCCATGACCCTTGCCCGCCGGGGTCCATGACCCTTGCCCGCCGGGGTCCATGACCCTTGCCCGCCGGGGTCCATGACCCTTGCCCGCCGGGGTCCATGACCCTTGCCCGCCGGGGTCCATGACCCTTGCCCGCCGGGGTCAATGACCTTTGCCCGCCGGGGTCCATGACCCTTGCCCGCCGGGGTCCATGACATTTGCCCGCCGGGGTCACGGGGTCAATGACCCATGACCCCCCCGGGGTCAATGACCCATGACCCCCCGGGGTCAATGACCCATGACCCCCCCGGGGTCAATGATCCATGACCCCCCCGGGGTCAATGACCCATGACCACCCCCGGGGTCAATGACCCATGACCCCCCGGGGTCAATGACCCATGACCCCCCCGGGGTCAATGACCCTTGACCCCCCCGGGGACAATGACCCATGACCCCACCGGGGTCAATGACCCCCGTGACCCCGGGGGGCAAAGGTCATTGACCCCGTGACCCCGGGGGTCAAGGGTCATTGACCCCGTGACCCCGGGAGTCAAAGGTCATTGACCCCGTGACCCCGGGGGTCAAAGGTCATTGACCCCGTGACCCCGGGGGTCAAAGGTCATTGACCCCGTGACCCCGGGGGTCAAAGGTCATTGACCCCGTGACCCCGGGGGTCAAAGGTCATTGACCCCTTGACCCCGGGGGTCAAAGGTCATTGACCCCGTGACCCCGGGGGTCAAAGGTCATTGACCCCGTGACCCCGGGGGTCAAAGGTCATTGACCCCTTGACCCCGGGGGTCAAAGGTCATTGACCCCGTGACCCCGGGGGTCAAAGGTCATTGACCCCGTGACCCCGGGGGTCAAAGGTCATTGACCCCGTGACCCCGGGGGTCAAAGGTCATTGACCCCGTGACCCCGGGGGTCAAAGGTCATTGACCCCGTGACCCCGGGGGTCAAAGGTCATTGACCCCGTGACCCCGGGGGTCAAAGGTCATTGACCCCGTGACCCCGGGGGTCAAAGGTCATTGACCCCGTGACCCCGGGGGTCAAAGGTCATTGACCCCGTGACCCCGGGGGTCAAAGGTCATTGACCCCGTGACCCCGGGGGTCAAAGGTCATTGACCCCGTGACCCCGGGGGTCAAAGGTCACTGACCCCGTGACCCCGGGGGTCAAAGGTCATTGACCCCGTGACCCCGGGGGTCAAAGGTCATTGACCCCGTGACCCCGGGGGTCAAAGGTCATTGACCCCGTGACCCCGGGGGTCAAAGGTCATTGACCCCGTGACCCAGGGGGTCAAAGGTCATTGACCCCGTGACCCCGGGGGTCAAAGGTCATTGACCCCGTGAGCCCGGGGGTCAAAGGTCATTGACCCCGTGACCCCGGGGGTCAAAGGTCATTGACCCCGTGACCCCGGGGGTCAAAGGTCATTGACCCCGTGACCCCGGGGGTCAAAGGTCATTGACCCCGTGACCCCGGGGGTCAAAGGTCATTGACCCCGTGACCCCGGGGGTCAAAGGTCATTGACCCCGTGACCCCGGGGGTCAAAGGTCATTGACCCCGTGACCCCGGGGGTCAAAGGTCATTGACCCCGTGACCCCGGGGGTCAAAGGTCATTGACCCCGGTGGGGTCAAGGGTCATTGACCCCGGGGGGGTAATGGTCGTTGGCCCCGGGGGGGTCAAGGGTCATTGGCCCCGGGGGGGTCAAGGGTCATTGGCCCCGGGGGGGTCTAGGGTCATTGACCCCTTGGGGGGTGGGGGGTCAAGGGGCATTGGCCCCGGGGGGGGGGTCAAGGGTCATTGGCCCCGGGGGAGGTCAAGGGTCATTGAACCCGGTGGGGTCAAGGGTCATTGACCCCGGTGGGGTAAAGGGTCATTGACCCCGGTGGGGTCAAGGGTCATTGACCCCGTTGGGGTCAAGGGTCATTGACCCCGTTGGGGTCAAGGGTCATTGACCCCGTTGGGGTCAAGGGTCATTGACCCCGTTGGGGTCAAGGGTCATTGACCCCGTTGGGGTCAAGGGTCATTGACCCCGTTGGGGTCAAGGGTCATTGACCCCGGTGGGGTCAAGGGTCATTGACCCCGGTGGGGTCAAGGGTCATTGACCCCGGTTGGGTCAAGGGTCATTGGCCCCGGGGGGGTCAAGGGTCATTGGCCCCGTGGGGGTCAAGGGTCATTGACCCCCGGGGGAAGTCAAGGGTCATTGACCCCGGGGGAAGTCTAGGGTCATTGACCCCGGTGGGGTCAAGGGTCATTGACCCCGGTGGGGTCAAGGGTCATTGACCCCGGTGGGGTAAAGGGTCATTGACCCCGGTGGGGTCAAGGGTCATTGACCCCGTTGGGGTCAAGGGTCATTGACCCCGTTGGGGTCAAGGGTCATTGACCCCGGTGGGGTCAAGGGTCATTGACCCCGTTGGGGTCAAGGGTCATTGACCCCGGTGGGGTCAAGGGTCATTGACCCCGGTGGGGTCAAGGGTCATGGACCCCGGGGGGGTCAAGGGTCATTGACCCCGGGGGGGTCAAGGGTCATTGACCCCGGGGGGGTCAAGGGTCATTGACCCCCGGGGGGGCGGGGGTTGGGGGGGGTCAAGGGGGTGGTTAAGGGTCATTGGCCCCGGGGGGGGGTCAAGGGTCATTGGCCCCGGGGGAGGTCAGGGGTCATTGACTCCGGGAGGGTCAAGCGTCATTGACCCCGGGGGGGTCATGGGTAATCGACCCCGGGGGGGTCAAGGGTCATTGACCCCGTGGGGGGTCAAGGGTCATTGACCCCGTGGGTGGTCAAGGGTAATTGACCCCGTGGGGGGTGAAGGGTCATTGACCCCGTGGGGGGTCATGGTCTCTGATCCCGGGGGTAAAAGGTCATTCACCCAAAGTGAATCATCCAAAGTGATTCACCAAAAGTGAGTCACCCAAAGTGATTCATTCAAAGTGATCAAAGGTTATTGACCACGGGTCAAAGGTCACTGACCCCGGGGTCAAGGTCACTGACACCGGTCAAAGGTCACTGGCCCCGGGGGTCAAAGGTCGTTGACCCCGGGGGTAAAAGGTCATTCATCCAAAGTGAATCATCCAAAGTGATTCACCAAAGTGAATTATCCAATGTGAATCAAAAGTTATTGACCCCGGGTCAAAGGGCAATAAACCCGGGGTCAAAAGTCACTGACCCCGGGGGTCAAAGGTCATTGACCCCGGGGTCAAGGGTCATTGACCGCGGGGTCAAAGGTCATTGACCGCGGGGTCAAAGGTCATTGACCCCGGGACAAAGGTCATTAATTTAAAGTGAATCATCCAAAGTGATTCCTCCAAAGTGAATCATCCAAAGTGAATCATCCAATGTGATTCATCCAAAGTGAATCAAATGTGGGGGGGGGGGTTGTCAAGGGTCATTGACCCCGGGGGTAAAAGGTCATTCACCCAAAGTGAATCATCCAAAGTGATTCACCAAAAGTGATTCACCCAAAGTGATTCATTCAAAGTGAATCAAAGGTTATTGACCACGGGTCAAAGGTCACTGACCCCGGGGTCAAGGTCACTGACACCGGTGGTCAAAGGTCACTGACCCCGGGGGTCAAAGGTCGTTGACCCCGGGGGTAAAAGGTCATTCATCCAAAGTGAATCATCCAAAGTGATTCACCAAAGTGAATCATCCAATGTGAATCAAAATTTATTGACCCCGGGTCAAAGGGCAATAAACCCGGGGTCAAAAGTCACTGACCCCGGGGGTCAAAGGTCATTGAGCCCGGGGTCAAGGGTCATCGACCGCGGGGTCAAAGGTCATTGACCCCGGGGCAAAGGTCATTAATTTAAAGTGAATCATCCAAAGTGATTCCTCCAAAGTGAATCATCCAAAGTGAATCATCCAATGTGATTCATCCAAAGTGAATCAAAGGTTATGGTCAAAGGTCACTGACCCCGGGATTAAAAGGGCATTCATCCAAAGTGAATCATCCAAAGTGAATCATCCAAAGTGAATCATCCAAAGTGAATCATCCAATGTGATTCATCCAAAGTGAATCAAAGGTTATTGACCCCGGGTCAAAGGTCACTGACCCCGGGGTTAAAGGTCATTGACCCCCGAGATCAAAGGACACTGACCCCGGAGATCAAAAGTCACTTACCTCGGGGTCAAGGTCACTGACCCCGTAGCCAAAGGTCATTCACCCAGAGTGAATCACCCAAAGTGAATCATCTACAGTGAATCACCCAACATAAAGTGGGTTCATGGTCATTGACGCCGGGGGTCAAAGGTCATTGCAAGGTCTGGAACTTTTTGATGTTTATACGGACAGCTAGACTGGCAGGCAGACTTATATGTTATTGTTGACTCACTTTTTGTTGATGCTGATCAAGAATATATAGTATATAGTTTGTGGATCTGCCACGCCACTATGAGGACAGGATATTTAAACCTTAAATCTTAATACGATTTAATCTGCTAGAAAATGTAGAAAAATACTTAAAAAACAGCACAAAAACTTTACTTTTACTAACTAAAATTCATGTTGTGCTTTTTTACCGTTATTTTACCGTTGGAATATGTATGCCCTACAATTGTTCTATTGAATTTAAGCGTGCAATTGTTTTTACTTTCACAAAAGCGAGCGTAGCGTGTAAAAGCATTTGTTGAACAAAAAAAATAATGGTTTGCCTTCCTGTTCTGACATTCATTTGCTCCATAGGTTTCTTCTTTAGATTTAAGTCTAGTTTTTGTGTAGATGTTATCGAGGTCGTAAATATTTCTATTTAAAATCTTGACGTTTTTTTTTTCCTTGCCTAGTTTTTAAATTTATGCTCCTAAAAGTTGGCAACGGAAAAAAAAACGAAACTCAATTTGAATGTGCCTACGCTGATTGCATGTGGTTGCTATACACGAGTGTATGTGCATGAAACAGCAGGAACTGAAAATATTTGCCATATCTTTATATAGTGAAGCACAACAACAACAATATCAATTTATTGTATATAGAATATGAAAGCAAGCGGAACTAATAATTATTATAGGTTATACGGCATACTATACGCTGCAATATTCTAGCGTTCAAGCTGACTTTGGCCTTGTCTGTTAGTTGTTATCTGTCACTCAGGCAGACAGACAGACATAGAGACTATGTGACTCTTAGTGACTCAGTCACTCAGTCAGTCAGTCACTGTATGTGGGCGCATGTATGAGTGGGTTTGTTAGTGCAAAGTTTGTCGCTACTAGCGCAGCCATTGCTTTATTATTTTTTTTTATTTGTATCTGCTAGCATGATATATTTTTCCCTTTTGCTATTTTATTTATTTTTTTGGTGCTTGCATGTGTTGCGAGTTTTCCACAACTGCCATCGCTCACATTGACCTTCGCGTGTAGTGCTAAGTTTTTTTTTGTTATAATTTCGCTTTTTATTTCCACACCGCCCGTACACTGTAGCATGCTTTTAGGCGCTGTGTGAGAAGTTAGTTGCTTGATATCATATATCAAATGTTTACCGAACGCATTTATCAATATTTTGCTATATATTTTGCAAACATAGATACGCGCAGCTGTCGTTGCTTAGGGTTTAGTTTGCTGTCTAGAAAAACAATTATTGTACGAAATATTATTTATGTATCACATACGCTCAAGCTCAACTTAAAGTGTAGAACATTGCTTTTTCCGGCTTTAAAAGCGCACGCAAAATCTTGTAGTGACACGCGATTTGCTATATACTCTGCACAGACATTTATGTAAATGTCAACGAACTAACTAAACGCTGCGAATTATGTGCTACAAAGCGCCTAAAAGGTAGGCAGGTGGGTAGCCAGTCAGTCAGCCAGCCAGACAAGCAATAATTTTCACGCCGACATTTCTGGCAGCTTTTTGCACCTCTCTCGAAAGCAGTTGTCATTAGCATTTTTCGCGAATTTATTGCTTAATTATGATTGCTGCCAAATTGCGCTCACGCAGTCGGTGTCGTTTGTCGACATTTTATGATTCTTTTTTTTTTTTTTTTTTTGGAAAATTAGGCATAATAAATAGCATCAATCTAGCTTGGTAATAGAAAAATGTAATAGTATGTGTGACGATTTAGAGAAGGCTAGGCATAGGACTTTTATTAATATATCTGAAGCTAAGCTAGACAGTTGAATACCCTGCAACAGTTGTCTATAAGCCACATAGGGAGACTGAGAGGGAGAAAAAAAATGAAGGTGAACGAAAAAAAAGAATCCCGGAGCTTCTGACGCATCACAATCGAAGTGTGTGCTCTGGCGTTGTTCTTATGGAACACAATTCATCTCCAATTGTCCAAATATGACCGCTTCTGGGTGATTGCTGCCTTCAAGCGGTCCAGTTGTTCACAGTAGAGAACCGAATTTAACGTTTGGTCATAGGTGAGCAGATCATAGTAGATGATTCCCTGCCAATGCCACCAAACACACAACAAAACTCTCCTGACTGTTAATCCGGGCTTGCCAACCGTTTGAGCCACCCTTTGCCCACGACCGTTTGCGCTTTACATTGTCCTAAGTGACCCACTTTTTATCGCCAGTCACCATACGCTTCAGAAACTGTTCGATTTGGTTGCAAATCAGCAGCGATTCGCAGATATAGATTCGGTTCATGAGGCTTTTTAGTGTCAATTCGTGTGGCACCCAAATAACGAGTTTTTTTGTATAGCCAAGCTTCTTCAAATGTCATTGAACGATCATATGACTGATATTCAGCTCCCGGACGATGGTACGCTGCTGCTACTATGGCGGTCTATCTTGCACACTTATTTGATTTTATCGACTTCTTCGACGACAGTTCTTCCGGAGCTTGGTGCATCTTCCACTTCCTCCACAGCAGAACGAAGTTGAGTGAAGCACATTTGGTTTTGGTTGGGTATTGCTTTGATCTATTTTAGACTAATACTAAAAAATTTCTGGCTTCTGACTTCCACTTTAAGGGTGAGCACCATATAATTTAGACTGATTCATAGAAATGCTGAATCACTCAGTCGAAAAGTGTTTATGGTTTCAAGTGAGTCACTGCACAATTACAAATGGATTTTTTTTGCGGCTCCGAGACCACTGCAAGTCGTGATTGTTTACATATCGAATAGAAAAAAAAAAAATTCAATGCAACGTATAAACCAAGTGATGAAAGTCTACATGCAAGTGAAAACTAACTATTGTTATAAAATTTGTTAAGAACTATTTTTATTTCACATTGGATTATAGATTGGAGTACAATTAAACGAAGACATTTAAATGCCTTGCAATGTGTTCTAGTTTTTCTTGTTTTCCAATAAATAGTTCCATTGAAAATTTACTGCATGCACATTTAATTATTTGTTTTTGGAGAGAATTTCAACAATTCTTTGCCAGCAATTTAACATATAAATTGTTATTCTATAAATTTTGTATAATGTATTTTACATTCAACCTTCTACCATACACAGACACACACATACACATACACAAAAGGAAGAAAATTTGACTGCAAGGAGAAACAAAACGAAACGCCTTCAATATGCAGAAAACCACGGGTAATGTTTGCAGTTTTAGAAGCATATACCAGACTATATACAAAGATAAGTGCTGCAATTTTCGAACTTCTGTCTGCCAAACGTGCAAACGCTTTCCATGACTTTGTTTTTATACCCTGCAGCCATAGGGCAAAAGGATATGTTAAGTCTGTGCAAATGTATGTAACAGGCAGTAGGAGACAAAGCAGACTGCATATATATAAACTTCATCAGCTACAAAAGTCGAGTCGTTATGGACAATAAGAACTTGGAGGCTGTAAAAGATTGGATTTCTAGTATCTCCAATTCACTTTTCAGTTAAACATTGTTTATTGAACATGAACATTCTCCTCCTTTCTGAGTTTTTAGGCCCTGTACCGAAGGTACAAGAGCCTATTGGGTTTGTGCAAATGTATGTAACAGGTAGAAATAATGGTCGGAGACCCCCCAAAGTTACCACCATTATGGTCAGGAATGAAAGAGGAGTCGATATAGCCATGTCCGTCTGTCCGTCTGTCCGTCTGTCCGTCCGTCCGTCCGTCCGTCCGTCTGTATGAACGAAAGGATCTCGGAAACGGTAATAGATAGAGACTTCGTGTTTTTTGCATTCGACTAGGATTGCTCCGGAATTTCACAAGTTTATTTTAAAAACTTGCCCCTCCCCCCCCTTCCCCATAAAATCACCCCCAAGGGTAAAAATTTCTTCGGCACAAAAAAAAGTAAGTATGCCAGTATAGAGATATTGTCCTTCTTAGCCAAAATCCGAAAAGTTCATCAAAATCGGATAATAAATGACGATTTTATAAGCAATTGAATTTGAACGAACCCCCCTTTTCTTTTCATTCATATTCGCGCAGTTGAGAAGTGGTCATGTGTTTGGTCATAAGCTCGGGAAACATTTAATGTGTTTGTTAGGCGAACTGAACTGGTACAGGGCCTCTTACAGTCGGTTACGCCCGACTGAAATTTCCTTACTTGTTTTATGCTAAAAATAACAAATTTTGTACATCTTTAATTCTAATGAAATACTTCATTAAATGTCATATCTTCCAAACAAATTTGTAACCCTTTCTGTGTTTGACTTCGACTTTAATTTTAAAACAGAGTATCTCATAGTCGTGCATACTTCACTGCAGTGTTATTTTTTGTTTTTGGTTTTTATGGCGACATCAGATAGTCATGGCAAATGGCAAGCAACTACTGCCATTATTTTTGGCTTTATTATTCCACTCTGTACGAGTAGTTGTCTCGGTTGGAATACTTGCCAAGCCACCTAAAGAGTTTGCAATTGTAGCTGATTTACACAATTATCGAACAACTATTAAATGTTTGGAGGAAGGCATGAAGTATATACATTACATGTACAGTTACCTGGCAGTTGGTCTCGCTTCGTTCTAGGTTTAAATTTAGTTTTGTCTACTCACGCAATTTACAACCGAAACCGTAACGAAATGTAACGGAAGTGTTGTCGATAAGCGGAAATTACTATGTTCAGAGCACGTTTACACTAGTAAAACAGAAAAACAAGATACAAAAAAACACACACACACACACACACATACACATACACAATCAAATAAAGCAAATTCGTTTATTTCGATGTAAACCGAAATTTATATAGGCTATTCGTTGTGTGATGGAAACTTTCAAGTTTGAAAAGTGGTAAAGTAATAAAAAAAAAAATAAAAAAAGTTTGAATGCAATTTTTATTTTACGTAGTTAGACGGATTTATTAAGGAACAACAACAATGCATGAAATTAATAAAAGATGTCAGTGACTAACTAAAAAAGAACGCTGCAGTTGAGTAAGCTCGACTTCGAGATACTCCATTGAACTTTAAAATTCTTTAGGAGATATGTTCATCAAATTCAACATTTCTAGCTGAATTTAGAGAGGAGAGTAAAAGCATTTTTTTTTATACAAATTATCTGATGAATAAATAGAAGAATTGTAATATCCGAATTTGAAGGTTCTATTTATTATGGAGTCTTCCAAGATCTCGATTGTCTATATCGACTCGTCTTTTGACGCTGATCAAGTTATATATATCTATATTTTGTGAGGTCCGCCAGGCCTCCTGCTGCTTGTATATCAACATACTTTACGGCAATTGAAAGGTGTGAGTGTCTAGTACTACGCATTGCGCTTGGATAATTCAGTTGTAAGCTACAGAAGACCTTTCTCGAAGAAGTTGATAAAATCAAGGAAGTGATCGAGATAGACCACCATAGTAGCAGCCGTACCAACGCCCGGAAGCTGAATATCAGTCATATGACCATTCAAAGGCGTTCGGTCCTCTACTGTGGACAACTGGACCGCTTGAAGACAATCTTTGGCCAATAGGAGAGAAATTGTGTTCCATCAGAACAACGTTAGACCAGATACTTCGATTGTGGCGCGTCAGTAGCTCCGGGATTTCGGATGGGAAATCCTTATGCATCCATCTTATAGTCCGGACCTGGAACCATCGGATTATCATCTCTTCCTGCCAATGTCGAACGATTTAGCTGGAGAGAAATCAGCCTCAAAAAAGGCTTGCGAAAATCGACTGTCTCACTTTTTTGCCAATAGGGAAGCAAGCTTCTATGAGCGGGGCATAATGAAGTGAAGGAATCTCGTTGACAACAAGTTTTGGAAAAGGCGCCTATTTGAATTAAATCCGATGTTTGTATGCAATTTTATAAAGATTTAAAATAAAGGCGTAAATTCGAAAGACTTTTTGTTGCAACCTAATAGTTTATGGGATCTTCGAATGGTATAAAAATTTACAAAAATATTTTTCAAAAAGTATCTCTATCTTATTTTTATTTTTGACTGAATTTATTCCATAATACATAAAATACATTGAAGTGCATCGAATAAATAAAGAATACTAATTGTTGTTACTGCAGCTGCTTTTGTTAAAACAAAAACAAGTTTTCATGCATATTTTACTATTTCACAGCGGCATGCAACACAATTCGTATTAGTCACATGCAGTAAATTGCTTATATGTATATACTATATGCAGATGAAAGCATTATCGGCATTGTCCGGGTTTGAAGCGTTCACAAAGTGACGTATTTAATTATATTTTTAGTAGCAAAGAAAATGGTGAGTATTTAAATTATTTAACTTCCAAGAGTTAATCAATCAGGCTCGACATTTTTATAATTGTTTACATGAAAGTGCGACCATGACCCATAGTTTCTTGGTAGGTCAACACTTAATTAAAAAGAAATATTTTTAGCCAAAAAACCGCAGATGCAATACAGCTTACTCAATCATGTGAAAAGTTCCCGTGCTGTCTAGAAATTCAACGTCGTGTCTTACCCAAATTCACTGCGAATTTTTTCCACATATAAAAACTCAAAACATGAATATTATTCAGTTTAGTATTAATTCTGCGCTCTATGAACGAACAACATGGATACGTTAATTCCTAAAATTGTACGTGTACGCGAATCACAACAAAATGGCAGCGGATTAATAATAATCTTCGATATGAGTGCCTTAAAACTGAATAAATCCGAATTGTACTTGTTTATCGATGGCGAAACTATTGACATTGCCGAAATTTATAGCAATTATGCAATTCGTTGTTTTAGTAAAATATTAAACGAATCCACGCGTCGTCATATGACTATCTATCTAAAATCCAGATTAAATGGCAACGAAAGCAATCACTTTGTGTATATAAAAAAAAAAAGAGGAAGTGAGGAAGTTGCAGCACCTGCTAGAAAGCTTATGAAATTGCCACGTTTTGCACTGTGCACAGCCATACGCAGTGCAAGGACTATAATACTAAGCGAAAATATGAATGAGGATACAAAATGGCTTAAACTGATGCGTTTGGTTAATGGTATGTGAAAAATAATTGATTGAAAGATTTAAAAAACTTTAATAAAAAATTTTTAGATTACAATTGGCAACACAAAAGTTGTCAAACACTTTTCCACGAGTCTTTATTGAGTGCAGATGCCGAGGTGAACGCCATAATTGGAGAATTACTCAAACCACCGCATAATCATTTTTTGAGCACCGTCAAAAGTGTGCGTGGTGAGAGCCTACTACACGTGGCCTGTCTACATGGCAAGCTGCATTTTGTCAAGGATTTGGTGCGAATGTCTGAGCTGCTCTATGCACAGGATGTCAGTGGCAATACTGCGTTACATGTTGCACTGGATACATGTCATGAGCCATGCATTGATGTATTTTGTGAATTATTGCATGCGCCACCAATCAGCTCTACGCAGTTAGAGGCTTTGACACGTATGATCAATTGCTATAGTCATGCCAATAAGTCGGTGCTACATGTTGCCATACTTGCAAGGCATATACGTCTGACCAAAAGTCTGCTGCAGTTTTGTGCCTTTGCTGATATTGATGTCAGCTCCATGCGTACACTAGGCACTGGTACTACTATATATGAGCTGGCTGAGTCTACCCATTCAAATGAAATATTTTCGCTGGTTGCACAATATGCGACGCCTATAGTGGAGGCGTATAATGAAAATATTCAGCGTGCAATAGGTGCATGAATTGGGCAAAATAAATGAAATTGTTTTTAGTTAAAATTTAGCAAAAGTTATTTAGTCTATAAGTCTTTGTGTATGTGTTTACCAGATATTTAAAACCAAATTTTATATTATTTATTATAATTCCTAGAAGTGGTGCCAAACCAATAACTTGGAATTAGTTGAAATACTCTTACATATAAATATTATTATTCTATATAAATTATTATTATTAACAACAAAATGAAATAATATTTCCCGCGAAATTAAAAGCGTTAACAATCAGCTTAAGCACTTTTTTGGTTGATAACTACAAAATTTCTATATAAGCCCTGAAAAGTGGGAGTCACCCAGTTCAACAAACAGACAGAGCCGTCTGCTTATGCCGTTTTAAGTTGTTAAATTTTTATGGCTACTATCTCTTAGAGAGTGGTTGGCACGCTCATTGCATACTAGATATCTCAAAGAAAATTATAAACCATAAATTTGAAGCCTATATCTACTATAGTTTGGAAGTTCTACATGTTCATATATGCAGCCAGACAGACGAACATGTCTATATAAGCTCGTTTTTTGTATGGGGCTACTCTTGCTAATGATCCGATTGGCATCTTAAATGAAATATTTTATTAGGATTGACACAAAATAGAACTGATTTAACCACAATAACAAAATTTATTCTAACAAGGCGAATAGATTTATATGGAACTAGTTTTGCTAGTGCTCCGATCTGAACCTATACGGATTATTTTATATGAATTAATATAAGATAGACAAAACTTAGCGCTTATAGCTAAATTAATAATAAATATAAACAACTTTTTTTCACACAAAAACTCAGAAGCAGGGTTAGATTTGTTTGGTTAGTGCCAAGCCTCATGGATAGAAGGCTGCCGAATAGCATCGTATGCTTATGAAGGCCTTTGGAGAAATCTAAACTGAGCGACTAGTCGCATGAAATTGACCAATCATAAAGAATGCTGGTCGAGAAATCGAGTATTACTCAACCATTCATTTCCAAACATCTACGTGCCATGGGAGACTTTCAAATTGTATTGAAAAAATAAGTTATTCCTGCATCGGAGTTTGACTGACACCTTATTGTTCCAACATTTCTTGGCAGCACTCAATTGGAAGGTGCTACGCCATGCCGCTTATTCATCAGACTTGACTGCTTACTTACTTAAATGGCCGTCAACCGTCTTTCGGTCATGGCGGCAGTTGCTTTGAATGCCAAGTAGGGAAAGATCTCTCCATATCTGCTCATTCCAAAGCATGACCGATCGTCCTCTATCACTAAGTTTGCGCCCCCATGTAAACCATTATTTCATACATTCGAATGAGGTGACCAGTCCAGTGCAGCAGCTGGAATTTTATGCGTTGGACTATGTCAACCTCATCGAATAGCTCGTACAGCTCGCGGTTCATACGTGACCTAAACTAGTCGTCGACTCTAATAGGACCAAAAATACTACGGAGAATCTTCCCCTTAAAAACTTTCAACGGTGTTTCATCTGACACAATCACGGTACATGTCTCTGCGCCATACAATAGAACCGAGAGTATCAGCGTCTTATAGATCTTGGGCTTTCGAGAGAGGGCTTTACTTCTTATTTGCATGCTCAGCCCAAAATAGCATCTATTTGCAAGCTTGATACTTCGCCTAATCTCCAGGCTAACGTTGTGGTTGCAGGTCATTTCGGATTCAAGATAGAAGAAGTTTTCTACAACACGTAAAGTTGAGTACTCCATCGACCGTCCAAGATGTGATGACGGTGTGCGAGAAGACACCAAGTACTTCGTCTTGTCCGCTAGACTATGAGTCGAGACTGTTTTTCAATCTCAGATAACACCTTGCCGATGATCATTCGCACACGCGAGCACCATCACTTCCTTTTGGAAGATCAAGCCCGACATTTACTGTAGACGTAGGATGTATTCTATCAGCAGATTGAAAAAATCGCCCGATAGTGTATCAAAGCATGCGAAATTTCTGCATCGGACTTTGACTGACGCAGAATTGGTTGAAAATTTCTTGGCGGCACTCAACTGGTAGGTGCTAGGCCATGCTGCTTGTTCAACAGACCTGACTGCTTCCTACTAGCTCCTATTTTCGTCGATAAACCACTCGCTCGCTGAGCAGCAATTCCATTCTTCCAAAGAGATTCAAATCTAGCTTGATGAATGATTTCTCTCGAATGCATTCGTCGTGGTATACATAAAATAGCTAAGAGCTATCAGAAATCTTTAGCTAGCTAGGGACCAATACTTGAATCTTTGGCATACAAACATTCCATATGTTAATCCAGCTTATAAACTCTATATGTGCCAAATTTCATTCAAATCCGTTTAGCCCTTCGTGCGTCATTGATGCACAAACATTCAAACATCCAAACATAGATGTTTCAGTTTATATAAAATTATTTTTGCACTGGCGACACCTTACTGCAACGTGAAGCTGTTTAAACTGTTGAATTAAAAATAAATCCAGAAAACTTGTATCCGAATTCGTTAAAATTCAATAAGGCTTTAAAGGATCACTTAATCCATGATAATTCCAAACCGAAAAATCAAATTTCCACTAAATGATTTAAAAGGAAATTCAAAGAAAACCGAACTCCAGCAACGCAATATTAAATTGCATCGCTCAATATGCGCGCAAAAATGCCTTGCGTAATTGCCGCTAAGTATGCAATAAAACACTTAAAAATGCATTAGAAAATGTCTACTAATGCAAACGTCAAAAGTCAAAGGATAGAACGGAAGTTAAAATTGACGTACAAACTGAACGGAATCAGACTTTAGTGCCGTAGCTAATGACACCAACTGATTGCCTGCTATATGTATATGTAGCTGATATATAGTAACAGATACATATGCACATTTAATATATATATATATGTATGCACATATGCCGATGTCGATGCCGACGTGGCAGAAAAAGGACTCGAAATGTAGTCAAGCGTGCATGTACTTGTATGTATATGTGTTGCCATACAAATGCTTGAATTGCATAAAGTGCGTGTGTTTTTGTGGGTGTATAACGGTGTTTATTTTTATTTAACACAAAGGCATGCAATCAAACGAATACACATACATATACGCCTTTGGCATGCAAACACACAAACACACACACATATATATATATATATATATGCTGCGCTGTTTTAACGCACTCATGTGAGCACTGACTACTACAACAACTCGTCTGACTGACTAGCTGACTATGAGTTAACTTTATTTTTATATTATTTTGCGCTTGTTAGCCATCAGCCAAACCTAACAAACAAAGCAACAGCGGCGGCGGCGGCGTGCATTCAAACAAACAACAGCGAGAAGTGGTAGTAGAGCGAAAAAAAGGATTTGTTTTTTTCCACTATTTTTGCTTTGCTTTTTTTCCATTTTTTTTTTTTTTTTTTTGCTTTGTCAACACTAACTAAGAATAAGTGTAGCATACTTGGCGGCGACCGCAACTCATTGCACGAACAACTCGAACCCAAATCGAGACAAACAACCCACAACAAAACTCGACTTGAATCGAGTGTCCGACCCGACCCAACGCTGTATAGCGTGAGCACTGAGTGAGTTGAGTATGGTTGCTGCTGCTGCCGCTGCTGCTGTTACTGCTGCCGCCACAAGCCACCACAAAACCGCGCGCACTACTAACACACTATTATTTTATATAAAATTCTTTGCTTCGTTTGTTGCTTAGTACGCCATTGACGCTGACAACGTGCAGACAGACATAACAGCAGCAGCAGCAGAACCTCAGCTAAACGTAGTGTGCACGAATAACCACGTAAACGAAGTAGTATAAAGCAAAGAAAAATTTCATAGCATACGTCTTGGCGCGCGGCTTTTCGAGGCAAAAAATAAATAAATAAATAAAAATAAAGTGTTGTTTGCGCTTACAGCTTCTGGAGTGAGTAAAAAAGAAATTTAATTTAAATAAGTGCGCAAAGTTGAAGTAGTTTTCTTTGAGTAGTTGGAGATATATTTTTTGTTTAATTTTTTTAAATTCATATTTTAACTTTTTTTTTAGTTAAAAAATTAATTGCTACTTTTTGAAGATTTTTATTTATTTAAGCAGATAAGTTTTGAAAATGCAATAGAAACCAAGTTGAAAGCAAATTAAGCAAATATTTGTTTTTATTTTTTCTTTTAAATAAAAATTTTTCCCGAAATTTTGTGCAGTGAGTTCAGTTTTGTGGTATTTTATTAAACTAGAAGTTTATAATAACCGGTGGAACTAAGTGGAACCTACGCTCAAAATGTTTAGTGTGAAATAGTCTTCCAGGAAATATGCTTCGATTCAAAAAAAACCACAGTCGGTTGCCAACTTAAGTTCGCATAGCTATGGAAGAAATTAAATATTTAAGAGAGGCTTCATTAGAACCCTAAAAGACTTCACATAAAAATTTACTAAAATGAAGTTTTTGATGATTTGCCGCCTTTAGTGATTGACTCTTTTGTGTGCTTAATAAAAAAAAAGAAGATAATTTCACAAACAAAAACCACAAAGTGTCGGTGGTTTTGCTGGAGTTGCCTGGCACAGTTCAGGTGCTCGAATTTTATGCGCTGGACATATCAAGCTCATCGAATAGAACAGCTCAGGGTTCTTACGGAATTTTAAATCATTGTCGACTCTAATAGATTCACAAATTTTACGTAGAATCATTCTCTCAGGAGAAAGTTTCTTCTGATACAACACTCATCTCATTCTGAACTAAAGGTTTCATTTCTATCGATGAAATATATCTGCCTTAGCAGCCTAAATTCTATAGCTGTATATGTTTGTTTGTAGTTTAGTGTCGCTTTTTCGTTTCAATGAGTTTTAAATTAAATAATAAACAAGTTTAAAGAAGTTTTCACTTTAAAAAAATTTTAAATATCCTTATAGAGCGTTGAAAGTTTGCTTGAATAGATGACATATAAGTAGATAAGGCAGCATTTGGGAGATATGTAGCTTGATGTGTTCACTACTAAACGAAAACGTGGCAACGCTCATTGTTATACTTTGTAAAATGGTTTAAAAATGTTGTGCAAAGAAGGCAGTTGCCATAAAGTGTATAAATATTTGATCAGCATTAAACGGAGAGACGATATAGAAATGTCCGTCTGTCCGTCTGCCCAGCTGTTCATATGAACAACGAGAACTTGGAGACTATAAGACTTAGAGCCTTCAAGTTTAAATATTTAGCTTCTCCTCTTGCTTTTTCAGATCACTTGTATTCAATGAATATGTTAACTCCCCCCACTAAAGGAGGGTTGACAGTAACCATGCAAGCCTTTACTTCATTTTGAATTTTTGTATGAAAAACCTTTTTTTGATGTGTTTTATTTTGCTAGAAAAAACAAATTTGGTGGAATTATATTAATATTTACCAAATAATTTATTTTGGTCTAGCTCGAACCATTAAAAGTGGTAGCTCACATACAACTCTGTCCCACCATTCTGGTTTTTGTATGAAAAAAAATTTGTTAATTGTTGTTAATGCAAATAGATATGCTAAATTTGATACATTTTGCATAAAATCTAATAAAATATGCCATTAGGGTCTTAACTAGATCACATAAAGCGGGAACTGCCTACAAAAAGTTCTGTCGATATGGATTTGTCCGTCTGTCTGGCTATGAACAACAAGAACTTGGAGACTAAGCGATAGAAGCTGCAAGTTTGGATATTTAATTTAATATCTCCTATTTTCTCTTCAGATAGGTTGTTTTTAATGAACGTGCCGATCCCTATCTTTAGAAGGGAACTGTCCTTTTATAATGAAAAAATTATTTTTTTTTTTTAAGTTTATCTTTTGTGTATCTTAATTAAATTCTAATAAACTACTCCATATAGGTTCATATCGAACTACTGGAAGTGGTAGCTTCCATATAAATCTGCCCCTTTTAATGGGGTTTTGTAAGAAAAACATTTTGTTGTGGTTTAATTTAGCTTGAATGGACAAATTTGTTGTATCTTATGCAATCTTACGAACAAAATATCTCAAACGGATTAAGATATGAACGAGCTTAGGGTATTCTACAGCATTTTTTTCTTTTTCTTTCAGTTAATCTTATTTCCCCCCATTTGCGTTGAAAAGTTGATGAGGTATGATGTTTGTTTCTTAGATGTTGAGCATATCCTCGGTTTTTTTCAATATTATGAAATAATATTATTATGCACTGAAAATTTCTTTCCATCCAATGAAGATCCGTCAAAATTGGTTCCACCGTTGTTAAGACTAGCTCAGACTAACAGACAGTTATATAGTCAGTTAAATATGCAGACAGATAGACAGATATATTGTCAGATAGAATGATAGACAGACGGACAGACAAACATAATCACTGATTGACTTAGGTGGGATAGATTCCGAAGTTTATAGCACTCGAAAGATTAGTATGCTCCGGGCATTAGTTGAGTCAGGATAGTTAATTAGGTGCTAAATTAACAATTGTTTTTGATAATATTACGAGAAAGGTTCGTATGGCTTGAATGAAATTCAAACTGGAAATACCCTACGTATTAGATGTTTTATATGCAATTATTATACCCTGTTCCCATAGCATTCAAAGGCTATACATATAGAAGCCAAACGTCGACATATCCGTGTGATTTTCCATGCAATTGTCTGTTTATATATTTAGAGAACAAGTGCCAGCAATCTGTAAGAGCTAGAACCGTTACAATTAAAGCAGCACTGTACTTTTTTATTTTTTTTTTATAATGTAGTCAAAATATTTCTCATGCTTTATACAAACAATTTTCCTTTTAAATAATTACATATTTTTTATAATTATTTCAACAAAATTCTAGCCAACCATAAAAGTGGCGCATATCGTGCCAGAACACATACAAATGCATATGACTATATATTATTAAATCGAAGCAACTTTTTTAAAACTATAAAAAAGTGAATTAAATTCCTGCATTGCCTTGCAAAGGGGCAAGGGCAAGTGTGTTGAGTATTTAAGCTACATTGCCAACGAAGTTAACGATTTCTCTTTGGCTTATTTCTTTTACTTTGTTTTGCTGCATTTTTTGTTTTCGCTGCAGTAATACATTTTTATTTAGTATTTTTTAAAATAATTTTCGCGCTGTTTGTTGACCGCTGGCACAGCTTGCCCGCCTTGAAGTTCATTTAACTTTGCCCCTAAAAGCATGCTAGCCTCACTCGCGTGTATTTCATATTTGCCAGCCATTTTGTTATATTTTTTTGCGCGCTTATTCAGCAATGACAGCACATTTTTAGAAAACTTTAAATTGTTTGCGTAATTACTTAAGAAAAAGTTTTGACGCTTTTTATTTTATTTTCCACCATGCGTGGAAAAAGTTTTTCTCTTTTTATTACTACTTTGCATTTTTAATGTAATTACTTAATCATTTTTTTATTGATTTATTTTACAGACAGTAGCAGACACACATACATACACACACACATGCGTGTACTTGACGCATGTTAACGATATGCATTAATAAATTAAAAGGACATTAGAAAGTGTACTCAAGGGATTTGTTGACGTCTATGATGTAGCATTTGACAATTTAAATCCTTTACTGTGCAACAATATGTCCTTTTTATCGCCGACATTGCGTCTGGAGAATCTATCGCCGCATCCGATCATGAGTTTGGATTATTTACCCGAAGAGAAACGCTATAATCGCAATAATATTGTTGCGAAATGGTGTGCACCGATTAATGGCAAAATGTATCGCATAGAATTAGAGCATGGCACAACAAGCGGACGACGCATGATTTGGGTTAATGGCAGGGTGTGTAAATGGGAATAAAATATATATAACTATTTTCTTTAAACAATTTTTTTCTTCCCAGGAGGTTTTACGTCGCGATTGGATGTTTAAATTAGTCGGCGAGGATACATTTCATATTGAGCAGTCGCGCTGCATTATACGCGTTGATCCTGCACCTGGTTTCAAATATGAATATTCACTTTATATCGATGGCAAGCCACATGAACAATATACGGAAGAGCTAACGAAGCAGTACCGTCTTTGGCTGATCACTGGGCTGGGTGAATGTGAATATCGCATAATGCTCAAATTGGATACACTCAGTTTGTATATTAATGATGTACTCTGCGAGGAGACGGTGCGTAGGCTACAGAATATTAAAGGAGTTTATTTATTGTAAAATTTTATAAAAATTTTTTTTAGGCCGAATTCGTTGATGGCGGCACAGATACACATTTTACCACAGATCAGCTACAATTTGTACTACAGGCACGTTCCAGCGGCAATAAACTTTCCGGCATTGTGCATACGCTTGTGCAGGCAAATGGTGAAGTAGTGCCGGAGGCAAAAATACAGGAAATTATGCAGGAACCGGTTTCAATACTGACAGCGTGAGGTGTTCGCCAATAGTTGTTTGTATTTTGTAATTAGTGGATTTATGAAGTGCATTAATAAATGACAAATTTCTCGACGAAATTTCATGGTTGTATCATATAGTTCCGAAAAGATTAGTAGGGTATGTTGGAATTGATGTATCAACTATAGAAGTCTTCTCAATAATAATAAGAGTTCATCTTCTGCTTGTAGTATTCTGCTTCAATGTTTGCTTTAGGCTTAGCTATTTTGCCAGCCAAAGCCTGGCAAAACCTGGGAGTCTTCCTGAAAATATTTGAAAGAATCATTGCTTGAAGTATATTTCCACTACTCGATAGTTCATACTTCTAAATTTTCAGTTCGGGTTTTGACGAAGACATGGCATACCAGAAAAAATTCATCGTTTTGTAGCAGAAATACATACAGCCTTCGAATGCATACAATGGATGTATGTATGGATGGATGTATGGCTGAAGGCTTGGATGGATGGATGATTGAATGGATAAATGGATGGATATATGGATGGATGGAAGTATGGATCTATGGATGTGTTGATGGATGTATGGATTGATGTATGGATGGATGTATGGATGGATGTATGGATGAATGTATGGATATATGTATGGATGGATGTATGAATGGATGTATGATTGCATGTATGGATGGATTTATGGATTGATATATGTATAGATGTATGAATGGATGTACGGATGGATGGATGGATGCATGTATGGATGGATGTATAGATATATATGTATGTATGGATGAATGGATTGGTGGATGAGTGGATGGGTGGATGGATGGATGGATGGATGGATGGATGGATGAATGGATAGATGTATTGATGGATATATGGACCAGTGGATGTATGGATGGATATATAGATAGATGTATTAATGAATGAATAGATGGATGGATGGATGTATGGATGTATAGATGGAGGTATGGATGGATGAATGTATGGATGGATGTATGAATGGATGTATGGATGGATGTATGGATGTGTGTACGGATGAATGTATGGATGAATGGATGTATGGATGGATCGATGTATGGATGAATAAATGTATAGATGTATGGATGGATGTATAAATGAATGTATGAATTTTTGGATCGATGTATGGATGGATGTATGGATGGATCTATGGATGGATGTATGGATGGATGTACGGATATACGGATGGGTGTATGGATAGATGGAGGTATGGATGGATGAATGTATGGATATATGCATGGTGGGATGTATGGATATAGGTATGGATGGTTAATTGTGTGGATGGATGCATGGATGGATGTATTTCTGAATGTATGGATGGACGGATGTATGTATGGATGGGTGTATGGAATGATGTATAGATGAATGTATGGATGTCGACACCCTGTTCCTGGCTAAGAAGTTGGAAGCTATGAAGACTAGTTCTAAAGACTTCCCCGACTGCACCATACGAGATGGAAATTTTTATCGAAATATTACTCGTACTGCTTACGATGACGAATATCATCCATGGCAGCTGTGCGTACCAAAACCACCATATTCAAGATTACTAAAAGAGAATCATGACATCTTGGTATACAAAAGACGTTAAGCCGGCTCATGAACTAGTGACCGGGGATGCATCGAGAAATATGTCACTACGCGACACGTCCCAGGAAATTGCTTCTGAGCTGCTTGAAACAATTTGTAATGACTTTGTGGGTCTATTACCTCGATGCCAGCATACCAGTTCGATGGTTCTGGTCTATTTCGAACGTTTCTCCAAATGGGTGAAGTAAGTAGCAGTGCGTAAGGCAACAACTGATGTCGTCATTAAGGCATTTCGAGAACGCATCTTGGTCAGAGGTGCAGTCGCAAACATGCTCATCTCGGCGTACAATCATGATGGCGTACAATTCATATGCAGAAATTCCATGGAATTTCTGTAGAACATGGAAGTAAAGCATCAACTGACAGCGCAGTACACACCTCAAAATTCTTATCCAAGCAAGATACATATTTTCCGGTAGAATAATTTGGAGAGAAGGCTACTGAGTTCTCAATAAAAATATAATTTGGACAAACCTTATTAGTTCAAACTGAAGCATCGCTCTACAGTGTAGCTTAAAAGTAATGCAACTTTATTACAAAATTATGAAATTTTGGGTTTTTTTTTTGCACACGTGTTTGGGGTTCGACAACATTGGTTACTAACCATTTAAAAACGTTTTCTTTTTTTTTCTATTTTTAGATTGTTTTTCAAAACTTTGTTGTTATTCTTTGTATTATAATATAGGCACGTATGACACACTGTTTGCAAAATCAAAAACCAAGAAGATTACTAGCTAATCAGTTATTTCCTTTTAGCTCTGAGTGTATTATGACACATTTGAAATAATTGAGATTAAATTCCATTGAATACTGAGGTACATGTACAAAAAGAACTAAAAGAAAGCAGTGATAAAAATTTCAATATTTGTTGTCTTCAGCTCAAATTGACAAAGGTTACTACTCATACTGTCTGAGTGACGGACAGACGGTTGCACAGACAGACGGACGGACAGACATATGTCTGTCTGAATGCTTGTTCCGACTTATCTCTTAAACTGCTGAACCAATTTTGATGGGAATTTGACTGTCTGATAGCTGATGCTATAGGGAATAATTTAAACCCCACTTTGCACATATTAATGGAATCAGGCGCAGTAAGTTTCCTTTTGCATAAAGATTTTATATTGTGTGAACAGGATATATATTTGTATATATTCATATGTACAATATATTATATACTGGTAAGCCAGGTGATCGCCCATTTTTTGCTTCTTTATCTCTTATATACTTGCAAGTTTATATACAAACAATTTAAGCTTTTTAAAATTAAAAGCTTTTTGTACGCTTCGAAAAATAAGTTTCATCAGTTGCTGCTGTAAGTTTGTAACATGCTGAAGTTTTATGATTTATTAAAAAAAATTATTGAATTATGGAAATATAATGCACGATATTTAATATTCATTTAATATATTTATTAAATATATTAAATGTAAATCAAATATTATATGTATATGACTTTATATAATATATACACAAATTGTTAATATGTAGCGTATACATAATTCGTCATACATATTTGCAAAAGCTTTAACTTTGGGTAGTACCCAGACTTTAGCTGCAGTTCTGTGCGTATATAAGTCTTCACTTTGCACAGAATTCAGTTTATTTGATAATATTTTCCATAGCCGTAGGACATAAATAATATTACATGGCAGCGCTACAGTGCAACAATATCAAAACATTATAAAAATAACAGATTATTCAGTTTTAAAATAAAAAAAATAACAATGGTTCATGCAATACCACAAATTGCGCGGGTACAAGAGTCCAAAAGCGAAGGCCTACAGAGTACACTTTTAATAATATTCGATATGTGTCCTTTAAAGTTAATAAAATCGGATATGTTAATAATGATCGATGGTATTAGTTTGAATATAGTTGAAATTTATAGCAATTATGCCGTCAGATGTTTCAGTAAACATTTAAATGAAGTTGAACAGGGCAACTTCTCGATTTGTATAAAATCCATTTCGAATGGTTGCGAAAGTAATCACTTCGTTTATAAGAAACTACGAAAACGTCAGCTGGAGATAAGAGATGGAGAAGAAGAAGTAATAGCAGCAAAGAAGTTCGCCAAATTACCAACATCTGTTCTAAGTACAACAATGCGTCGAGCGCGAAGCATCATTACAAATGCGCATTGGAATGATAATAATAAATGGTTAAAACTGATGCATTTGGTTAATGGTAAGTTTACACTATTTTTTTTTAATTACTACGTTTATACTTACCTGCTATATTACTTACAGATTATAATTGGCAAATCAATAGCGTACAAACAGTCTTTCACGATGCTTTATTAAGTGAAGATGCTGATGTGCAAGACATGCTTAAGGAACTGTTACAGCCGCCACATAATCATTTTTTGAGCACCGTCAAAAGTGTGCGTGGTGAGAGCCTACTACACGCTGCCTGTCAACATGGCAAGCTGCATTTTGTCAAGGATTTGGTGCGAATGTCTGAGCTGCTCTATGCACAGGATGTCAGTGGCAATACTGCGTTACATGTTGCACTGGATACATGTCATGCGGCATGCATCGATGTATTTTGTGAATTATTGCATGCAGCAATAAGTATTGAGAGACCTGTCACTACAAGTCAATTAGTGGGACTTAGACGTATGGTTAATTGCTATAGTCACGCCAATAAGTCGGTGCTACATGTTGCCATACTTGCAAGGCATATACGTCTGACACAAAGTCTGCTGCAGTTTTGTGCCTTTGTTGATATTGATGTCAGCTCCATGCGTACACTTGGTACTGGAACTACCATCTATGAGCTGGCTGAGTCTACGCAGTCAAATGAAATATATAGCCTAGTTGTACAATATGCGCCCAGTCTGGAGAATAATATAAATTTTGAAAAATTAGCATATACACATAAGTAAATCACACAAAACTTCGCACGAATATGGATGTTAAGTGGACAAAACCAAAGAGAAAAAAAGAATTGGAAACCTACTTTGAGAAAGATCGGTTTTCGTAGTGCTTATACTTAGATTGAACAGCGCTACAGGCGGCATTTGTACGTTAATTTTGGATTGACCTCAACTATATTCTGTCATGCTGAGGCCTGTCAGCAAGGAACAGCAATGGAACAATTGAAAAATGGCCAAGAATTTTTTATAAATAAATAAAATAAAAAAAAAAAATACACCAATAGCTTTGGCTGGCACCAAAGCTTAAATTAAGCATTAGCAAATAAATCTGTGCAACCCTAAGAATTTAAATTATGCACTCCGAATTTTTATTTTTATATAAAATTGAATTGCCATGGTTAGCTCTTACAAAAACTCGAGAACGGATGGACCAATTTGGCTAATTTTAGTTATGAAATATTTATAGCAGTCCAAGGAAGTTACAAAAAGTGAGAAAATATGAAAAAATTGCCAGGAAACTAGTAAAAACTTTTTTATACTCCCATACACTTTATGATTCGCAAACAGTTTTACAGCCGAACCTAGGCTATAGAGACTAACAGCAGGTGTCAGGACAATCCATAGTCACTTTATTTGCCTAATTAAAGCTTAGTCAAAATCGGATGGGACGTTGGCTAGCCCCATTCGATTCCGTTCTGGTATGGAGGAAGTGGAAGATGCATCCAGCTCCGGAAGACCTGTCGTTGAAAGAAGTCAATAAAATCAAGAAAGTAATCGAGATAGACCGCCATAGTAGCAACAGCGTACCATCGTCCGGGAGCTGAATATCAGTCATATGATCGTTCAAAGACATTTGAAGAAGCTTGACTTGACTACACATAAAACTCGATAATTGGGTGCCATACGAATTGACACCAAATTTCCATGCAACAAAATCGACCCGTTTCTAAAGCGAATGAACAACCCTATATAAAAATATAGTAGGGTACTCAATTACTCAATATAAATAATTACAGCAGCCAGCAAGCTTTCAATACGAAAAATGAGCAAGCTTTAACATTCACAGAGCTTTGGTTTTGTATAGCCTCTCTGTGGATGTTGCGATACACTACATAAGAAACAGTCAAGCAGGTATATGTAGTACCTAGTTGTATAAACACAAATCAATTTTAATAAACAATGGATCCATATTTCTCATTTGGAAATCTCTTCAGAACTCGCTCCAATTTCTGGAATCTAACTGCTTTTGCCCGTTGATTCGACTTTATTCAAGCTTTACCAAATTTTCAATAAGTAATTTGAAGATTTATAGTGATTAGTTTGAGTAGTTTTAGTAGGGAGATGTATGCAGATTGATGGTCAAAACTTATTTGGAAACACTCAGGAGGTTTTATCTCAACCAACGTATTCGTTAGACACTGTTTTTTTTCCACTTGTTTGGATCGATGAAAAATGTTCAAAGATAACAAACATCGGTCAAAAGCTGCCAGAAAGATGGAAAAGATAGAAAATTTGGTTTCTTTTTATAGGGTATAAAAAAGTCTTTACAACAAAATAAAAATTTAGCTAGCACAGCTTGACAACTCTGCAAAAAGCTTTCGATCGCAACGCGATTCTCTTTCGTATAGCCCGACTGACGCAGTCTTGAGTAAAATTTGGACTAGGTGAGACGCTGAGAGTTTCGCAAATACAAACAACAACAAAAAATAAATAAAAAAAACAAAAACGGGTGCCTACCGTAGTTTAAAAGTTTTCTATTTAATAAATGCAAAATTCTTTAAATCAGTTGTGCGCCAGCAGGATAAATATTAAGAATTATATTTTTTAAATATATTCAAATCAAGTGAAGTGAAAAAATGTATACATTCGGTGAAAATAGACCAGAAAATGACGTAGATCTTGAAATAGCTCATCAAACAATTCAATTAAGTCAGATCAGCAATGAAAGCTATGAAAGCAATCACAGCTATTCGCTGGCTAATGCACCATTGGAGGAACTGCCCTTTGTTGCTGCTTTAAACAATAATTTTCAACAAGCGGCATACACATATGAGCACAGCATGGATGCAACAAGTTCGGGGCTTTCCCAAAGTTTAACATTGCCGGCTGATTCATATGTTGATTTGTTTGGAGCAACAGAAAATATACAAAGCCAAGTGAATCAACAAAATATTGTAGATGTAGATTTGCAATTGACTGAATTTTTGAATCTGTGTAATAATAATAATAAAACCTATACCGACTTAAATATGACAAATGCGAATAATGCTAATAATTTGATTGATCAGCAGCAGTTGCCAGCACAAGTAGTAGAGCAGCAGCAATATGGCATGAGCATAGTTAGCTCCGGACAAGAAATGATGCAGCAAGAAGATCTACAAATTTATACAAATACTGATGAAGTAGCACAACAACAACAAATTTATACAAATACTGTTGAAGTTGCAGTACAACAACAACAACAACAAATTCAGCAAAACACCACCACGCCACTGCTTTGGCAAATAAATATACCAAATTTCAATACAAAGCCATGGGTATATGCTAGTCATGCACTTCCTAAAGAACAATTTGAGATACGTCTGAGACCAACAGAACGCTGCTGTATAAATAATTTATGGCTCTACTGTGAACTCTTCGATATGCCCAAATTTAAAGGCGTACTTATGCCACGCTTATCCGTACATCAGCTCTATACAAAGAATAAAAAGCTAAGAAATTCTGCACAGCCCATATATGGCGCTTTACAATTGCAACAAGATGGTGCATATAGCTTTAAAATGCCGGCATTTAATTTAATAAAGACTGTAGATAAGGGTAATAAAAAGAAACAACGTGATTTTTGGCGTACAAAATATACCGCACTGCGTCAAATACAGGGTATTGAGTTGTCGCCAACAGCACATAATATGCAAAAGCAGCCAATTACTGCTGCAGAATTGGAACAAGAAATTGATAATACTGTTTCTGGTTACTTAAGCGTGGGCACAGAGAAATATAATAGTGTAAGTATATAATATAATATTATAATAGATCAAAAATTTAATTTTTGTTTACAAAAACTCGGAAGGAGAGCTAACAACTCGCGCTTTAGGGATATCTCTAATAGTCTGCAAGTTAGAGCTTGGAAAATCATCGATTTTTAAATCGAACTAAAAATCGATGTTTTCCCAGCTCTACTGCAAGTTCTCGTTGTTCAAACGCACTGCCAGACAGACGGACATGCACGTACTTAATATATCACTTTTACACTTACTACCTACATAAATAATATTATTAATTAAAAAAAATTTCAACTATTACAGGTCAGCTTGGGCTTTTACATTTGCACACCATTGGCCAATGGTCGCTATAGCTATATAGCCGGTCCTTACTACTCAAGTCAATTGGCAACGCTTACAAATTAATTATAAATAATTATTTAGCTATTTATATATATATATATATATGTATATTTTCTTTCATAAGTTTATAGTTACTTAATTTTAGTTTATAATATAATATATATGCATTAAAAAAGAACAGAGTTTGCATTAAAAATATGTTTCATCAAATTGTCTTCCGTAGTCATAAAAAAAAAGAAGAAAAATTAAATAAAAATGCCATGAAATTTAAAAACAAAATTAAAAATACTTTCGTTTTTTCAAATACTTTTAAAAAATGTGCTGACTTTTGTTTATAATAATTTATTTTTTTCTTGTTTGCCATAAAGCATACTAGAGCTGGGAAAATTTCGATTCTTAGAACGTTGCATCGGTCTAAAAATCGATGTTTTTCCAAGCACTGATTTAATTTAATTTTATTTTCCTTTTTTTTAAATATTTAATAACTATTATTTTTAACTATAATTTAAATAATTATTTTTTCATATTTTGAACTGAATATTTGTAAAAAAAAAAAAAAAAAATGATAAATGATTTAAAAAGTTGCCATAATAATTTAAATTAGAACGCAAGGTGCAGAAAAATTTGTTTTCTTTTTTTTTTTATTGCATTTTGTTAAGTTTATTGATTGCTATTTGTTCTTAATTAACTAATTTCTTCTTTCGCTGCTTATTTTTATATGTATGTGTAAATCGTTTTGTATTTTTAATTTTTTAAATTTTTTTTTATTTTTATTTAATTTTTTTTCACGTTAAATTTCAATTGATTTTTTGCTTTTCAACAATATCTCAAAAAAACAAAACAAATACATTTAACAATTAACATTTTAATCTATAATTAATTAAGTTTTTCTTTTAATTATTTTTTTTTTTATATTTTGTATTCATTCAACACTTTGCTGGACACAACACAAATTTTTAAAATATATTTTTAATATATATATATATATATTATATGTATATATTAGGTGTATCTTTCTTTTACTGACTCAGACAGTTATTAATTTTGATGTTTCTCAATAATATGCAGCAGTAAAAACAAATTAAAAAATATTTTACTATTAGTATTAAAAACAATTAAATTGCTTTAAAACAATTTACTCGCATGCAGCATTAAGTTTAAAATTTTTTAAATAAAATATTTTGCTTTTAAAGTTGAATAAGTACAATGGAATGTTTAATAAAAAAAATTATATTGTTTTTAAATCATATATAAATAATTTGTCTTTTTTTTAATAAAATATATAAGACGGATGTATTTTTTTTAAGTTAGTAAAAAATTATCTTTAAATTTATTAAAAATTAATAAAAAATTTTTAACACAAGCCTAAAACAAAATAAAAATCTGTGCTGCTTTTAGTTCTTGTACAAATAAATTATTTTTAAATTTAATTAGACACAATTTTTTTTTTTTTTTTAATTCTGCACTCGATCACATGACAACAAATGTTTTTAAAAAAAAATTAAATAAAATTGTTTATGTAAAAATATTGCTTCGGAAAACTTCAGCTTAAAAATTATTTTTACTTATTTTTTTAGTACATTTTTTTTTAGTTACAATATTTTTTTTTTTTTTAATATTTCATATATAGCTAAAATAATTTATTTTTTATGTTTAAATTTATTTTTTTTTTTATATATGCATATATCCGTCTTAATTTTTTTTTAATTTTTTTTTTTTTTGCAACTTTGCTATTACTTTTTTTCAATTTGTTAAAAACCTTGCGTCACTAATACTAAGTTTCTTTTAATTTTTGAATTCTTCAGCACGCTTCTCTAGTTTTGTGTGAAAGTAATTTTAAAAAAAAATTGTTTAACATGCATTTTAAAGTGTTTAATTTAAGACTGTTTAAAAGTTCAAGAACTATATAAAAAAAATATAAAAATTAAGACAACTATAAAATATTTAAGCGAAATTAATTTTTTATGCATGAGTTAAAAGCACATTTGAGTGGAAAACCAGGTAGTGACACCATAAACACATCTCAAATATATCAAAATTTAAAAAAAAAATCGATTTTCGATTTCTAAAATTCACACAGATTTCGTTGGAGAATATTTTAAAGTAGCATTCTTAAAATGAATTAAATATAAATTTTTAATAGAATAAAACTAATTTTGCTAAAATAATTCATAGTTTTAATTTTTTTAAAATTTTTTTTTATTTTAAAAGTTTCTCAACCTTTAGCCAGACTTTGTATATATCGTACAAGTTCCAAGCACTATTCATTTGCAAACATTTGCTTTGTTATGTAATTTTGAATGGCTATACTTTATATATTTAAACAAAGATTATTTAATTAACTTTTATTTAGACATACTTCAACAAAATATTGTTTAAACTTAAATTTATGCAAAGGACTGCCATATGATGGTATGATATATAATTGAGCACTATTGATTGCTAAATAATAATACTTTTTTTTTTTTAAATATATAAAATTGGAACCGAAGCTTAGTCTATACTTTGCGCATTGCTAGACACCTATGCTAGCTATCAATATAAATGTACAATTTGTACAATATCAACTTTAATTATTTAAATTTAAAACTAATTGAATTCACCTTTGTTTATATTTTAAGCATTTGAAAACAATAACAATTACATTAATTGTTTTTAATTAATTACTTTGATTTAATTGCTTTAATATAATTACTTTAATTAGTTTTGTATGGGAGCGTTACTTTTCAGTGGCCACATTATCAACAATCTACATACAAACTTTGAAATCAATAGTTCAAAGATTGTGGATAAAGAGTACATTCATATAAACAGACAAAAGGACACAAACACTATACGGTTTGTCAGCCTGATCATGCATTTATATACTTTATAGGGTGTCCAAGACTGCCTTTAAGACATTGCAAGTATTTTGACTTAATTATAATATTATACTAATCACACTCTGTGCAAAGAGTATAACAAGAAATCATTCGACAAGCACATATGCTCACTTTGACATACCCTTGAGATAACTCTGCAAGGAGGAACATATGTAAATGTTTCCAGCTACACTTTTTAATAGACCGATCTGAACCATTATAGAATATTTTATTAGGATTGACGCAAAAACAAAAAATTTGGCGTTTCTCGTTGAATTAACAGCAACAACAAATAATTTTTCTTACATAAA
Source organism: Leucophenga maculata (assembly GCA_035044805.1). Lineage (NCBI taxonomy): Eukaryota > Metazoa > Arthropoda > Insecta > Diptera > Drosophilidae > Leucophenga > Leucophenga maculata. The sequence continues at coordinate 206,063 of JAWNNP010002289.1, forward strand.
CCAAGAAAGGTGGTACAAAATTGTTGGTGATCTACTTCTTTTAGTGGTTCGATCTGATGCTTTATTGAATATTTTAATTGTATTCAAGTTAAATACATAAATTTTGCATTTCTGTCAAAAATAAATAGTTTTTCATACAAAAATCGAGAAATGTGGTATAAATTGTTGGGAATCTACTGCTTTTAGTGGTACGATCTGAAGCTTTATGGAATATTATATTTGTATTTAAGTAAAATACAGAACATTTGCATATCTGCATGATTTAACATAAAAAATAAATAGTTTTTCATACAAAAACACAGAAAGAAGGTACAGAATTGTTGTGAGCTACACCTTATAGTGGTCCAATCTGAACCTTTATGACATATTTTTATTAGGATTTACGTAAAATACATACATTTGGCATTTCTGATTTATTATTATTATTTTTTCATACAAAAACCCAGAAAAGAGGTACAAAATTGTTAGGAGACTATACCTTTTAGTTGTCCAATCTGAGCGGTAATGGAATATTTTATTAGGATTGAAGTTAAATATACCGAATTTGGCGTTTTAAGCCGATTTAATAGCAGCAACAAATGGTTTTTTATACAAAAACCTTGTAAAAAGAGACCGATTTGTATGAAAGCTACACCTTAGAGCGCAGTTGGCACATTCATTGAATACCAGTTAATTGAAATGGAACTAGGAGAGTCTAATAAACATGAACTCTCCAACTTTTCTTGTCTCTAAGCTAGTCTCAGGATTTATTGCTGATGCTTTAAAAATTGTTATACGCAAGTAAATCGAGGCATTCAAGTGCTTATCCATTTTCTTTGTTTTAATGAAATATTTTTGTTGTACAGAATTATTATATTGTAAGTAAATGGATCCAAAAAAAAAATTAAGCCTTCATCGAGGACAGCTGACAACGCTATTGGAGGTATGTATGTATTAATGACTCTCTATTAAGTTTACAAGCAACATTGTCTGGTTTTAGCCTTAGCTCTCGTGCCCACCAGAAAGGACTTTGTTTCAAGACTTGTCTCTTTTTATAACTGTTCCATGCTTTCGAGAAGAATGCTGAAATAACTACAAGCTGACGGATATAACATCTCTCTGAGCTATATAAATTTTTGTTACCGTTGAGCGAGTTGGAACGCCCGCGAGAAAGGTATATAATAAATTATCTACGGGAATATGAATTCTTAAAAAATAAAGCTCACATAAGCGCCACAATTAAATCTAAAGCCCTATTTAGACTGTCATAACTCATATATTTCTCACATGCTATGACAGATAATTCAACAACATTTGTTACTCATTTTTTTTTTTAACCTATCTTAAGCTATATAAATCCTAAAATACAGACAATTTTGGATTACTTGAACTGCTAAAGAGTTACTATACTTAAAGTTTACAATACAGATCCTCAACTACAATATTTTAATTAATAATTATTCACGATTAATTGTGCTCAAGTAAATATCGTACAGTACTAAGCTTTAATTTAAGTTTAAACAATATTTTGTTGCAATATATCCTAAACAAATAGTTAAACTTAAATATATAAAGTTTAAAATTTCAAAATTACATTATGCATCTAAATTAGAGCTGGAAAAACATCGATTTTTAGACCGATGCATCGATGTATCGGTCTAAAAATCGATGTTTTTCCAAGCTCTACATCTAATGGCTTGGTTTGCAAATAAATATTACTTTGCGCTCATAAATTATTGCAGTTTGCTTGAGTTAATTTTTCCGGATGATTTTTTATTTATTTTTAATTGATATATATTTAATTTTTTTAGTGCAAATTGCTGAATTAAAAATACATTTGCAGCGTTGGTTGCTTACAATGCTTTTTGTTTTTTTGTGTGTATTTCTTTTTATAAATATTTTTTTTTTGTTCTTTGAAATTATTGCATTTTGAGTCTCATTGTTAAAAATTATAACATTTTATTTAACACATAAAGTAGACAAGAAACAAACTGAGAAGCAGATAGTAGAGCTTGGAAAAACATTGATATTTAGACCGATGAATCGATGCATCGGTCTAAAAATCGTTATTTTCCCAGCTCTACTAGATAGAGTACAGCACTACAGATTTTAATTCACAATAGTTTATTTTGTTTTTAATTTTTTATTATTTTTTAAACTAGAGAGTTATATACTTTTTTTTTAATTGTAATACTTGTTGCTTTCTTTTTTTTTTGTTGTTAATATTTGTGACAATTTATGCTTATAGACTAAAAATATTTAATTAATATTTCTTTGAGTCAATTTCACGTGCAGTTAATTTTGTGTACTATTTAATTTAATATTTTGCTATTTTATTAAATTTTTATTTTTAAATTTTTTTTTTAATACATAGTTGTTCTTGTTGTTGTTGTAGTTTGTAGTAGTAGTAGATGTACTTGTTTTGTTGCCACTTAATGTTTTTTTTTTAATTTTTTTTTTAATTTTTGTATTTTTTTTTTTCTTCTTCTCGCAAATTAATAAATTTTTTTTTTTAAATTTAATTTGTAATTGTTATTAGTTCAATGGAAGGCAAAACATGTGCTGTAGTAGACTTTTGTTATTATTTGCTTGTATTTGATTATTATGCAAGTTATTATTACCATTATGTTGTTGTTGTTGCTGCTGTTGATAATGTTGATTTATTAGATTATTATTGGAAGTCATTGCTGACGATGCTGCTACTGCTGCTGCATTGACGCCAGTTGCATTTAAATGTAGAATACTTAAATCATCAGCAACCGAATCATAATCACTGGAGTCTTCGCCGTATAACTAAAATTAGGAAATATAAAAATTTTATACTTTTCCGTGTACTTTTCTGATAGCAAGTACTTACACGCATATTATACGGATGTAAATCACACGTCTCGTGATGTCAGACGCAATCTTCCAGCGACATAAGCAATGGGTTTACATATTCGAAGCCTTCAAACTCCGATTGATCGATATTGTCGATGACGCGACTATAGTAAATAGAGAAAAAGAATTTAAATTAGTAATTGTTGCTAAATTAAATAAATAGTAATCAATTATTATTTATATTAAATTAAAGTTGAAGCAAGTTAAAGATTTTATATATAAAGGGTTTAAAATAACAAAAAAAAGCTAAAAAGCGTCCGCTTTGCTATAACTTACTCATCATCCGGCGTTAGTTGCACAGCTTCACCAGTGAATTCAGGCGGGAAATTGGCCAAATCACGTTCAGAGTCTAAGCGTGGCTTAAATGGCGGCGAGACTTGCTTGCGTTCAAGCTGTTTCAATTCGATGATAATTTATTTTAATTTTTTGATGATTTTGTGTAGTTTTGAGGAACGATTATGAGCATGAACGTTCAAATTCAGATTGTGGTACATAAAAGAAAGTTTTATTAGATTAAAAATTAATATTTGAATAAATTAAAAAACAGTTTTGAGCGCCAATTCTGTAAACTATTAATTTTTTTGTATTCAAAAAGGTTTGACAAATAAATGCATATGTGAAAATTTATGATGATTCGATTTGTATTGAATATTGATATATAAGAGGAGTAGACGCGACGACATGGGAATTTTGTTATATAATATAATATTTAATAATAAAACTTATTTAAAATAAAAACGCTGATGATTAAACTGAGCTATGATATTAGAGAGAGGACGGGAGGAGTACAGTGCTTTACCTGCTGTTCATTTCGTTAGACTTAATCGTATAGCTGGCAAAATATCGATTTTAAGACCGATGCATCGGTCTTAAAATCGATGTTTTTCCAAGCGCTACTAAATCGAGTTAAAAATTGCATTTAAGCATTTAAGGCCATGCAATAAACAAGGGCGCCATAATTAATTAATTAAATAAAACATAAATTATTAGAAGAATTAGATAAAAAAAACAGCAAAATGCAGACACATATTGGCAGCAGCAGCAGCAAACAGCATTTAAAATTCAGACAACTAAATAACAAAACTAAACTCTTCAAACTAACTTACGGATCGTCTGGCGTCAATTCAGCCGGTTCTCTGGTAAATTGAGCGTCAAAATTTGTAGTCATATACGGATCGCCAGGATCAAAAGTTGGTATATAAGGCGGTTGTACTTCCTTTTGTGCAATCTTTACATATATATAAATTTGATAATATTTGAAAAATAGTTAAACAATCAAAGAATTAAAATATATTGAAATAAAAATTTGAAAAAAAAAAACCATAATAATAATACATAGAAAAATAATTAAATTAGAGAGACAGACACTAACATCTTATGCAGCTTCAAGTAAAAAAATAATTTGTTAATATAAATGTTTGTTGCTTAAACTTGTTGCTTGCACATTTCTAAATTATTATATTTTCTTAATTTTTGTTTTTTTTTTCCTTTAGCTAATCAACAAATTTTCACACGTGCACTTTTCATCATATTTTCTATCTAAAAAATTTTACGCGCCTAACAGAGTTGGGCGGCCAAGTACAGCAGCTTAACTTACCATTTCCCAATCGATGACTTTGAAGAACGGATGATTTACTATATCCATAAAAGCGGACTCACGATGACAGCCCAAACGATCTGCAGGATTTTTATTGAGGAAACCTTTTAGCACCGAAGCAGCCTTAACGCTCAAAGAACGCGGTATACGTATGGTCTTTTCCAATATCACTTGGAACAGATAATCCTCAGTGTTCTGTAAAAATAATGAAACATTTTAAAGCTTTTAAAAAATAAATTTTATTTCATATATACAGACCTGATCTGGATTCTCCGACGCACCCGCTATATCAAATGGACTGCGTCCGGCTAACATTTCGTATAGCAGCACACCAAGCGCCCACCAGTCCACTGAGAAACCATAGTCTTCACCACGTAAAATCTCTGGCGCTATATAATTAGGCGTGCCGCAGAATGTTGATGTTGTATCACCTGGCCGTATGCCCTCCTTACACATGCCATAATCCGTCAGCTTAATATGTCCCTCATGATCGAGCAATACATTATCCAATTTAAGATCACGATAGATAATACCTTTTTCGTGCAGGAAATTCAAAGCCAAACTAATTTCCGCCGCATAGAAACGTGCATGCTCTTCGGGTAGTCGCCGTTGACGTTGCATATGATACATCAAATCACCGCCGCGCACAAATTCAATGACAAAGAATAGACGCGACGGCGTCTGAAAGCATGAATGTAGACCAACTAAAAACGGATGATTCGATGCTGTCTCAAAGACATGCTTTTCCGTTTGCACCCAATCAATATCCTCATCATCGGTGACAAGCGCTTTCTTAATAACTTTCATAGCATAGATGCGACGTGTACGACGTAGTTCAACCATCAAAACTTTAGCATAGCTGCCGCGTCCAATGACACGTATCAATTCGAAATCATTCAACGAGTACTGACGCTGCGTGCCGGGCTCCTGTTGTTCTTCAACGTTTTGATGTTGCGCCGATGGCACGTCATGATGATGCTGCGCCTGTTGTTGATGCTCAAGCACTGATAGTGCATCCATGGAGGTATCACCGATGTTGCCACCACCACCGCCGCTACGACCGTAATCCGGTAGTGGCGGCAGTGGCACTGGTAACGGATCGGTCAGCTCATCGCCACGTTCTTTGACCAACGGCTCAACATGCTGATCCGTGCAATGCTTCTGCACAAGTTTATGACATTTCTTGTGCACGAGCAATTTACATTGTATGCATTTGAAACCCTGCCGGCCGAGTCCCCAAATACGATCCTGACAGAGTGCGCAGAAAGCGCGCTGTAAATAAATAAAAATGTTATTAATAAATAAATATAAATGAAAAGTGTTAAAAATAAATCAAATAACTTACGCGATTGAAACGCTTTGCTTGAAAGATGTGTCCATTAACGCGATATAATTTACGCCAACGTCGTGCGCCACGTCTATAGATGCTGCCTGTTAATTATAAAAGGAAGTTAATTAATTACTTGTAAAGAAAAGTAATTAATTTAAAGAAATACTTACGATCTTCACCATCACATTGCATGCCGGGTGCTTGAGGAACATTCGGAAATACTGTGTAGAGAAACAAAAATTTGGAATTTTAATAAATTTATAATAAAAAGTAAAGAATTTATTAATTAAATTAAATTATTTACTCATAAATGGATTTTTGCCGAGCCACATGAAATAATCATTGAAAATCTGATATCAAAAATGAATCGCACATGTCGTCACGCCAAAGTCAATTTACGAACTGAAGCGACTGGCGAATGCTTGCTATCTGAACGCAATATTAATGCTCTCACCCATACGCTCCGGCTTTCCTAGGGGCAACAACCAAAGCAACATGACAGCGTTTGATTGAGTTTGTATATGGTAGTATATAGCTGGGGACGCTGATCTGAACAATGACAGCTCTTTTTGCGTTTGCTAATTTATTTTTCATGCTTCAGTTTTTATTAAAATGCTCTGCCGGCAGGCCATCCGTTTTGTTTCGTTCTACAGACAGACAAGTGGAAGAAGAAATCTTAAACAAAATAGTCTTCAATTTTATTTTACTAAGCGACTGTATCGCTCGTTCCCGCTGTGCGTTGAACTTGCAAATGTATTCTTCAGAATTTCATCAATTGACTTCAATTACCAGCCGACCGCCGAGTCAGTTGAAAAGTAGCTGCCAGGCGACAATAGCAAATAGTGAAATGGTGTCTCAAATAGTGTTCGATAAAGGTCAACTATTGATATATCATTTTTGATTAGAGAACCTTTTTTTTTTTACAAAAGTTCAATTTTGGTATTAATTTTCTATATACATATATCATTTATCGCTGACCTAGAAATAATCAAATACAATAGAAAACAAGGAAAACAAAAAATTCGAGCGCTGTTATCAGCTGTTATACAGTCAAATCCGATTTATTTTGTACAGGTTTGCTATATAAACAAACGCTCTACGCATAAAAATATCAATCGGTATAGATAGCGTTTAATTGTATTGGTGAGTTGAAGGCTTTAGTTAGGGAGATAACAATCGGCAAACAGTTTGTAAAAAAACGAAAACTCGAAATTGTTAGAATTCTGCACAGTATGACGCTTCGATTCGTCATGTATTACCATATGGAGTATATATATGGGAAGATAGTAATATCCGGAGTTTACTGCAGCTGAGGGCACTTTCGATAGATAGATTTGTTATTGCTGCTTTAGTATATAACAGTAAAGTATATGATTTTATAAAACACGCGCCAATACAAACAGCTCAATTGAAAGCAACACAAGTGTGTGCATGTAGCGGATTTTCCAACTGCGACTTGATTAAATAAGAAAGAGCGCTGCGGTTGTACCCTCTAACTCCATTGAACCTTCAATATAAAGATTTATCGATTAATTTATTAGGAGTGAAGTAATGTGCACCAAATTTCGCTTAAATAACAAGAAAAACGGAAATGTTTTCATTTAAAAACTATGAGGGACAGGTTTTTATGAGTATTACACCTTAAAGAGGACTTGGGATCTTCAATAAATATTACTTAACTGAAGACCCGGTAGAAAATAGTGAATATTCAAACTTGTCGGCTCTATTATTTATAGGCTACAAGTTCTTAATATTCATACGTATAGGCAGACAGACGGACAAGTCCATATCGGCTTGATTTTTTGTAGAGGAGCTACCACTTTTAGTGCATCGATTTGAACCATTATGAAATATTTTATTAATATTCAACTAAGAGCCACCAAAATTTATTATTTCTGGCTGAATAAGCAACAAGAACATCTTTTGTTTTATATAAAATCGTAGAAAATAGGGACAGATTTGTATGGGAGTGGTCCGATTTGGAACTGTGTATATAAAATATTTAATAAGGATTAACGTAAGAAAGACCAAATTTCGAACTAAATTAACAACAACAATTGCAAAAAATCCATTTAGGAAGTGGGGTTAACTTGTACATTCAGTACAAATTGGCTGAAGAGCTCTGTAATGAATTCTCCAAAACTTTCTGCGGACTTTACTCGGCACAGTTGCACCAATTTTGTTTTCAAATACATTTGGAAATGTGTCAATGTGACTAAAGAAGTATTTTTAATGTAATGAACTCACGAAATAACGCTTATCTACATTAGTAGTAATCTATAAATATATTAAAATTGTGTTTGTTTGTGCGCGCATCACGTCTAAACCGTTGAACCAATTTGTATGAATTTTGATATAGAAATAGATGGGACGTTGGAAAAGAATATGGGCTACTTTTTAGAATAGGGGTATATACCGCATCCATATAAGCAATAAAAAAAAAAAAAAAAATTCGTTGCATGTTTGCATCCATTTGACTTGCATAGATGGAATCTGATATAATTGTTAATGAGATCAGAGGAAGTAGTCGTATTATGATTGGTCGAAATTGAAGTGTGCGGTGACCCATCTTCCATATAAGCGATATACAAAATATATAACTTTGCATCCATTTGAGGTACAGAGATGAAATTTAAAATTTGATATAATATGTAGTTAATGGTTTCGAGGAATGTAACGCTTTTTATGTTTTTTCCCCGAATTTGAGGGTCCGATTCTCTGAAATTCAACCCACCTCCCTTTAACGAGAAACAAACGTGGTCATAACTTTGCACTCATTTGAGGTACAGCGATGAAATTTGAAAAATATGTTAATGGAATAGAGAGAAGTAATCCAGATAAGTTTGGTCAAAATCGGAGAGGGTCTCACTCCACCCTCTATATAAGCGTGAGACAAAACTTCTATCATTGGAGGCACAACTATAAAGTTATGCATACATGTTAACGAAAATATGTAATCCTGTTTTGTTAAAATCGGAGAAGTCGATACCCCACCCATATGTAAGCGATATATAGATTTTATCAAATCTTTGCATTCATTTGAGGTACAGAGATGACATTTGGTATAAATATTAATGGATTCGAGAGAAGTAAACTAATTAATTTTGCTCAAAATCAGTAGGGTCGATGCTCCGACCTCTATATAAGTGTTAAAATAAAAATTCGTCATATCTTTGCATCTATTTAAAATTCAAAAATGAAATTTGGTATACATGTTAAAGAGATCAGGAGAGCTATATATGTTAGGAGTGGTCAAAATCGAAGGGGAACGATACAGAACGCCAAAAGAATGTTCTTTCAATGGTAGCTGCCATACTGTCGTCAACATAAAACGCAACTGTACACTTCTCGAAGTTGTTGGATTTATACTTTGTGGTTGGGTCTATTCTTTATAGAGTGTTTGTCACGTTTAACAATAAGGCATATAAATTCTTTACTCCATAACTGATTGCACATTTTCAGCTGCACTATTTCATTAGCAAACAAATTTTATTGAAGGCTTCTTATAAACTCTCAGAAAATTTCACATGTTCTTATTCTATTGACTTAAGATACACAAATTACTAACAGAATGCACCGCCACTCATAAACGTAGCCGTTTGTGTGCTATAAATTTGTGCTGCCTCACAGAAACCACTCCAAATAATCATGTTGCACTTCAGTTATTTAGTGGGTGTGTTATAACGACGACATATATAGATCGTACATATATGTATGTATATATATTATGTATATCTATGACATAGAAACGACGCAGATACACTCGCACTGAAACCGACGCGTTAAAGTCTGAAACAGTTACAATTATTAGATGCCAGACCAATTAATAATTTACTAATTAAGGTTTTTTTTTTCACGAACATAAAAAAATAATATTTTTTATTATTATTATTCCATCCGATACTAGCAGCAAATATGCTTAGACGCGTTCGAAATCGAACTAAATTAAGCGCTTTGCCAATTACGCGCTAAAAGCGAATGTAAAACCGAGTACTGGGCTGCTCGATAAGTTCGCACTAACTAAATGAAGAACCGACGACCAAGAAGACGCTACAAGTCGAGAGCGAATCGAAACCTGACGATAACAAAGAAAGTGTAATAATGGACACCACCAAGCAAGTGGCTATTGAATTGTCACATCATTGGATTGTATTATTATTAAACTGTATAGAAGGGGGCTGTTGACTGACGGACAGACTAAATGATTGTATGAAAAGAGAGCGCGCATAATTGAAAAGAATTAAACAAAGAACACAAGAAGATAGAATGAATGTGCTGCGACGACGAATAATTGAGTAAAAAAAAGATATATAGATAGATGTATGTATCTATCTATCTGTAACATTAGTTGCAAGATAAACAGATAGACAGACAGACAGACAGACGGACAGTAGGGTGTGCAGTCGTCAGTCGTGTCTCAACAATGATACTTTCGAAATGTGTATGTTCTATCTTCTAAAAAAAAAAAAAAAAAAATAAGTTAGACCTTGAAGCATTATACCCGCTAGAAATTCTTATTACATATGCATGTAGGTCAATCTGTAACTGATATAAAATGCGTAGTTGTAAGTTTAATGGCTGCATTTTGGTTTTGAGATACTTTAGCATGTGAGATACATTAGTATGTTGTTGTAGTATTTGCATAATGTACTTTAATGTGAGATACTTTATCTATAGTTGCATAGTTCGTATATCTTTTAGATACTTAAATTTAGAATAGAGAAATGTGCAACTTAAGTTTTTTTTATTTACGACTTTTGCATATTTTTAATTGATACTTTTTATTACTTTACATCAGGCGCTTTAGTATCGATTATTAAATATGTTATCGGTTTTATTTACAAATAAATCGGTCACATTGATAACATTTATAGTTGCAGTGTCAAGCAAAGGATCATTAAAGCCACTTTCTGACAAGTATGCAAGACTTTGCGATACTCTTCAACGCATTTAATCATAAATTTTTATGGGGAATATATCTAATATGGATCGGTTTGCAATATTTTATTGGAATTTGTCTAAAATACAACAAATTTGTTGTTTCAAGCTGAGCTAAAAATCAGCAAATTGTTATTCTTAGAAAAAACATAGGAAGGTGAACAGATTTATATGGGTACTACACCTTTTAGTGGTCCTATATATATTATAAATGGAATATATTATTAGAATTGAAGTAAGCGATACCAAATAACAAAAAAAAAAGATAATTTATTTCATACAAAATTTCAGAAAGGGCCAGGTTTCTATGAGTAAAATCCCTTAGAGAGTGGTTGGCACGTTAATGAAATATTAATTTTCTACAAGAACCTAAAAATATTCAATTTATCTTTTTTAGACTTCAAATTTTTAATGTTCATATGGACAGACAGACGGACTTGTCTATATCGAATCAACTTTTGGTAAAAAGGCTACCATTTTTAGAGGTCAGTTTTGGGCCTTTAATGAAAATTTTATTATATTCATATAAAATACAACAATTTTGGTGTTTCTAGTTGAATTATGTAAAAAAAATAATAGTTTTTCATACAAAAATGCAGAAAAAGAGCATTTATGTATGGGATCACCCCCTTCTAGTGGTCCAATCCGCAACAATATGATTTATTTTGTAAGAATTAATGTAAGATAAATCAAATTAAAATTGTTTTTCATACAAAAATTCAGCAATAGGCTTATGTTTGTATGATAAATATCAAAGAATCTTATGTATAAAATATAATTAAGTACTTTAAAGCATGATTTCGCTTTGTAAATTTCGGTACTGTCTATATTTCTCGAAGATGTTTCTTAAATAAAAAGTTTATTAAAGAAAAATAGCAACTAAGCTCTACAAATTTAAACTCAAATTAAAACTTAAATCTAAAACTATCTAAAATAATTAAAATAAAACAAATTGCTTCGCCAAAATGTTGACTGGGTTATGTGGCTTATCAACCGTACAACAGGTTAAAAAAAAATTATATGCGATAAGATAAAAATTTTAACCAAAAAACACACACAAAAGCGCACGACTACAAACAACTCCGCGCTATATCTTTCTTTTTTCACAGTATGTACTTGGCCTACCTGTCGCATAGGCCGGTTCGATTTCTTCCTCGGAATGCAATTGTTGCTGCTGCTGCTGGAATTGTTGTTGCGCTGATGACGGCACTGTGGGTATTGGCACCGGTATAGGCAAACGCTCATAGTGTATACACTCATGATGATATTGTTGATGATGATGTCCATGTCCATTGTGTATAGTACCCAGAACACTGCTGCGTCCGCCGCCCATACTGCCACTGATGCCACAGCCATTGAGTCCGCTACCAGCACTGCCGCTATGATGTCCCATGCTATCGCCACGTTGACGTATATGATGCATATCCATAATAATACCACCACCGCCGCCACTGCTGCCACCGCCCGAATCATCGGTAGTTGTTGTGCCAGTATTGTGACAACGACTCGAACAGCGACCCAGTGAACCGCTACCGCCGCTGTGATGGCCAGTGCCAATGCTACCAGCACCGCCGCCGCCGCCGACACCGCTCATATGTACACCCGCGGCAGACATATGCCCGATCATGCCGCCCATCATTGAACCGCAACCCTGACTTGAATCCGAACCGGAATCGTGTCCCGGACAGGCACCAGCTGAACCGGGACGCGAACCAATTAAACTCATAGTTGAATGTGGCGGCGTTATCGATGTAGATGTCTGCATATAATGATGTGTATACGGATGTGGATGCGGTACATCATAGTCGCCAGTATCAATGTGTCCCGAAAGCATGCCAATGCTGCCACTAGCGCCACCACCTGCGCTAACCAAGTGACCAGTACTGCCTGCGCCAACCCCAACGCCACCTTGCTGTAAACAACCCATTGAGCCGTGTGCACTGCCATGATGACTGCCACCGGTAACCGCATGATGACTGCCATGATGACTACCACCGCCGTGTATGCTGCCGTGTGCGCTGCCGCTGCGACTGTGTAACGAAACGCCACGCGTTAGTGTATTATTTGCCGATTGTATGGAGGAGACCACAGCGCCGCGACACATAATGTCCGACAGTTGATTCGCCTGTATGTCGAAATATTTGGACTGCACGTTAGTTGGTTCAGCGTGTGATTGATTGATGACAAGCGCACAGGAATGATGTATGAGCCGTGAACAAGACCATGATGACATTAATGCCCATGCAATGCGGTAAAATTTGAGAGAGAGAAAGAGAGAAGGCAAATGTTTCGTTTAGTGTTGTTGTTGTTGTATATGCGTGACACCTAGCGGGCGCACACTCATATACAATGTTCGTGTTTATGTTTTTTTTTTTTTTTTTGTTTGCGGTCAGTTTGGTCACGCCATTGCAGATCCTTTGGGGATCTATCTACCAATATACTATGTAATGCAAGCGTGCGCGCATTCTGGCACATGACAAGCCGCATGAATTATGATGCAGCACCGCAAAATGATGTATGTATGTATTTTTTTTTAAATACATGAAAAGCTTTTACAACGACAATGCAAGAGGAAAATTTTACTGTGGCAAGACTTTTAAATTTTGGAACAAAAATTTATTTTTTAAAATTTATGAAATTAAAAAAAAATAGGAAAGTAAAATTCTTTTAAAGTATTTAGTTGCTTAGCCTTTTATATATCTCTTAAAGGCAAACAATTTGTGCGAATACTGTAGTATAAATCGATATATTGGTCTGTTATCGATTTAAATATCGTCAATTCAGTCTTATTTAGCGAATCGTTGTCACTAGCCTTTTATATATCGCTTAAAGGCAAACAATTTGTGCCAATACTGTAGTATAAATCGATATATTGGTCTGTTATCGATTTAAACATCGACAATTCGGTCTTATTTAGCGGACCGTTGTTACTACAGTTGCTCGCTGAGCTTTAAAATGATTTGTAGCTATAGCATGTTATAGTGCCATGTTTCTTAAACCCGTTACATATATGTAAAAGACTACCAACTCATTTCTAAATAAAAGTTAAATTTTTTACTCCAAAACTTTTTAACAAATTTTAAGCAAAATTTTCATTTAACACTTTTAAAGTGATCCTTTTTAAACGTATTCTTTTCTCTTTGCATTGTCATTGTAAAATATTCTCATACCAACTACTACTACTACCTGCTTTTCTTATCGCTCTACTTACAACGTGCGTATATACCTGTGGACTGTCCAACTGGTCCAACGATTGCCTACGCACTGCATAGCTATCCAATGAAATAATCTGCTGCGCTGCCGGGCAATTTTTATTCGAATGTTGATGCAGATGCTGTTGCGATGAGGTGAGCAGCGGTGGCGGCGGTGGTGTTATCGAGCCACACGGACTGCCCGGACATGGTGACCCCGGGCAGGGGCTCGAACAACGCGAACGACATGTTGGACTATAGCAGAGATTCGTTTGTGTATTCACAGCCGACGGTGTGTTGGGACATGTATTCGATTGTGATGATGTTGAGGTCGCCGCTGCCGCTGTTGTTGTCGTTGCAATGCACGGCTCCTCTTCCTGTTGTACAAGATTTACCGGTAGCGGTGTACATTGCGTGTTGCGTCGTGGTGAACGTCCGCGGTCGACAGTCGTGGCGCTCCAATAGCCCCAAGCCATGTTTTAATTAAAATTTTTTGCTCCTCCAACACTTTATACCGAGTTAAGGTTTTTTTTTGATTTTTTTTTGCACTGTTTTCACTTCTTGCGCTTGTTAAACTTTTGCACACTTTGTTTGCCAATTAAAAATCGTTTGTTCAATGTTACGCTGTATGTTTTAATTATTTTTATTATTATTCAGTATAAAATTTGTCTAATTAGCTTTTGTTGCGCATAGATTTAAAGCGGAAACATAAAAGAATGCGTAGAAAAGTTATAGTTTGAGATACAATTACATCAAAGTACAAAATTGCAATGTCAACAGCAACAACAACAACAACAACAACAAGAAGCAGTAGAAGTTGATTTGAAAAAAATAAAAAAAAGTATTCAACTGCAGCAAGGACAATGGCAACGTCGCCGACGCGTACGACAATGAGTTGCATGCATGCATATCTGCATATCTGTCTTTCTGTCTGTGTGTGTAAATTGCGCATATGCTACGTTGGTGTTGGTGTTGGTAGTTGTACTCAAAACGGAAGTCGTTTAAAATGGCAGCAGCAAAACTAGTTTTCCCTAAAAGTATGCCATAGAAATGTGCAAAGCCCTAAGCATTCTTCATGCTGCAGCGCATACGTGTGAGTCTACATAACCATTGTCAATGTTGCCAGATAATTTACGATTCTTTTGTTTCTAGAGTTTAAAAAAGCCTCTAAGCTGGCATGGAGTGTGTAGTCAAGCTAGTCTGAAGTTGTATGCTGCGGGGTGTACCTAGCAGTTAGTACTTTTAAATTAGCAAATGCTTAGAAATGCAACTTAAGCGAAAAGAAGCAAACATTAAATGAAGTACACATAATTAAATTTAGACAAAACACACATACATGCAGTGCACACATATACTTTTACACTTTGTCTAGGCAATTTGTAATATAAAAACTTTCTAGACTAGCTTTTATCAATAAGGCACCATTTTATTGAAAGAAAATGCAACTCCTTCCAAATAAATTTGAATTTCGCTAATTGACTCAATTATAATTGGCCGCAGTACTACTACTAAAGAAAATCAACCAAAGGCATTAGTACATATATCCTTATGACTAATGCATTAAGCTCACACATCACTCAACTATAAATCCAATTCCACTTTATTGTCACTCAAGAAAATCAAACTAATCTGGCAACACATACAATGCTCTATGTTATATGAGGGTGTGTGTGTATATAGGTGTGAAAAAAAGAAAGCAGAAAAAGAACAAATGTTGTTATGATTGATTAAAAAGCGGAGGGAACACAATTACTAGACGAAACGACGGCAAAGGCTTTAACAACAACAACAACAATGTTGACATACAACAAATAGCGAACATATTTTATATGACAACACTCTGGCAATATAAATGAAGCAAACTGGCACATCGCAATTTAGCAGAGAGAAACTAAGTAAAATAAGAATCGAAGTACATGCCTATAGGATACGCTATACAAGCATTGGTGACATCTCTAATGAACATTTAGCTATATAACGAATATGACGAACCACGGCCTCCAACTGGTTTTCTTTCAAGAAAGATTTTTTCAATCAAAAGATGAAGAACAATCCGGACAGCCAAAAAAATTTGAAGATGAGACATTATTGCTAGCAAAAAGAACTTGTAAAAGAACTTCCAGACGTTTAAAAGCATTGGGATTCATTCTATACCTTGAAAATTGGGTGCCGTATGAGCCTAGAGACGTCGAACGCCGACTATACATGTCGAAAATGTTTCAAGAAGTCATTTTTGCATCGGATTGTCACTGGTGATGAAAAATGGATTCAATACGATAACCCCAAGCGCAAGAAATCGTATTTGAAGCTGGGCCAAACATCAACATCCACCGCAAAGCCGAATATCCATGTATTTGGTGGAATCACAGGGGTGTGTTGTGTTATGAGCTCTTGAAATCGGGTGAGACGATCAAAGGGGACCTCTACCGAATACAATTGATTCGTTTGAAGAGAGAGATCGCGGAAAAACTATCAGAATATGCGACCAGACACGAATCCATATTGGGTTACGCTTCACTTCAGAACACAAAATCACATAGTCATTGGTTTATATGGGAACTATCCCAAAAAAAGGCTGGAGAACACGTTTATTTACATATTTCTGTGAAGAGAACGACCATTAGAATACCTTCTATCGATTTTTAAGCTGATAAACCACATACAAAATCACATAAGTGATTGGTTTGTATGGGAACTATACCAAAATGGTTGGAGAACACGTTCAGTAGCATATGTCTGTGAAGCTAGCGACCATAGGAAGATCCTATATGCATTTTTAAGCTGATATTTGCTAAACTAAAGAAGTTTTTCGTACAAATTCAAAAAAATGTGCTTGATTTGTATGAAAACTTCAGCAAAAAGGTTGGAGAACACGTTTAGTAGCATACGTCTATGAAGAGAGCGACCATAAGAAGATTCTATACGCATTTTTAATATGTGATTGGTTTGTATGGGAACTTCACCAAAAAGAATGGAGAAATCACAAATATGTGATTTGTTTGTATTGGAACTACAGCAAAATGGTTGGAGAGCACGCTCAGTAGCTTACGTCTGTGAAGCTAGCGACCATAGGAAGATCCTATATGCATTTTTAAGCTGATATTTGTTAAACTAAAGAAGTTTTTCATATAAATTAACAAATATGTGATTGATTTGTATGGGAACTACCGCAAAAAGGTTGGTTTGTATGAGAATTACTCCAAAAGGCATGGAGAACACGGTAACTAGCATATGTCTGTGAAGCGAGCGACCATTAGAAGATCCTATATGCGTTTTTAAGCTGATATTAGTTAAACTAAATAAGTTTTTCATACAAATTCACAAATATGTGATTGGTTTGTATGGGAACTAGCGCAAAAGGGTTAGAGAACACATTCAGTAGTATACGTCTGTAAAGAGAGCGACCATAAGAAGATTCTAAATGCATTTTTAAGCTGATAAATCACACACAAAAGCACAAAAGTGATTGGTTTGTATGGGAACTACTCCAATAAGTATGGAGAACACGGTTATTACCATATGCCTGTGAAGTGACCGACCAAAAGAAGATCCTATGTCGATTTTTAAGCTGATAAATCACATACAAATTCACAAAACTGATTGGTTTATATGGGAACTACTCCAAAAAAGTAAGCACAACACGGTTATTACAATATGTTTGTGAAGTGACCGAGCAAAAGAAGATCCTATGTCGATTTTTAAGCTGATAAATTAAATGCAAACTCACAAAAGTTATTGGTTTATATGGGACTTTCAGCAAAAAAGATGGAGAACACGTTTAAAAGCATATATCTGTGAAGTGCCCGCTCAAAAGTAGCCACTATGAGAATTTTTAAGCTGCTATTGACTTAACTAATGAAGTTTTTCATTACAATTACAATTCTAATCATAACTTGAGTACATTTAGGGCTACATTTCAACTGGATCTAACAACAACTAACAGTTCCAACAATTTCACTTAAACTTTAAAGTGTTTAGTTTCATTAAGCAGTCTGCCTTAAAAGGTACAAATTTAGTTCCTTGCACTTAGAATGCTCTCAATTATGTAGATGACTCGTTCAATTTAAATGCTTTTTCAATTTGACACGTGTGCAGTGTACAAAAAAAAATAAAAATAAATAAATAAAAAGAAGAAGCATGCTAGAATAATAATAATAAAACAAAGTGGTCACGGTTTTCAGTATCTATGTATGTGTGTGCATATTGGAGTGACATAATTTATATATGAAACAGACAGACACATAGCAAAGAAAATGCTACACTCTAACTATTACTGAATATTAGAAAATGCACTTAGAATGTCAATTTAGCAAAAAATAAGCACACACACGCACACATACTCAACGAAAGAAACCACACCTAAAAATAATAATTGTGTAATATTTGCCGACTTAGTATATATATACACCTATACATATATATATAAAACTATGTTAGTGTAGTAGTAGTATCTAACAGTTTTTATTGCTGTGACGTTTGTTTTTTTTTAAATTTTTTATTTGTTGTTGTTGCTGTAGTGTCAAGTGCAATCGCAAACAGCTGACAACTCTAGTATTAAACTAAGACATAAGCCTACAAAGAGTTGCAATAGAAAGAGAAACGCTTTGACATGCCAAGTGAAAAGTAGAAAGAAAGAAAAAAAAAAAAAGCAAAAAATAATTTACAAAGAAATTGCTCAAAGTGAAATCAGACGCACACACACATACAGGCATACACCAGCAAAGCGGAAATCAACACAAACACATACATAGACAATTTAACCGAGTCAAACGAGCGCACAAGTTGCTGTAAATTGACAAAGGCAGCACGGAACGGTACATTTTTTTCTTTTTTAACCTGTGCTGCCTGCCTCGCTTTGCTTCTTTTTCTCTCAAACAGTTGGTAACGCGCGTTGCAGTTGAGTTTGAAGTTGAGCGCAACAGCGAGATAGAGAGTGAGAAGAGCGCGTTAAATATCCCACAATGCGCGCATAATAAGGGAAATTTTCTTTGCTACAATCGCACGCACACACATGCATGCATGCAGTACTTCGCTCATACACTCACTCACTCACTCTCTCTCTCGTATGCCTGCTTGCTATTCACCATCTTATATTACTTGCTGCCCCCAAAAGTATGCACCGCTAAACAAGTATGTGTAGTCAAGTGTAAATAATTTTTTTGAACTCAATCCATCTATAAGTATAGCAAATAGAATGTGTCTGCTAAAGTCTGTGTTTTTTAGGCTGATATATCTTTCAAACAATGGATTAAACTTTTAAATTGTTTATAAATTATTAAAAAACTATTTTGGCAACAGTAAATTGTTCCAGTGAAGATATTTAGAGAGAAGTAACTACATTAAACTGCGCTTTCAAGTTCTGTTAAACCATTGATTTAAAGCAGACTCGTTTGAAAGTCAACATCAACAAGATCTTGCAATTGGCAGACATGCTTGGAACTATATACCTACACTCCCAAACATAAGCTTACTTTCTGTGCTCCTCTCCCAACGTTACATATTTTACGTTACAGTTTTTTTTTTAGAAACTTCTATAGTTTTTAATAAATACCCTTTTTTATTGCATTACAGTTTACTTGCTTGTTTGACAGGTCATCGAAATTTGTAGTACACAGTTGATGTTGTTGTTGTTGTTGGTCTTGTTGCTGTTGCCAACAACGGCAACGTCTTCAATATTCTTGTGCTTGTTTAGACAATTGAAATTAAGTACACTTATTGCATGCATAATTCATGTGATTAACAATCTACTTTGCTGCTGCTGTTTCTGCCCGTCTCAGTGGTATGTACTAAGTTAATGACAGCAGCAACAACCACCCACCCACCACCACAGCAGTTTCAACTTGCAACAATCTACTAAGCATGCACTTGAGTATGTGTTAGACAGTAAAGATTGATAGCAGGCAGTAGTTGCAGCTGGAAAGTGACATGGCAAGACAAGTATGATACTTTGATTTATAGATAGACTGAGGACCGACTGAACGACCTCGTCGTAGCGCAAGACACTTCAAAAAAATGTAAGCATATTTTCGCTTAAGTGGACAGATTTTTAATGATAGTACTTGATGGTTTATGTGAGTCTGTGTTATACAATAGCAGCGCATTGAAGACTGCAGAGAACGAAAAAAAAAAAAAAATTGCATATGCAAAGGCACGCATATTCAGGCACTAGAAATTGTTAGAAACAGAGAGAAGAACTGAAGTGTTAAGCCTACAATGGAATATGCTTAAAGTAAATTTGTACGGCGGCATATACCCCTGTGGATTATTTGATATAAGGCGAGACAGATTTGTATGAAGACTATTCCTTCTAGTGGTCCGTTATGCAGCTACATGAAATATTTCATTGGAATTGAAGTTCATAAAATACATCCAAGCCGAAGAAAGCATGTTTTAGGACATTCATAGGTTTTATATCTCCAAATTGTCTCGATCCAGCATTTAACAATTTTTTTTTTTTCCAAATAATAGAATTTCTCAAGATCCTCAAAATAGGCGTTCATTTCTATGATGACCTCATCATTTGAATGACAATATTTTAACATTCTACCACGTTCCAACATTCATTCTCCCATGGTTGAATATTCTCTCAGGATACAATATTCTCCCATGGTTGAATATTCTCTCATGATACAATATTCTCCCATGGTTGAATATTCTTCCATGACACAATATTCTCCCATGGTTGAATATTCTCTCATGATACAATATTCTCCAATGGTTGAATATTCTCTCATGATACAATATTCTCCCATGGTTGAATATTCTCTCATTATACAATATTCTTCCAAGGTTGAATATTCTCTCATGATACAATATTCTCCCATGGTTGAATATTCTCTCTTGATACAACATTCTCCCATGGTTGAATATTCTTCCATGACACAATATTCTCCCATGGTTGAATATTCTCTCATGATACAATATTCTCCCATGGTTGAATATTCTCTCATTATACAATATTCTTCCAAGGTTGAATATTCTCTCATGATACAATATTCTCCCATGGTTGAATATTCTACAATACAATATTCTTCCATGGTTCTATATCGACGAATTCTGGCGTAACCATCTGAGCGTATGGCGTCACTTGTGCTGATCATAACAGAACTCCGTTAATCAGTTCCTAACCACTGAAATTGATAGCGTAGAAGTTATCTTTTGGAAGACCATATGCCATTTCGTTACAGTCTACCGTACCCCGGTGGCTGTGAGTCCAGAAGATTTGCAACATTTTTGAGCAGCTTAGCGCTACTAAAAGGTCGGTTAGCTTATATCTAAAATCTATCTATCTATCGTATTATATAAATACATATTTCTAAGTCAACATGGTATTCGTTATACCAGGTTGCTAGCTAAGCAGTATCGATTTATATAAACAAATCCAACTTAAGTTGTACTTATTGAAACAATGTTACAAGGAAACAGTTTACAAAAAAGTAGACAAACCTATTTAAATTTTGTTAAAGCAGCTGACAACATAAGGACAACATCTGTGCAGTGCTTTTGTACACATTGGAGAATCATACTCCAGACTAGTTTTGTTGCCCAAAATAAAAATTTATATAAAAAGCTACCAAAACTCGACACAGCACATAAAACGTAACAAATAAAATTTAAGATTGCGACAAAACAAAAAACAAAAAATATGTGCCTATGCGACACAAGCCCCGAAAGGACACTCAAAGACAGTCAGTGAGCGACGCACATCATGCATACTAAAGTGCTACAGCATCAAATTTTAATACGCGTGAAAGACGAAGACATCCTCATCATCTTCGAAGTATCATGTTCTCAAGCGCATATAATATGTGCAAAATTAAATTTCAACACTCGCACACAAATCGAAATAATAGCAAAGGATATTCGAAACAAAAAAAACAACAACTGCAAAATACATAACAGCCACAATACAAAAGTCAGGTTAACCAGAGTACCAATGCCCACGCTACGCCACGCCCAAAGTCGGCTGCTACAGCCTACACAGCCAGCCAGCTACTCTGTTGTTGGCCAACAATAATTTCATTAAGCCCAATGGCATCATTAAAATATGCCAAACAATCATAATGTGCACTAGAATGAATCTCCAAAGGATACATGAAGCGTGTAGAAAGTTTTGCGTAAAGTCAGCAGCAGGCATTTTGAAACGTTGGCTAAGCAGATGTTGTGCCAGTCGGTCCGCCAGCTAGTGAGACAGTGAACATTAAGCGTAGGCGCAAAGGCC
Organism: Leucophenga maculata; assembly: GCA_035044805.1. Lineage (NCBI taxonomy): Eukaryota > Metazoa > Arthropoda > Insecta > Diptera > Drosophilidae > Leucophenga > Leucophenga maculata. The sequence goes on from JAWNNP010002289.1 coordinate 228,199, forward strand.
AACTAAGATACTACAGCAGCAGCCTAAAAGCATGCTACATATATTATATACTCTCCTATATCGCATATAACGCCAATGAAATCCTGTTAGTTATGCAAAACGCGTTACCTGCCAGCTTTAATAATAGCAGTTCGTTCGCTGTTCTGCTGTCTATACGCCTGGGATGGCGCAGAAGTTTAAACAGCAACATTAAAAAATGCCAAATAGCTGGGTCAAACTTTATGCTGCCAGCAACAAAGCTGCATACACTTTTATATATATCCTCGCAGCATATCGTTTACACAGATTGTTTGAAGCGTATATTAACAGTTTAACGGAATGTTGGTAACAGAAATATTAGGCGATATATTAGGCCCATAAGTGCTATATGCTTGCATAGATTGCCATATTATTTTGACAGCTGTGCTTAAAACTTGGTATGAAGTGCCTAGGCATATACATAGTATGACCATAAATACACATTTTCTATTACAGATAAATATAATATTTAAGCGAATGGAGGATCCATGGTGGTTTGTGGTTTAAACTATATTCTAACCTCCCTTCATAACAAAAAAAAACTTGAATAGGAGACCCTGTACATTCCCTTGCAATTGTTCATAGCTGGGAGAAGTAATGATGAAATAACGGTATATTTGCACGTTATTTTTATGCAACTATACTTCTTTATATCTGTGGATAATTGAAAGTTCTGGAAAAGAACCGTTATATATATTTTTTCCGATTAATATTAGTATTCGTTGATATTTAAACCAAGTTTGAATCGAATATGCATTTAGCTGTACCGTTATTTTTAAAAAGTGAAGCCATATCTTTCGTTGGTCCCTCTTTATACTCCTAAAGGGTGTATTAAGAGGCGAGACAGACTTCGTAAAGTATATATATTCTTGATCAGCATCAAAAGTTGTCTCGAAGTAGACATGTTAAGCTGTCTGTCCATATGAAAATTGAGATCTTGAAGTGTATAAGAGATAAAGGCTTCAAATTTGCATATCTCTCTTATTCATTGGTTCTCTTATTCATTCTACAGATAACTTGTATTCAACGAAGTCGCTAACCACTAACCATGAACCTATATAAGGCAAGATCGAACCTCTAGAAGGGTACTTCTCATACAAGTCTTTAGTAACAGCGTATCTCGTTGTCGAACGTAGTCGACTGCAACGCTCCTATTTGCTTTGATTAAGGCAAGAAGGAGGCTCGTTTGATTTAGCCTTAACCAAGGCGAAAAAACCTTGTAAGAACCTTGGCCCATCTATAGTCAAAATAGCTAAAAACTCGAGAGGGTCCGACATGTTTAACTATATTTTAAGTAAATGAGTCTTACTAATGCGGAGAGCCGAATTATATTCAGAAAAGCATCAAATTCTCACCACGCTTTGGCAAAGTTAGAGCAAAAAATGGTATTAAAGCAATTCTTATAACTAGACCTCTTCTTATTTCGAATGATAGGCATATAAAAATAATAACAAATCAAGAAGAAGCCACTACTTATTAACCTTCAGTTTTTAGGCCTCCCATGGTCTTTTCAGAAAAAATAAATTGCCCCAACCTCCGCAAAGAAACACATCATTTGGACCATAGCAGAGATGTAGGAAAGGTGTGAGGGTCTAGAGTGCCATTTCCTGCAATAATAAATGCATTGTTTTATAATGATCTATTAAAAGAGACCTTTCCATAGTTTCACAACCTTTGTGAAAACTTATTTAGAGAACCAAAATGTGTAGCTCTTAAGCAGGTTGCTTAATATAGGACTTGAATGTCATTGAAAATGTTTACGGATGACAGAATATGGATTAAATAAATATTATTTGAGTACAAAATAGCTTGGAGCTCGAATTCATAAAATTCTACGACCAAACCAGATGTGTGAAATAATGGAGCAAAAAGAAGGCTCAACATACTATTAAAAAATAAAAATACATTAAAGGATCTTGGTGAAAAAGTTATTTTTCTGGTCCGGAGACGCTCAGATCAGTCGACACAGTTTGAAGATTAAGAATTGGATGCATTACTCATTGAAAACACATGTCAAATGGAACAAGAACCCGAAAATTCGTTGGTTTTGTGAAAAATTCTGTTAGGAACTTTGTCATCTAATAGATTTATGTACGCCTTTCTGAATATATGTATGTTTGTAGAGGCTAACCGTTGAACCTTTCTTGAGCTGTTACAGCTCGCAAGTAGGTTTTGATACATTGTAAACAATCAGAAATTTCTTTTAGGTGTAGCTATTTGAATATGCAAAGTTGTAAAACTGATTGTAACGTGTGTGGGCATGTTGTATGAACTTTGAAGAGTTATATTGCATATTTCTTCCATCTGACTTTATTTTTTGCACCCAATGCTTTCGAATACATTTTTTTTTGGCATTAAGATATACAATTTACTAATACTTTGCTTTGAGTTTTATGCGGAAAACACTAAAAAAAATTCGCTGCTAGGCATATTTTCTTTTGACCCCACACCCCCCTCCAGCCAGATATTGTCTAGTGGTTTGAATATTATGCCTTTTTGTGGGCGTAACAACTGCCAACACCGACGCAGTCGCCAATACGGCTGCGGTTGCCGCTTCATCGGTTGCAACATCTCTGGCTGGCTGGTTGGCTGACTGGCAAACTCTCCTCAGCACCGCTCGGCCCGCTTGGTCTACTTTTCTCTGCATGTGCTCGATTTCACATTTATATGCGATGTTGTTGATAAACTGTAAATGTGAAGGGTCAAGTTTAGGGTGGGGATCGAAATATAGTCTATACCGAAACTGTGTGCCGCTCTGCAAAACGCTAAAAAAAAAAAAAAAAAAACGCGATTTCATATGCCCGTGACTATGGCTGCTTGTATAGCAGTGAGTGAGTGTGTGTGTGTGTTTGTCTGTCTGTCTCCTGCTGCTGGTGCTGCTGTTGTTTGCAAAGTCTCAAACTGAATTCGGCAACATAACCAAATGCAAAAAATCAATGATTCGATTTGATTGCAACTCTATACTCCGCGCTATATACTAAATAAAAATAAAATGCGAAAAATTGTATTAATAACTCCAATGATTTCTGGTTTTTTTTTTCACTGTATACAATTTTCTTTTTATACTTTTAGGCGTTTGCGTGTTTTCAGTTTTTACACATCTTTTGCCATAAATAATTTGTTGTAAAAATTTTCTTATTTCATACAAATTTCGGCTGCACTTTTTGTTAAATTTTTAATGGAATTTTTTTCGTATTGCAACAACAAATTCCTTTACACAATAATTTTTTTTTTTTGTTAAATTTTTTCACAGCTTTTTCCACGGACCGCACACAACACAGCACACAGTGTGAGCTCCCGGATTTTTCGTCCTTTGCGTTTGAAAACTACAACGCGAGTGTATCGTCGTCGTCGTCGGTCGTCTTTGCTCAATGTTGCCATCGGAAAATATTATTTTCTGTTCAGGGATATTTTTTTCACAGCAGCAGCAGCAGCTATGCCGCCGAGTACTCAAATGTATTCAATGTCAGGTGATGGCAGTTGGTTGTAATTTTCTCTGCACTTGCTCTCATTTCTTTGAGGATTTTATACGGATTTTTTTTTTTGTTGCACACCCAACCAACCTCCTTGAAGCTACTTCGTAAATTCTTTTCAAACTTGGTGACTTTGTCGCTTCAACATTGCTCTATAAAAAAAGGATTTCCGTTTGTGTGTGTGTGTATTTTATTTGTACATGTAAGCGTGTTAAAGAGCGTAATTGAGAGAAAATCCGTGAGAAATAACGTAAATAGAATATTTATAGAACAAAAGTATTGCTCGACAGCATTGCCAATTTGAAAATAAATAATGGAACATATACAACGAATATTTAAATTAAAATTTAAATTTAACTCTAAGTTTCCATCAAAAAATTGGTTCCTAGAACTTCTTTGAAGTCTTAAGTCTTAGTCTCCACCCCACATATTTGGTTCTGTAGTTCTTAAACTCTTAGTCGTCATCAAAAAAACTGTTCTTGGAACTTCTTCGTAAGATTAGACAGTTTAATGAAGCCTGTACTCTTAGTCTCCATCACAAATTTGATTCGGTACCCCTTCTACTCCTAGTCTCCATTAAAAATTGGGAAAGACCGGATAGTTTAATGAACTCTTAGTCTACATAAAAAATGCTTATGTAGTTCTTTAAGTATTAGTCTCCAAAGTCGATCGTACTCGACTGCAACGCTCTTTTTAGGCCCTGTACCGAAGGTACAAGAGCCTATTGGTTTTGTGCAAATGTATGTAACAGATAGAAATAATGGTCGGAGACCCCCCAAATTTACCCCCATTATGGTCAGGAGTGATAGAGGAGTCGATATAGCTATGTCCGTCTGTCCGTCTGTATGAACGAAAGGATCTCGGAAACGATAATAGATAGAGACTTCGTTTTTTTTGCATTCGACTAGGACTGCTCCGGAATTTCACAAGTTTATTTTAAAATTTTGCCCCTCCCCCTCTTCCCCATAAAATCACCCCTTAGGGTAAAAATTTCTTCGGCACACCAGTATAAAGATGTCGTCCCTCTAAGCAAAAATCTAAAAAGTTCATCAAAATCGGATAATAAATGACGATTTTATAAGCAATTGAATTTGAACGACCCCCCTTTTCTTTTCATTCATATTCGCGCAGTGAGAAGTGGTCATGTGTTTGGTCATATGCTCGGGAAACATTTAATGTGTTTGTTAGGCGACCTGAACTGGTACAGGGCCTCTTAAAGTCGGTTACGCCCGAATGAAATTTCCTTACTTGTTTGCTTTGATTAAGGCAAGAAGGAGGCTCGTTTGATTTAGCCTTAACCAAGGCGAAAAAACCTTGTAAGAACCCCTATCTATAGTCAAAATAGCTAAAAACTCGAGAGGATCCTACACGTTTAACCATACCATAGTCTTACAGGAAAGGTGAATTATGTTCAGAAAAGCATCAAATTCTGACCACACTTTGGCAAACTCAGGGTTTTAAAACAATTCTTATAAATATGCCTCGTGTTATTTCCAACAACAAATTGGTTCCTAGAACATCTTTGATGTCTTAAGTCTTAGTCTCCACCACATATTTGGATCAGCAGTTCATTAACTTTTAGTCTTTATCAAAAAAACTGTTCTTGGAACTTCTTCGAAAGACTAGACAGTTTAAAGAACCCTTAACTCTTAGTCACCACCACAAATTTGATTCGGTAGCTCCTAATCGTCCTCCATCAAGAAGTTGGATCTTCTTTTTTGAAAGAATGGATAGCTTAATGAACTCTTAGTCTACATAAAAATGCTTCTGTTGTTCTTTAACTCTTAGTCTCCAACAACAAATTGGTTCCTAGAACTTATTTGAAGTTTTAAGTCTTAGTCTCCACTCACATATCAGTTCTGTAGACCTTTAACTCTTAGTCTCCATCGTTAAATTGGTTGTTACAACTTTTTCGAAAGTCTAATTTTTAATTAAAAAACCCAGCAAAGGTGAACAGAATATTATGGATACAATGCTTTAGACTAGCCAGAGAGACGAACATGTCTATATCGACTTGACTTTCTGTAGTCTGGGGTTGGACCCTAATGGAATCTTTTATTAGGATTGACGCAAATATGCCCAATTCGGGGTTTCTAGCGAAAGTTTACACAAAAGCCTAAAAATAAGGTCAGATTTATATAGGGATTACCGCTTTTAGTGGCAGGGAAATTAAGAATTCATTCGATAATTGTATTGAAATTCTAAACATTTTTCTGAATCCATTCATTCGAAAAAACATAACAGCTGGCAATACTTTCAGATTAAAAACAAAATCAAGAAAAACAACTCTGACTCTCAGCTGTTTTTAGGGATATTATATTAGGGAAAATAATACAAGTCTCTCAAAATGCGAATTATAAATCACGCAGAGAGAGAGAGAGAGAGAGAGAGAGCGCGCGAGCTTGTTAGAACTAAGAGAGTAACTGCTACGAAAACCTACACAGCTGTAAGTATGAGCACAATTTGACGGTGTTTTTAGTACCACATTATATTGTATGTGTAGGATTTTATTAGTACGCCTTAATGCGCGCCGCTAACTGTCCGTGGCTGACTGCCAAAATGCCGAACATATATGTACGTATATACGCATATGTATGTACCACACAACCAAGCAACCAACCAACATAACTGCAGCTTGCCTTATGGCATATATATTTGTATATTATCGACCTACAACAAGCAGCAGCAGGAGCAGGAGCAACATTACTCGTCATATGACAATGCCCTACAGGGAGCTGCTGTTGGTGCTGCAGCGGTACAAAGTATGCCGTGGATTATTGTAAGCAAAAGACGCATTGGGAAACGTTGTGGGTTTTTCATATTTGCACACTGACTGACTTTCCAACACGAAACGAAAAATGACATGAATAATGTACGATGACTATGTATGTAACAGGCAAGCAGCGCAGCTGCCGCTTGAATTGCAAGTGAAGTAAGGTAAGAGGAGCACTGTTACATATATATACTTAAAGTATATGCTGCAGGCTAGAGAGAAGGTAGCAGGAAATTAAAACAATTGAGTAGCGCATCCTAAATAGTACTACCAACTCACCCACAGCAAGTAAAAACTATATACATGTCGTGTGATATGTAAGGATGTCTTCGTATAAAAAGGATTTACAAACATTGTTATGAAACAAGACAAAAACGTGCTGACTCTGGCTTAGCGCGATATAATTTCCATCGGCATAAATAATCTCACACGGTTCGTATGTGTCTAGAACTGCTGCTGATATTGCAAGTGCGGCATGTGTTACACATTGTAACTTTCAAGGCATTCTTGTTTCATGTTTGCTCTTGCGGTTTCGCATATTGTAGCGTGTACTTTTGTAAGTTTCGCATGTTGTGCCGGAGATGAAACCGGAAGATAATATTACCGCTTGCAAAAAGAAAAAAAGAAACACAAAAAATAGGCTTCCGCACTAATCAGCACAGATGCTTTTAAGGCGCGGCAGACGGTTATACAAACTATTTCTACTGCAAACTTGCTGCTTTTATATTTTTAGCCACATTTTTTCACACGTGGCCTAACAAAACACACAGCATGAAGAATAAAATAAAAACAGGTAACAATGCTGGAGTTGGGATGCTAAAGTTGAGTGTACAAAGGCTATACTGCACAGTTTTATATACTAAAAACTGGATAGTCAATATGCAAGCTTAGCATCTTCATACCGCCCGACAAGTTAAAGCTTGGCTCCAAGATCAAGGGTTTGACTTACTACAATGGGTCGCCTTATTCACCAGATCTCAATATTCTAGAAAAAGCTTGGGTATGTCTAAACAGGAAACCTAAAAGACTTTTTGAGTATAAAAACCTAAATCTGTTGGGTCTGACTCCTATGCCTATCGAATCTAAAAAGTTATTTTAAACAAAGGATATTACAGATAGAATTAATAACAAATTAATATCATAAGGTTACATATGCATTTAAAGCTTCATAAACTAGCTTTTAGCTCAGTGACATGTATCTAAATTTAGGTTTTAAACATTTGAAGCTCAATAACTTCATCAAACAAGCGTTAATTGAATTATCTAGATTAATTTTCTTCACGTCAGCTAATATATGCTCTTAGAAATGAATAAATCAAGTATATATACTCAAAAATATAAATACAAAAACTCTATGAAACTGTATATACCATACATACTCATATGAATGTAGTGTAACAACGAAACCCAGCTAAACCAACATTGTTTAGTGGCATTTACTTTGTTTTTTGTATGCTCCTACTTTCTCTTTATGCCGTCGTCTTCTAGTCCCAAAAGTCTATACTACATATTACCATTATTTTACTAAATAACGTACAAGTAGCAACAACATGGTGCAAATGTATTTGTGGCAGAGTGATGCTGAGAGTTTTTTGTTGTGTCGAGTTGCTTAAAAGCATAATTAAGCATTGTGTTTTTTTTTTGTTTTTCGGTAGACGACGAAAGAATGTGCATTTTTATAGAGCCACCACACATATGTTACATTAGAAACAAACAAACAAATGAGTATATGGTGTGTATATGTGTATGTCTGCCTCATTAAGACTTAATAAATTAACGCAAAATTAAATTTCTGCTGCTGTCAAAATTGTGGCAAAAGGGTTTAATCGATTCTAAACGGAAAAAATATTGCAGCAGCTTTGAAGGCAAAAAGGAAGTAAAAAATGAATGCAATTTATTTTAAATTATATTAAATTATGCATGAAATGAGTCTTGCCACTGCGCAAATATTAAAAAATTAAATGCCGAAAAAAGCTTTGCATATTTTAAGATGTTGTGTAGGCTGTTATGTGTTACTTTATGACATTTTTCGTTGGTTTTAATTAATATTTTATTGCTTGGCCCAAATTTTATGCTTAAACAAAATTTTATCATATATATATAGCTTGCTTGGAGGTTGAAGAGTTTATAGGCTTAGGTTGTAGCATTAAAAAATGTTTTAGGTATAAGGTAACTTAGAAAGCAGATAAATCGATATTCAATAAAAAGGACGAAAGACCCTAAAAGTTGTTAGAAACGAGTCCGATTGTACGGCAGATTTTTGTATGATTTACTTATTTAATGCGTTATTTCCCATATGCTCTAGTGGCTAGGATATCATGCCAAGTATAAGTTGATACATGTATAGCCAATATAGACGTTCACGTAGTTTCCCATTTGGTTTAGTGGTTAGGACATCGTGCAGGGTATTATTTGATACATATATAGCAAAAAAGTTGTTCACGTAGTTTCCCATATGGTCTAGTGGTTAGGATATCATGCGGAGTATTAGCTGGTACATATATAGCCAATATAGTCGTTCACGTAGTTTCCCATATGGTCTAGTGGTTAGGATATCGTGCAGGCTGTTATTTGGTACATATATAGCCAATATAGTCCTTCACGTAGTTTCCCATATGGTCTAATGGTTAGGAAATCATGCAGCTCTTTAAAAAATGTTTATGTATCTATCAAATTTTTTTGTTTAAAAAGTATTTTAAATATTTTAACAAAATTTTCAATAAACTAGACAACAATTAAAATTTCAACACAAACAAACTTGTCTAATTCAATTAGATAACAAATACAAAATACAATTAATGCAATCAACAAGGGCCAAAAATTTGCATTTTATAAATTAATTTAGACAAATATTTTTTGCTGTTGATTTATGTACAACATTTGCGTACGACCACAAACTGTACAAAATGAGGTCTATGCCATGCAAACATTGAGTGGTTTTGGGTAGTTGTTCGATTTAATTTTGTTGGTTTTTTTTTCCAAACAGATAATATATAAAATATGCCATGTTAATTTACGCCATGAGTTCATTAAACATGACTTAATAAGGCCGCCGTGTAATTAAATTAATTACAGCAAATATAAAATTTAATTGTAGGAGGTTCAATTCATTTTTAAAAAAATAGCAGAGCGAAGAGACAGCGGAAGCTTATCGCGCAGCATTTTACGTAAAATAAATACATGAAGCATAAATTACGAAAAAACAATAAATGCACGGTAAGCATTTGTCCGCAAAGATATGGCGCAGTCGTTGTGTGAATTATGTACATCGTATTATCAAGAAGCTGCGTAAATATTTCGCACATGACTCACCATGCATAACAAGCTCCGAGTCACGATTCTGTTCATAAAGACGTATTGCTTCGCATAGTTCTTCTTGGTCTGTTATCGTACAGGGGTCACCATCCTCATCGACCCATTTGATTGTAAAGGGCTGAAAAAATAATTCAATAATTAAGAAGTGCCATAAATAATTATTTAAAGAGTACTTACCTGATCGACTGTAAAACGACATATATTACGTATCTCATAGCACAGTTCTTCGTAGGTAATATTCTCACCGATATAGGTGATCATCACCTCACCATTGTAGGCAGTCTTTACTTTGATCTCATTGTTTATGGCACCGCCGGCTAGGCTATTACCAGCACTGCTGCCATCGTTAAAAATTTGGGAGTGCATTTTATTCATTTGGACGGATTTAAGTATGTGAAGTTGCCGAATTTTTGCTTATTTTTATGTTGATTTATTATTATTTTTGGCTCTTAAGTACTAAGTATTGCCAGGCATGCACAAAATAAGAAAAACTGAAAGAGAATAAAATGTTTAATTAATTAATATTGAACTGAATTAATATATAAAATATGGATTGGTGCAAAGAAATGCTAAAAAAATACGTTCACGTCGTTCCAAATGACGTCACAGGTTACGGATCATGGATATATGCGTATGAGCCGGAAACAAAAACAACAATTGAACGTGTGGGTGTTCCAAGATGTTCCAAATTCAACAACAGTTTTTCGCGCAACGACCCAGTGGTTCATGTGACCACTGTTCTACTTGAGCATTGTTGAACGGTCAATTCTGAATGGAAATTTTCTTTTGTTTGCCTGAAATCTTCGTAAAAATTCGAAAAATCGACGATTTACCCTCCACCATGACAATGCAAGCTCTCACACAAGACAGTTTTTTGAGCAATCAAAATATCGATTTAATGGGTCATCCGCCGTACAGCTCTGATTTATCACCCAACGATTTTTTTTTATTCCCAAAAATCAAAAATAAACTACGTGGTGAACGTCTTTCTACGCCCGAAGAAGCTGTTGATGTGTTCACCATCAATATTTTATGCCAATATTTTGTGCCTGCTTCGAAAATTGGTTAAAATATTGGATACTACAAAAGATAAAAATTACAAGTTCGGATAGTAAGATTCTCTTATTCCTTCTTTCTTCTTCAGAGAACTTGTGTTTAAATTACATGGTCAATATTTTATAATAAGCTTGTAAAGTTCTGGCGAAGTCCTAGTCGAATGCAAAAAGCGAGAAGTTTCTATCTACTATCGTTTCCGAGATCCTTTTGTTCATATGGATGGACAGACCAACATGGCTATATCCACTCCTGACCATAATGGGGGGTGGTCTCCGACCATTATTTCTACCTGTTACATACATTTGCACAAAACCAATAGACATCTACATCTGTAGAGCCTTCAAGTTCCCATTCTCTGCCCCCACCTAAGCTATAAAGAAAACTAAACATTTCTTTGCATCTATTTGATGTTAAATGTTAATGGGACCGGGAGAAGTAATTTTATTAAGCCATCGTAGCATACCATGATAAATCAAATATTCTAAAATTTTACTTGAAAAATTTTATACTCGGCGTTACCTCACGCTTAGAAAAATTAAGTCAAATAGGGGGCGTAGCAACAAAAGCCGGGTCCGCTAGTATTTCAATAATAATTGAAGATGCCCGAAGTATATAAGAGAGCACACGTATTAAAATGGCATTTCAAATTAATACATTTTTTTCCCCTATCTTAACTTTAGAAATATTTCGAATTAATTTTGAGCATTTAAAACATTTACAATTTTTTTTATCAAATATCGCGCACATCTCTAAGTGGAGCAAATTTTTTTTCTTTTTGGGGGATGCTGCGACGCATTGAAATAAAATTGAATAACAAAAAGCAGCTACAAGTGGTTGCCGCAAGCGATTGAATGTCAAAAACACAAGTTGAAAGCCGTTTTGAAATGTTGAATAGGATTTATGCATGAATCACGTTGCTTAGCTTTATTTTTAACAAACAAATCACGCCCAGCGTAATCAAATCGTAATCATCGTCGGTGATTATAACACTTGCTTTTGCAATTTAATATTGCGTACAATTATTATTAAACACTTGAATGAATTTTAGTTGACGTTTCAACAATAGTCAGCATTATTAATTTTTTTTTTGCTTTTTATGCTACTTCCGTGCATTGACCAGAAGCCAACAATAATGCAATGGAACGTAGCGCAACAGAAGAAAAAGCAACAACAACAACAACCTGTTTTTCGGCTTTTTTTTTTATTTCATATTGGATTCTATTTCAATTTGTATTCAATGCTTGTCGCTTTGTATTTTATTACAAATTGCTATTTTTTCTGTTTTTGCACACTTTTAAGCTTAGTTTTGTATTTTAATTTATGCATTTCTATGTTGGTTGCTTACTTTGTTGCTAGCTAGTCCGACTTTCGCAATATGTTGAAAAAGAAAAAGTTAATAAAACAACGAATTGCTTAAGAGCACACATTCAACTAAAAGAATTCGCCATTGAGCAGCAAACATGAAAAGCGCACATAAACAAAACAAACGCGCACAGCACAAAAGCACGGAAATTAAAAGTTAAAATTAATGAAAACCAAGAGAAAACAATAAAATTAAACGCAAACGTTTTGTTTACGCGTTCTAATTAGTTAATTAATTGTAGTGAAATCTTAAAATCCGCACCGCGACCGACCAATTGCAAAAGCAACAACAACTGTTGGTGATGTGCGAGATATTCAGTTGGTTTAATGTATTACTCGATATTTTAATAAAGTACGAGCTACTCGATACTTTAGTTAATGTATGCACTGAAAAAAATAAAACTTTTATTAAATTAAATTTAAGCGCGGAATTTGTAATTTTTATAAAATTGATAAAGGTATAAAAAAAATCAAAGAGTTGTAGGCAATGAGGGAATGTTAATAATTAATAGTGTTGACACTTGATGAACGTAGAGGAGCGGTGCATAGGAAATTAATTACTGTACATAAGTAAAATATATAAAAATATTCTTGTCACCGAGCAATTTCTTTAAATTTGGCAGCAGGAAATAGTCACAGGTGGGTTAAATCTGAAAAATATGCGGTATTGGGTAGCATTTATGGTTTTTTTCTTTGCCAAATGCCCTCGATTATTCTTGGAATATACACAATATGTATCCTCTTAAAAGTTTTTAAGTTAATCCGATATGAATGATACCGTGGGCAAACATTTAATCCTTCTTTTGTGCACGTGAATCTGGAGATATCCACTGTTTTGATTGTTCCTTGGTCTCTGGTGTGATGTAATGGGTTTATGTTTCGTCTACGATGACGGTATGGCGCAGAAACTCATTCAGATGGCAAATATTCATGTACCTGCTCAGTAGAGTTGCCTATAACCTCAACCAATTGACATCGTTTCCATCTCTGATTGTTCAATATCATTAAATGCATTTTTTTGTATGATTTCTGGCATGTTGACCTCTTTCGGCCACAAAAAAGATTACTAAATGACTTCCTAACTATTAAAATTTGAGGCGCTGAGTCTACATAGAATGTAAATAGTTTACTGCTAATTTTTTGCGAGTTATTTTTACCGTTAGTCGTTTTATTTATTAAAAACATGAAAAAAAACTACAATTTAAACAGCAATTTTCGAATTCGATACTTTTTCAAATATCAAAAACTGTTTCATTAGTGTTGTACGCTGCAAAAACTCCAAACAGTGTTGGTAAGTGTTATTTTTTAACATACACAAGCAACATACACACGTGCGGTCACAGCTGTTTTGTTTGTTGACGTGCTTTCCTCATAAAATTTGTCATCTTTTTTTTATTTGTTTTCCCAATTTTGTATAATAATTTAATTTATTTACAAAAGGGTTAAATTTTTGTGTAACGCTGTACGCTTTCAGTGTAACTATTTAGTTTTAATTTTGCTGTGGTTAAGCATATACAAAAGAAAAACATGGGACGCGGCGCTGTACCGGATAGGTGAGCTAGAAGAAGAAGAAGATTGCAAACATATAAAAATAATTAAATAAAATAATAATTTACTTATTACAGATGGCTTAATTACAAACCAATTGGCAAGCGTATTGAGGGTACGCGCTTTATTGCATTTAAAGTGCCGCTGCGTAGAGTAAGTAAATATGCAAATAAATGCCGGCCAAAGTAGCTGCAACCGGTTTTAATAGTAGAAATTGCATTGATTAATGTTGCAAGTAGTGCGGTGGTGGCAGTGCAACAACAACAGACCACCAACTAAGCTTAGTGTATCTTGCCCTTTGTCGAGAAGTCAAAAATAAATAATTTTCGTTTTATAATTATGCATAAAAGTGGCAACTGACATGCCGGCCGGCCGGTCGGCTGACCGACCGGCCGGAAGACAGACCACACTGCCTCATGCATACATTGTAGCACTCTTATTTGTGTAGCAGCGTTTGTAAGCCATATGAATATTAAATTAAATTGTTTTTGCTTAATTAAATAACGCCAGTGCAGTAGACTGTTTTGCTGTAGTTCAGCTGCTCCGGCCGGCATTATTAATTGTGCTGCCTGCCGGGCATTTGTGTACAAGCAAAACATAAATTAAGCAATTTACATAGCATAAACTAAAATATTTATATGTACATCTCTGTTTTACAACCCCCCACTAACACTTTATCTACATACACATTGCAGCAAGTCAATGAAAATATTGAAAAGGACTTACAACTTCATGCGGATATATTGCTGGAACAAGTACCGAATTTGGGTCTCATCATTGATTTGACAAATACGCAGCGCTACTACAAACCAGAGGTGTGTGTGTGTGTGCCTGTGGCATGCTTCAATTAGTTTATTTTTTAATAATTCAAATTTTTTTATTAGTACTTTATCCAGGCCGGCGTTGCACATGAAAAACTAATGATACCCGGCCATGAAATTCCAACGGCTAAGCTTGCAAATAAGTAAGTAGCTTATATTTAAATTAAGTTTATTTATTTTGTTTTATATTAACACGCATCCACATTGCAACTCTTTTTTTTTTAGATTCAAGTTCATTGTTATGAATTTTTTAAAACTGAATAAAAATAATGGTGAGTTGCTTATAAGTATTCAAAATTTATGTTCGTAGTTAGTCCTATGCCTTAAAAAGAGTTAGGAGTTTACTAAAAACTGTAATATCTGTGCGTAGCATGGAACTAATAGCCATGCAAAATTTTGGCCAGCAACTCACTTGCTGAGTAGTTTTGTATTCTGTCGAACAAGGTGCTCGGCACAAGCCAAAAATAAGCTTGCAGTTTTTTTTTTTAGACCTGCGGTTAATCTCATAATCTACGTTTTATGTTCCACCTTGTGAGACATGGCCGCTATTAGGTAGGCGCGCCGCCTCCATAGACCTGTACGCGCTGATGCCAGTCGTTTAGAATACCTCTATTTTGGTGTCTTCCAATCAAGTTTGGGCCCCCCATGTAAGCCATGCGTGCTGGAGCTCTTTCATACATTCGAATGAGGTGCCCAGCCCAGTGTAGCCGCTGGAATTTTATGCGCTGGACTATGTCAACCTCATCGAATAGCTCGTACAGCTCGCGGTTCATACGGAACCTAAACTCGTCGCCGATTCTAATAGGACCGAAAATCCTGCGAAGAAACTTCCTCTCGAACACTTACAACGCAGTTTTATCTGACTCAATCACGGTTCATACCTCTGCGCCATACAATAGAACCGGGAGTATCAGCGTCTTTTTGTCTTTCGAGTGAGGGCTTTACTTCTTATTTGCTGCTTCAGCCCAAAAACGCATTTGTTTGCAAGCGTGATACTTTGCCTGATTTCCAGGCTGATGTTGTTGTTGCTGGTTATCTCGAATCCAAGATAGACGAAATTTTCTACAACACTGAAGTTGAAATTCTGCATCGTCACTGACCGTTCAAGACACGATGACGGAGTGCGAGAAGACACCAAGTACGGTTTGGGCTGTTTTAATTTTAGCTTGTATCGAAGGTCAGAATGTTAGGCTCAAGGAATTACGCTAAGCAGTAGAACTTTTCTTCATTTACATTGCTTTGGGGTTGCATGGTTGGGTCGGACACCAAAAATGGTTGTCTGGAATCAGCCCTGCCGCCTTCCGAATTGATGAGGTCGATAGTAAGCTACGTCGTGTTCTGGTAAAAGACATTTCAACTGAGTAGGAATATTGCCAAGCTGTCTTGTCTTGTCTTGTTATGGTGGAGGGTGATTCGTCTTCGGTGGTTGGTTTTGCGAATTTCTCGGAGACTTCTCGGGATGCCTCCATCTCACAGTATGTCACATAACGATCTCGCAATAACAGTTCACACGCACAGCATCGATGTTTTGTGGCACAATGACCGATTTTGGGCGACCTTCACGGAATTTGTCACCGAGCAAACTACGTCCAGGATTGAATTCACCATTTACGCAGATTTTTTGACGGTGGTTCATCGCCAGAGAAGTTCTTTAACACACTCTTGTTGAGAAAAAAATTCTTTTTTCCTGAAATCTTAATTTTTTGGCCAAATTGATTTTTTCAACTCACTGTAAACATCACAAATAGCGTTTGTACATAAAAACGTTGTTAGTTCGTTCATCCTAAAAAATGTCAAACTTTATTTTAGTATTGCCAGATTTTACTCATTGACATAAGTGTTGCCACATCCAGTAATATAAATATTGCCGTTCATATTTTATTAATTAATAATCCCTTAAAATGTTATCCAATTTAATAATTTTTAACTTAAATTGCAAGTCCAACTTTCTAAAAACATTCGCTAAACATGCTACGCTTTGCTATCAAAACGTGCATCTTGCAAACTAATTGAGATACGCAGCTGCAATTTGCATATTATATCAGCAGAAAAAACTCTCACAAGAGTGAGCGATGCTTATCTGTAAAATTTTCCCAAACCGTGTTTTATTTTGCATATGGTGATTCCTGTAAAAAAAGGGAGAGGAGAGACTCCTACACATGATTTCCCATACATACTATATCTACAACAGTTTTAACAATACTTCGCAGACTTGTTGCTCTAAATTTATAATTGTATTACACGCCTTTTTTTTTTTTTTTTGGGGCGTTAAAAATGCAGTAAATATTTTCATATTTGGCTGGCATTCCTTTGGTAACTATTTTCTCACAAAGAAAAGATGCTTTTCTTTTCTTTTTTTTTTTTGTATTTCTTAAACGATTTACCGCGTGTAAAGTGCAATTCGCTTTGGCAACTGCTGCATGGTGGATGGATGCATGTCGTCTTCGAGTTCAGTTTGACTTATGTGGGTGTTTTATGCTGATTGAGTGAGCAAACTAAAGAAACAAACAAGTCCATAGATGGTAAAATAAGTACAAAGGAGATATGCCGTTGGTAAAAGTTGGTCATGAGTATGCGGAAGATTATGAATGTTGACGAAGTTGTGAAATGCATGCATATACATATATATTTTATGAAGTTTGTTGAAGAAATAAGAGGTAATGTCTGTAAATGTATTGGATATACAATATGTATAGCTGGTTCAGCGGTAGCAGTCAGATAAAATACTATACGAAGCATCACTCTCTTTTGTTAAAGATCGGCTTTACATAACATTTGTTCTTCTACGTCTTTCTCTAACGGCGCTTGACATACTCCCTCAGTGCAATTTCCAATTCAACCTTTAAAAATCTTTCTAAATCTGCTGCATTTTTTGTTCTTCTGAATGCAATAATCAAATTAGCAACTGTCCTCAGTTAGAGTACATCACTAACCTGAAAATACATCAAACAAAATGAAAATTCCTTTTAGCAATTAACTGCAAACCACATGAAAAGAAATACAACAACAAATTCTTACATTTTCAATTAATACTGAAGACGAAAAAATTGTTAAACCGCAAAAAATTAGCAAAAAACGCCAACGCATGGCATATTTAACCAGAGTCAGTCAGTCAGTTAGTTGATTTGGTTAGCAACTTGGTTAGACTACTAAACGAAAACTAGTTAACAGCAACAACAACAACAAACAACAGCAGCAACTAAGAAACATCATCTCCTTCAGCTAGCATAAACAGGCGCACAGTAAGTAGTCACAGTTTAACATTGGCAACCAGCAACATTGGCAATAAATTTTATACAAAGCAAGAAATACATGTCAGCAGCTTGAAGCAGTAGTTAGTAGTCAGCGCTCCACAGTAGATGAATGCCAGGAGTAATCAAAGTGGCAGCCAGGAGGTAGTCAACCAATCGATTCAAACCGTTGTACGTTTGGTTGAGCGCGCGCGCCCGTTACAAGTTATTCGTCATGTTTGTAAGCGCAGCAGGCAAGCCGACAGATCGGTAAACCACCGCCGCCGCCAAGACGCCGACGATGATGACGACAGGGACAGCGACAGTATAGCTACAAATTACAACAAGCTGCGGCACAACTTGCTCGCGGTCGGCAACGATCCGCTTGTCAACTGTACGCGGCGGCATCAACTGCGACTGAAATGTACAACGCTTTATGCGTTGATGACAAGACCACCGTCAATGTTTGATTTGTTTGTTTGTTGTATTAAAATTTTGTTGCTTTGGCATTGAACTTGTAAGGCAGCGCGCGTCTGTGCGGCGCCCAAGCTTGCTCCTATTTGGTTTTGATTCCTATTGAAATATATAGATTTGCATTGGTTTCTATTAGAGTTTTGTTTGGTTGAAGGTCATCCTCAGCTGGCGTTTTTAGTTATTTAAGTCGGCTTTTAAGTCGCTAAGTTTATTTTTCAATACATCTTGAAGTACTTCACTTTTATATTAACTTCCTTCTTATAACATTTCAACTCTTTTTGCAGATAAACTAATCGGCGTACACTGCACACATGGCGTCAATCGTACGGGCTACTTGATTTGTAATTTTTTAATATCTAAAATGCATATCAAACCGCATGATGCTATAGAAAGTAAGTTTCCAATTACATATTCAATTTTTAATTATTTTGTCCGAAACTAAAATGTATTTCTTCTAATTTTAGAGTTTAATGTGGCGCGCGGACATAATATAGAACGCTTAAACTATGTAGACGCTTTGCATGCACAAAATGGTGACAACACAGCAGAACAACAGTCAACTGCTGGCGGCAGAACCATGTCGTCACGTCAACAAGCTGAAATTGTACATGAATCTTTAAGCCGTAATCGTCAGACGTTGCTGCATAGACATCAAAGTGAAACGCAAACAAATTCACGTGATTTTTCAAATAATAGCAGTCAACATTCACTGTACGGCCAACGTAAACGAAATGATTTCCGTGCGGATAGATCAAGATCGAATGATTATAGAAACAATGACGGTTTTGTGCAGTCGCAGCAGAAGCAACAGCGACAGCGGTTTGGAAATTATGCAAATATTGCATATGCAACCAATGGAAATAGAAAATATCAACAGCAGCAGCAGCCGGAGCAGCAACACGGCAGAAACTATAGAAATAAAAGTTACGGAAATGATGATTCAAATAACTGGCGTCAAAACAAGCAGCAATATACACCGGCCGCTAGCAGCAAGCAGGCTTTCAATGCTGGTCATTGGCAGCGTACAAATAGACGCAGTCTAAACGGTGAGCAGGAACCGGAACAGCAGCAACGCTTCAATTCACGTAGTGCACCGTATAATGTTAGTCGTGATAAACGTAATAATGATAGTAAAAACTTCTACAGTTGGCGTCGTCAGAACTAAAACTAAATAAGCTAATTGTCAAAATTTAAGTTTTCGGTGCAGTTTTTTTTGGTTTTTTTTTTTTTTCATAAATTGTATAAAGTAAAAGTTTTACTTTTTGGCTGCAATATAAATTATTAAATTATAAGCATTAAATATTGCATTAAATATTGCATTAAAAAATATGTAAAATGCCGCCAGTTGTAAAACACGCAAATTAAAAACCATTTTCGCGGCGTCAGCACTTTGATGCACAACATGTCAAGTCGTTTGCAAGATCGTGTGAAGATACATTATATATATATTGTATATATATTTAAAAAAAATTTGCATGATACACGTAAGATAAGCGCGTAGTTACGCTTATGAAAAAAACGCGTGAAATTCCTGGAAAGTTCTACAATGTCAGCCGCGCGGCAGTTAACAGCTTGAAGATAGATGATGCTGCTGCTGAACGCGCGCTGTGCATATGCCATACCAGTTTGAGTTGTGCTGCTGCTCTGCTCGTTTGTCAAACAAATGTCAAGCGCCTGTTGGGCATACACAGCCGCAACAGCTCCTTTCGGTATAGCAGCAGTTGGCAGCAGTTTAACGCTTTGATCGTTTCATTATTTCGTCATGGTGGTCAAATGTCATATTAGCATAATTTGCTGCCCGGTGGCTGGTCAGTGCTGTTTGTCGTTGCTTAATTTTTATTTTCGCCCTGTTTTGACAACTTCTTAGATCTTATCGCATACGATCTCTTATCTGCTGTGCCGATCCGATCGTATTGTCGTTGGCACATTTTGTGGGACAGCGACAAATCGTTTGCAATTACCACAATACTGAAATGAAGCAGCTAACAGCAGCGCAGCTAGTTGTCCTTTTGTCTGCCGGGCTTGTCTCTATTTTGCATATTGAACGAAGCAAAGGATCAAGATAAGCGCATAAGGCAAGCAGGCAAGCAAGCGTGTCATGTGTTTGTGTGTTGTGTGTCCAGTTTATTTTTAGCTAACAACTTTGGTGGCAACTACTGACCCAAAGCATGTTAAGAACTTTTACTTTTTTATTTTGTACTTGCTGCAAGGAGAAAAGAAAATAGCATTGTTGGATGTTTTTGAGAAGGCAGCCTATTAGGATTCAGTACTCATATCTCAGTTTTTACATAAAAGTCACAAATTCAGCTGCAACAAAACTGCCGAAGTTTTTTTTGTTTTTTAATTTAAAATTAGCTTAAAAAAATAATAAAATTTATTAAATAAAGAACGTTTGTGAATTTTATTACCAAAAAGATATCAGGGTCAAGGATAATCATGTTTCTTGTAAAATTTTTTTTTTTGGTAGTTGGAGAACTGTCTGATGTCTGTCTGTTTGGCTCCGAAGCATAATGAAACACTCAAACATCTGCTGTCAAAATCGAGCTCAGTAAATCTTCTCCATACAATTGAAGATCTTCAATGAACTGGCCCGTTCTTTCAGTTGTTTTGAGATCCATCTTGCTTAAAATTTTGCGGCTCGCATTGTTTCTGTAATGGTTTGGTTTAAAAGAGATCTGCAGAGGTTTGTAAACAACGAAGAAATTCCAGCAATAGTCAATGGGGATCTTTACGATTTCGGAGAGGAATCTACAAGTTCTTCCAACATTCTAGATTTGCTTTGGAGAGCTGTAAGCAAGTGTTAGAATGCGGAGTAATTAATATATACCCTTCTGCTCAGAACATAAATACATGTAGTACAAGTTTAAAATGGATTTCGGGACAATATATGTACTATATGTAGTTCTTTCAGGAACACCACAGTTAGTAGAAAAAAAGCTAGCGATTAATATTTCTTCGGTGAAAGCGAAGTTTTTGAAGACTCTCTCATATCTCCCATTCGATACCTAACGCAGGGTTTACTGCAAAGCAAAAATTGCCAAGAAAAAAACAACAAGAAGTCTTCCCAGTTGCCAAACAGGTAGAGCAGTAGATCATCTGGAATGTATACATAGTCAGATTGCGTAATTTCGAAGAAGAAGTTGTAGTCCTTTTTGCTGAGGCATAGAGAAGGTCTTTGGTACAATGAGACTTCTGAAGGCTGCTTCCGAATCAGCTAACCATACAAAGTTAGCTTGAAAGAGATTATGGGAAAGCGATAGAAAACAGTAAGACTAGAAACTTACTTCTAGTTGCGTACTTTAAGAGCTGCATGGAAGACTTTGAGCCAAACGTAGCTCAATACTTTTTTACACAGCCATAAATCGCAACACCGCATGTAATAATTGCGCCCAAGAAGTTCCAATGGGTAATAAAAATACGCAAGGGTGAAAAAGAAGCAACTAATGCTTGCAGTTCATGAGGCCTTTTACTAATGTATTGGATCTAACTTGAGGTAGTAAGGCCGATGCTACTTCATGGAGTTTTTGTCTGATGGCAAGCTATGAAGAAGATCACATATCTAAAGCTTATGGAGCGGATCCAAGGGTAAGCGTTAGCATTATGGGTGCGTTGCGAGAATGTTCTCCCTCATGGCGTTGGGAGAATGTCTATCTTCATAGAAGCACTGGAAATAATGCTTAGAGGCTATTCTGTCGACAAATACGTGCGATTAGAGAAGCACTTGATGGAGATTCTCTTAACACTTTCAAAAAATATGTGCATCGCCTAGATTGCCAGCCACCAGCGAATAGACGACAATGAAATGTCGGAAGGTCTAGCAAAAGAAGGTATTGGGCTATCTACCTACATACGCTATATAACAAACTGGTAAAGGTCCTGAATAATGTGCAAAGAACCGACCAACAAACTCTCACAATATCTGTTGCAGTTTTAAACAGCGAGACTGTAGCCAGAAGGGAACAACAATACTCTTACTTTCTATCCTATACATTATTGAGTGTTCTGGTCTTTTGGAAAATGATGTAAACACAAAATCAGAAAAATTATCATTGTCTCTGGACCTCATTTGCCACTGAATTACTGCATTGAATACATGACTTCAGCTCTTCCCGCTCAAATCAAATTTCTCTGCGACAAAACTAAAAAATCCAAGTTTCTTGGCCTTCAACAATTTGAAGAAACCTGTTTCCAAATCCAAATTTCTGCGGCATTCACTTGCATTTCTTTACGCACTCAGCGCGCAATAACTCATAAATTCTCAATTAGTTCGGCACATGCACATGTAAAGCTGAAGCAACACCAACGATTAGGTATCCTTTTTAGCCAACAGCCGATGGCAATGTTGAACCAAAAAAAAAAAAAAAAAAATTGGAACTTCTGCTGCTGTCTACTGCTCCATTTCAGACGATTGCATATGATTAGCGCGACATTCGACACAGCTGGAAGTAGCCGAACCCTTTTTGTGAGTTTCTTCTTTTTAGTTTTAATGGCGACGAAGTTTTGAATCTTCGCCCATGAAGTGTTGCCAATTGCCAATGCTTGCATTCGGTTAACTCTATTACGCGCCAAAAATAAAAAGGCGAAAGAAGTCATTTATCTGCAACGCATTCGAAATCATCGAAACGTTGCGATAATTGCATTCCCGGCTTTACTTATGCTCGTTCAAAATGAAGTTTCACTGTTGCAGTTGATTCATCTTTGCGCAACTCGTGTGCAGCAATTAGGTATGGCACATAAATTTTTACCTTATACAAGGAGTATGCAATGCCGCACTAACCATGGCAGTCGGTGCTCATTTTTGGATGCTTACTTGTTAGTGTTTATCTTTAAACTGCGACTAAGTTTAGCCTAACTACTACGCCTATGCCTTATAGAACGTGTTTCGTGCCAAGAGTTGTCGAAGTGTTATTCATAAATCGTTCGGA
Source organism: Leucophenga maculata (assembly GCA_035044805.1). Taxonomy (NCBI): domain Eukaryota; kingdom Metazoa; phylum Arthropoda; class Insecta; order Diptera; family Drosophilidae; genus Leucophenga; species Leucophenga maculata. The sequence goes on from JAWNNP010002289.1 coordinate 251,194, forward strand.
ATGAGCATTGATTTAAATAACAGCTTTTAAAGTTAATCGCTTTAGTGGTTAAATTTGTTTTGAATATGATGCATGGTTTTGCACCATACGAGAATTTCTTCTCCTGCTTTGTAGTTAATAATTGGCACAGCTCATCAAAACAATATGGTTTAGGAAAGCCTACGCAGAAATAGTCTGGCATCGTTGAGTTCATGAAGAACTTCTGTAACTATGAGCGAATCTTCTGTCAATCTAGCTTAATTTTGTTCGATTTTATTCATCTGTACGTTTGTTTTATTCTTATTCTTTTGCTCGTTCTTTTTTTTTTTTTGTCTATTGAAGCCTAAGCTATGAGATATTTCCTCGTTCTCTCTTACCCTAACAAATAACTTTGCTTCACACATCTGTCAGTTAAGTCCTCTCTAATCTCTTTACATCCAGGCTACACAAAAAACTTTCTCTCATGCGTAATGCATGCAATTTGTCTCAAAGAAATGCTTAGATGGAGAAAAAAAAAGAATAAACGCTTTGACAACTGTGCAAAATAAATAGCACTTGAGATATTTCCAAAACATTTGCAGATTATGTGCATTCTTAAGCAATTTTTGGGTACTTGATAGCATCCCCCAAGCTAACATATTTTGGGGTGGCACAGCGCCTGACAGTATGCAATACAAATGATAAGACACACAGCAACAAAGTGTGGGCGTCGTCACTGCTACTTGTCCGTCTGTCCTGTCCGTCTGTCCTGTCCGTCTGTCTGTCTATAAGTGTGGGTGTATGAATGGATGCCGTATTCCGGCTGCGACACAATTTTAAAGTTCATTGACTTTAGACTCTTCTATTTTTTTGTAGAAATTGAATTGCATTGCACGGCGCCGCCAAGTATGCAACATAATGTCGCGACAATAAACTTTATGCGATTCGGAACTTTTTTTTGCACTACATTTTGGACATAGACATGACTCCGACGCCAAAAATACATGCAAAAGTTGCAAGAAAAATGATTGTGCTGATGCACTCGATAATAGAAGGAGTGGAGAGAAGCCATCAAAGTTGGGGCGGTAGAAAAAAGATTAGATTTTGGGGTTACTTCTTGCTTTTTTGCCTTTTAACTAAAATTTATTGCTCAGTTTTATGGTTTTACCGGCAACATTTGTTGTTTGAATAAGTTGGAGAATAATGGTAGACAGCAAATTTGTTTATACAGGTAAATGGCACCTTTTTATGGCTTAAGTTTTTTAGTAGATCTATGGCTGACTGTTAAACAATGATTTAAATTGCAGCTAAATAATATGGAGCATAGAATAGGTGTACAGCGACCTATCTTTGTTAGCTGTAGATGCTTTTTACTAGAGATGCTGGTCTCGGAGGAAGTATCTCCAAAATCAGACACTTAAGAAGTCTCGAAATTAAACATGGTTCGAAATATGTCGAAGATGAAGTATAACCAAAATCAGATACTTTAGAAGTCTTGAAATCAAACATATATCAAAGATGAAGCATCTCCAAAATCATTTACCAAAAGATCTTTCGAAGTCTCAAAATGAAACATGTTTCGAAATGTATCGAAGATGAAGTATCTCCAAAATCAGATGAAGGTTGAAAGTTCTCACTAAAAGATCTTTAGAAGCCTCCAAACCAAACATGGTTCGAAATATATCGAAGAGAAGTATCTCCACAATCAGATGAAGGTTGAAAGTTCTCACTAAAAGATCTTTAGAAGCCTCCAAACCAAACATGGTTCGAAATATATCGAAGAGAAGTATCTCCACAATCAGATGAAGGTTGAAAGTTCTCACTAAAAGATCTTTAGAAGTCTCAAAACTAAACATGGTTCGAAATATACCGAAGATGAAGTATCTCCAAAATCTGAAGAGGGTTGAAATTTCTCACTAAAAGATCCTTAGAAGTCTCGAAATCAAACATGGTTCGAAATATATCGAACAGAAGTATCTCCACAATCAGATGAAGGTTGAAAGTTCTCACTAAAAGATCTTTAGAAGCCTCCAAACCAAACATGGTTCGAAATATATCGAAGAGAAGTATCTCCACAATCAGATGAAGGTTGAAAGTTCTCACTAAAAGATCTTTAGAAGTCTCAAAACTAAACATGGTTCGAAATATACCGAAGATGAAGTATCTCCAAAATCAGAAGAGGGTTGAAATTTCTCACTAAAAGATCCTTAGAAGTCTCGAAATCAAACATGGTTCGAAATATATCGAAGAGAAGTATCTCCAAAATCAGATGAACTTTGGAAGTTCTCACTAAAAGATCTTTAGAAGTCTCAAAACTAAACATGGTTCGAAATATACCGAAGATGAAGCATCTCTAAAATCAGATACTAAAAGATTTTTAGAAGACTCAAAATCAAACATGGCTCGAAATATATGGCAGATGAAGAATCTCCAAAATCAGATACTAAAAGATCTTTCGAAGTCTCGAAATCAAACCTGGAAGATGAAGTATCTCCAAAATCAGAAACTGAAAGATTTTTAGAAGTCTCAAAATCAAACATGCTTCGAAATATATCAATGATGAAGTATCTCCAAAATTCATATCGATAAGGACTGCTGAACACTGCCTACCCAAGCCAAATGTGCACCAGCTACATGTAATTCAACAGCAACTTCATCTGTTGAGACTACAAAAAAGCAATATGTATATGCAATATATACAAATCTTCATAGGTGTACCGCGCACAGTAAATCTGGACTTATATGCTTCATACGACCTACACTCCTAACATTTAGAAATGTAACTAAAACACCTCTAAGAAATCTTCTTCAATATGATGCCATAGTGGACAGCACTTCTAAGCATCTTATATTATTAAACTACTTCTTCAATATACTGATGTTTACTGCTCTCCAAACTTCTCATTGGAAGTCTAAGTGTGGAACCTAAATTAAACTTCATTTCCAAACAATTTTATTATTTATATCTGAACCAAAGCAATTAACTATAAAATATCCTTTATAAAACCAAAAACAACAAACAAAAAACTCCATCAATTCAATGTCATATAAAACCCCTAACTCCAGACTAACGGTAAATGTTTTCAACAGCAAATCAATACAAAACATGCAAACGCCAAACTCATACCAAAAACTGTGCGTGTTATCCATACCGAACAGCAGCTTCAATTGTTGATTCAAAAGGTGAGCTTCACAAAAAAACACAAATTAACTCCCAAACTCCAACTCGTAGTCCATGCCTGATGAATGTGTCTGTGGCAAAAGGAGTTCCTCCACTAAAGTTTGTGCAATGCTTGACAAATGACTGACGTCCACTGAACCGGAAGTGCTATCAATGACAGCATTTATTTGCATATATTCAATTTACAGTCACAGGATCAAGCAAACAATTGTTGTCGTTGAACCCTTTGTGCAATGAAGCTTTTCAATATGGAGGGAAACCTAGTGCAAATTGTTTGTTTGCATTGATATATGCTGTCTGCTTGTTGCGAGATTAAATTTGATTGGATTTGTTGTACTTGTTGTTGTTGTTTAAAAGAGGTTAATTTGCTTCAATGGTGCAAATGTGCAATAAAAATTAATGGAACATAAATTGACGATGCAATTGCGCCATAGGTCATGGGTGACACAGCAATTAGTCAGTGACAAACCGAAACTTTAAATTGCAAAAGTTTCGTAAATTCCTTTAAAAATCCTTATCACATTCGTTGATCTTAATTGTTAGCAAAGAAATAAGCCCCATGTTTGCTTTAATCCGTGCATCACCATGATGCTTATCTGTGCTGCGTATTGACAATCGATTTTAATGCGTTGAAATCATGAAATCAGTTGCATAAAGGCGTATCCCACACAAGCACTCATTCACCCAGGGTTATTTATTTAGCACACTGCACGCTCCTTGCTACAGGTTCCCTTTGAGTGTTGTGCACATGGTGGGCGTTCCGAAAAATGAAGTCTACAAGCAGCCACTTCCATATCAGCATAAAGTCAACTACCCGTGGCAATAATTGTCTTGGCTTTTTGCGTATTGTTCTCTACACTTTGAAGGGTCTGGGCTCTGTCTGTGCTGTCTGTCTGGCAATGAGCTGGCTTTGGGCCAATTTGGCGCTTGTTGAAGTTTCAAAAAAAAAAAAAAAAAAAAAATGGAAAAGTATGGAAAAAAATTAAGTCACTGTGTCGAGAGAAGGCGTTGCAAGTGTGCAGTCGTAGTATAAATAGAGGCAAGGAATTTTAATAAATATTGTAGGAACTTATTAGTGATTTGTCTTAGATATATTAGAAATGGTTCCAGTGACCCTTTTTTCTTATGGGAACATAATATATAAAATGGATTGTTTTAAAACAGGCAGGGCCTACAAAACTCCTCATAAGAAAGGCGGCAGAATATTTCGAGATCTTGAACGCATGACTACAGCATTTTTACTGCATTTCTGTAAATTTTTTTTAACGATCCTTTCATGCCTGTTGCATAACTTATAAGGCTTCGTTTAAGCTGTTGTCCCAGCTGCTTGGGTAGCTTCAAAGTTGTCCAAATGATGCTCCGCAGGAAAGCCAGCTGAAGTTAGGTCGGGATTATAGCGAGGCTACGTAGTGTTTTTTCGCAAATTCAAGGAGATGTATGACAACCTTTCGTGGGTCCAAATTCAACAAATCAGACACACAAATAATATTCTTTTTTTTCTCGAGTTTTCTGTAGTACTTCATGCCCTGATATTGTTCCAAAATATGTACAAGTTGGCAAGAAGATATTATTCACCAACGACAGTCAGTGTGTGCTCAAAACCAAAGAATGGACCTCTTTAAAAAAAACGTGAACGAATGCAAGAAAGTAGTCAACACTGATATTCATGACGAATTTAGTTTATCCGAATCTGAGTATTTGGCAACGATCTCACTAGCCATCTTTCTTCATTTTGAAGTATTAGTGATCTTCACGAAGAAGCATGTGGAAGCCTTTCCCTAGCTAATGACCAAGCAGTCCAATAAAAAAGGTCGGAAATTTTAAGAAATATAGTACTGACGAAAAGTATTTTGCTCCTCCCACTTCTCACTCAACGAATAAGTGCCTTATAAAACATTTTTTTATGTATGCAATGAAAAGGGACGACGGAAGTTTCATAGGTTGTTCAAATTCAATTGCTTATAAAATCGTCATTAATTATCCGAAATTTGATAAAGTTTTGGGATTTTGGCTTAGAGAGACGGCATACTGACATACTTTTTGTGCCGAAGAAATTTTTAGCCTTGAGGGTGATTTCATGAAGAATGGGAGGGGGGGGGGGTGGTGTTAAACTTCAAAAAGAGGTAACTGCTTGATTACTTAGCTCTATTAAAAGAAAGTGATTCTGCTCACAAAGTCTATTACATGACGGGTTTTCTCTCCGAATAGAATAAAGTTCCGTTTTAACAGAAATCGTGCTTCCTCCAAAATAATTTGGTTCCTGAAGCAGTTAAGAGGCCTTTCGGATGCCTCAATGGTATACGTTAATGACAAATCACTATGGATAGTTGCCGTAGTAGACATTTGGTCTTCCAGGGCGTTTTTCCTTTCTATGATAATTTTCCAAAGATTGCAAAAGGCTTTAAGCAGGGTGTACAAAAACTAGTTCCACTTTAGATAGGGACCATGAATTAATAATGTAGTTTTTTTTTTTTTTTCGAAATTTCCGGAAATTTTTTTCCATCTTTCTGTCTATTTTAGAACGACTCGTCTTTTGAGAAAGAATGTGGTTGTGGGGAAGATCTGCGAAGTCCGAGGATCCCATACTATGCAGAAGCAATATGAAAGCCCTGTCGGCCAGGAACCTTACTTAGATGGCCAGTTGTTCAGTAATGGCCGCCTTTAGAAAGAGATCTCTATTGGTCATTTCAACGCGTGCCCGGTCGTCCTCTATTTCATCGACCCATTTTTGCATTTTTCATATGGAGTGAACTTCTGCAGGGATATTCAATGGATCATCGACAAGAACAAGTAGTAGTCAGAAGGAGCGATGTCTAGTGTGTATGACGGTTGGCAGAGGACTTCCCATTTCAGCGTTTCCAAGTACCAAATCAACTCCAACAAGATTATGCAGATACAGCATGCGCACCAGAGACTTCCACAAAGAATCGATGATCCTTGGGCGCACTTTTGCTCATATTAAAGTTATAAAGAAGACCACCGCGCAGAAAAACTTTATTTGGTACAAGATTCGACACAATCGGGGCAATATTTAGTAACCAAAACCATTCACAATAAACGCACATTCACAATAGAACATATCACCAAATTAGCTAAACCTATATGATGCTCCCTACAAATTCTCCATATCTTCGCAATTGTTACGCATTTCTATTGAAACAACTCAACACATCATTTATAAAACCTTCTTCGCTATTTCAATTTGCATGAATCATGCCGATGACTAACCACATCACACAGCAGCAGCTCCTTCCAACAACAACAATACCTCAGGCTGAAGGTCAAACTAATAATGATTTAGATAAAAAAACAACAGCAACTGTTTGTGAGTTGAGTGACTACCACAGAGAGATTGGGATACGCCTATTTTTACACCGAAAATCTTTACTAAACCAAAAAGCTTAAGAAGTGCGCTGTGCAGTGGAGAGGGCGAATAAAATCCAGTGAACCAACGAACGTACATAGTAAAAATATTAAAACGATGCGACGTGACAGATTACAAAACGTTTGACACCATAGCCCAAAGCCGCCGCAACGAAGTGCATGTAAACGGAGTAAAATCGAAGGAACACAGAGCAACATCATAGTTGGAGCCATGGCGCAGTAGGCATGCGCATAAGCCAACCACTTGCCACACGACGACGACGACGACGTACGACGAACGAGTCACGATGTCGGCGAGTGTGAGTAAATTGCCTCGAGGTAGTATAGTGGCTGCTGTAGTCCATCCTACAGAAGACTTCTGAAGTTGTTGTTGTTGTTGTTTGTTGTTGGTAGTCATGTGCGCATCACAAATTAATTCCGCAATTTCTGCGCCGCCACCAAACTGTAAGACTTTGTTAGTCTACAGTCGTGAGGCCTAACTGTCCGTCTGTCTGTCTGTCTGTCTGTCCGTCTGTCTATCCAACCGACTTAGTTCCCAGGCTAGCTTCCACAGTAGTCATTGCCTTTGCACTTGCACGCGTAAGATTTCTCATCTAGTTTGCTAAATTTGTCTAGAATTGTTCAGCGAGATCTTGCACTCAACCAATTGACTTTTTGCACGAAGGCTAGTTCACCTGCGCATGCGCAGCGGTTTGTACAGTGGTACAGTGGGCTAAAGCACGCAAATGCGGAACGAGTCAATAGTGTTGCAGCTATTAATGCTGCATACCACAGTGCTGCACATTTCAAAATCATAATCATTTGACGCGTGAGTTATGTCAGTCATGTCAGTGCGCCTAAGCTAAACTAACTGGCAGTCCAGTCGAGACGAGTCCACCACTGGCAGCTTGCTCCTTCGTATGCCTCCTGTTTTTATTTTATTTAACACTTGACTTCAGCCAGTTACAAAAACTCGAACTGATTGCGTTTGCGCATGTTTCTAATTCCCAATGGTGAGCCTTCACTGCTATGCAGACGGACAACGCGTAATTGACTTGGAAGTTATGAACCTTAAAGTATCTCGTGCTCCTCTTGTACTAGTCGAGTAGTCGAGTGGCTCAGCAGCGCTCTGTAATTTTAATTTTCTCCCACTTGATTGCCAATGGAATTGGATTTATGAGTGTTGCACACTGTTGGTGTCTGTGGTTTAGACAGAGCGAACTCTGCTGCAACTGCTTGTTGTGAAGTTCCATCAAATTTATTCATTCATAAGCAAGTTCAATTTGGGTGATATTTTGGAGAAGTTTTAGTGTATTATTTATAGATTTATAAAGGCAAATGACATAGCTTGAGTGCATCACTTCATATGAATTAAGAAATGTTTATTTCTGGAAACTATTTGACTCTAGTCACTTCGTTCATTATTGATAAAGCATCTGACTTAATTACACGAAGAAGTACCACTCCCCAAGCTCATAAATAGATAGATGGCGCTTAGTTCAACAAAGTGATCCATTTTATGCTATAGAGCAGTAGGTGTGTATAAAGTTTTAGCGGTGTAGAATTGTTAACAATGGAGTTAGTCCTGTTAAAACTTCTTTTTTCTCCATAGGAAGCCCAAAAGAAAGATTAAACTGCGTTCATACTTAGAACAGAACAAGCGCTAACCGAATCTTCAGAATACAGACAAATCATAGACAAATTCTTCTGTTGTTTGCTTATACTCAAAATAGATGTATGAAGCCTCTAATGATGCAGCATGTGAAGTGATCCGTTACAAAGCAAAGGTTTTTTCTCTTAAAACAAAGAAGATTTTTGAACTTCTTGGGCCCAAGTGCCTATTGGTTTTGTGCAGATGTATGTAACAGCTAGAAATAATGGTCGGAGAACCACACCCCAAAGTTACTTCCATTATGGTCAGGAGTTATAAAGAAGTCGATATAGCCATGTCCGTCTGTCTCGGTAACGATTATAGATAGATACTTCGTTCTTTTTGCATTCGACTAGGACTTCGTTGGAGTTTTACGAGTTAATTTTAAAATTTTGCCCCTCCTCCTTTCACATAAAATCCCCTTTCAAGTGTAAAAATTTCTTTGGCACAAAAAAATAAATATGTATGCCAGTATAGAGATATGGTCTCTCTAAGCCAAAATCCCAAAACTTCTTCAAATTTCGGATAATTAATGATATATAAGCATTGGATTTTGAACGACCTATGATACTTCCGTCCTCTCTTTTATTTTCATATATAAAAAAATGTTTTATAGGGCACTTATTCGTGGAGTCAGAGTGTCATTTTTTCTTATTAATTTGCTCCCTTTTTATTTTGCACTGCTTGGTCATATGCTAGGGAAACATTTGTGTTTGTTAAGCGAACTGTACTTGGCTTCTTACAGTCGGTTACGCCCAACTGTAAGGGAGAAAACCTTCTTTTTTATATTTTAACAGTTCAAACTTAACTGGGTCACTTAAATTAACGCACACACACACACACACACAAAAGAGTATCTCAAAGTCAAGATCATGCAACCAACTACTTCACTCAATATGTCACACACCGATCACATTTCCCACAAAGAACATCTCCAGCTTACACGCAAATCAAAACCAATTAGCTGAGCAGTCAGCGTGTTCCAGAGCGTCGGACAGTGGCGTTTTATCAGACATGCTCGAACTGACAATGCTTGACAACCGCTAATCAAGTGCAACAAATCAAGCAGCAAAATGGTATAAAAAGGGTATTTTTCATGGAGCGACCAACTTACGGAAGTGGTATGGTATAAAAGGCTTAATTTTTAGTTGTTGTACCCTACACATGAATACGAAAAATTGGAGTTACATCTCACTGTTTGTCTGTCATATTTTATTATTTTAAAGTTATTGTGCTGCAATATGACTAAAAATCTATAGCAGGTGCTACTGCGAAGTGTATATTATATCTTTCGTATTTTTATTTTTTTTTATATTTTTTTTACAAGTAGCACACAAAAGAGGCGTACACCAATGCAATACAGCTCGTCAATAACATGTGTCGCTCTGTGATCGCGCCATTATTGTGACGACGTATGATGATGACGACGCTGAAGGAGGCAAACAGATCATTATCATCTGCGTATGTACTGAAGACGCTGAAGATTTCGTTGTAATTGTTCAAGTTGTTGTTGTTGTTGCTAAAAATAATTACGCTTTTGATTGGTTACAGCAAAATGAGATAGACGTAGCGTATGAAAGAGATAGCGCTAGCTTACATTATCTATATTTAGTTGAAGCGTGTAATATATAATGGCGTCTGAGTAAAAGTATTTTCCAAATTGTTCATGCAAATGAGGCGTGTTATGTTGTTTTGGTTTCGGAATTTATTTACACAAAAAATTTGTGTAAATAATTTAATAAAATAAATAAAACTTTGCGGGTCTGTGTAGGCGTTATCTGCAAAAGTTTCTATGGAACAAAATCTTCTTCCGTTAGATGTGCTAATCAAATGCAAAATTAAGTCTGAGAATATGTATGAGTTTGGAGGTTTTTTTGAAAATATTTGTGTCAAAATTTTTGCTTAAAATGTTTTTAAATTTTTTAATAAATTGTTTATTTAAATAAATAAAAAATTTGTGCTAAAATATTGTTGTTTATAGTGACACTCTCAGTTGATAGTCACAGTTTGGTGAGTAAATAAACAAATGCTTTAAGAGGGCGTGTAGTAATATGTCAAGATTTCGTGAATAAGTCTGAGTTTTTGTCTGAAAAAATAATTATTTTAGTTGTTAATTTTGCTAAAATCTTCCCATTGGCTTAAGCTTATATTAAACATTATAAACTATTTCAGTTCGGAACACTAAAAGATGTAGCAACCACACAAATTAGTTCCTCATTTCAAGGTTTTTGTATGTAAAATTTGTTCTTATTGTGGTTCATGCAGCTAGAAAATTAAAATTTTTTGTAGTTTGCATAAATTCTACTCAAATATTTCATTAAAGTTCAAATCGTTTCATTAAATCAGATCGCCTTCATATCACAAGTGGAGTCGATTATAGACATGTCCGTCTGTCTGTCTCTCCGTTCTTGTAAACTATAAAAGTTAGAGTCTTCAAGTTTGCACACTTTCGATAAGTTGTATTTATTGAACTCACTAAACCGCCTTCCTAAGGGGGGTTGCTGGCAAGAAACTAATTAAAAACATGACAGAACATATTTCGTACGATTTAATTTTTGATACCAGTTTTTCACATTTATCGGTCTGCTAAAAACTTATCGATATGTTGCGACAAATTAAGTTATCTCAAAAAATAATCAAAAATTTTGTATCTTGTTATTACACAAGCAAAAAATTGTTGCTCAACTTAACTAATTCGTATATAAATAGTTAAAAAAATGAGATACGTAGGAGTTGCAACGTAGCGAAACCCAAGCGCCAACCACTTCATTAGCATAGGCATGTAATAAAGCTACAAAGTAGGTATTAAACATTAACGCTAACTCGATCTTAAGATAGATACATAGCTCCAACTGAGTTATCATTACAAGCCATTACAAGTTTTCGCTGAAGCGCGCTCATAAGTCAAACTTGAAGTAATTTGATGCGCAATAAATTTGCTCAAAAAAATATAAATTTTTAGGAAAATATTTTCATTGAGCAGCGCCCACACACATAAATCTGAAAATGTATCTGTGTATCTGCAGCTGTTGTAGCAGTTTTCAGAGTCACTGTCGTACAGTGCGTCCAGCGATTAGTGTGGAATCTTGACATTTGCTCAGCGAATTTACATGCGGGTGTCAAATTAAACGCGCAAATATTGCGCACCGCCAACGCAAAACCACAAAAAAAAAAAAGAAAAAATAATAAAAAATAAATAAAAATATTATTTATAAAAATAAATAACTAAAAATGTGTTGCTTCGAATTATTTGCTGGAATTTGTATTGAATTTTTGTGAAATTTTTCAGCTTTGATTATTGATCTTTCGCACAGAATTAATTTACTTCTACATGCATACATCATATATTGCCAATTTAACCATTTTCTCATGATTTTTGTTTATTTTTATTTTATTTTTCGGTTTGATAATGCTAATTATTTAATTTAATATTTGGCTGCTATTTATTGATTTGTTAATTTCTAAAACTAATTACTAATAATCTATTGGCATATGCCAGCCAGTCGGGCTATTTTAATGTGCATCTGTGGCCTTAGAAGTCGAGACAGTCGAACGTACGTTCACTCTATTGTGTTCGCATTGTTAGTTTACACGGAGTTCCTCGAACTGTCGTAGTCGCAAATTGTGTGAATTTAATGCACCACAGGCTTTTCTTACTTAATTAGTTGTTTGACTTTTAGTAGATTTGTTGGTTGCATAGTTTGTTTAAACAGCTGGGACGACTATATTGAAACTGTTTAATGATGAAATTTAGAAGGTTGAAAGCTAGTCACGTAGCAAATGGAAATTTTTTGGCAATTTTTAATTTGAGTTAATTATTTAAAGTAATTTCTTGCGCAAATATTGTGTTAAATAATTAGTTTTTTAATTTAATAATATAACAAAAAAAACGCCACGCGCCAATACAAACAGTTCTTTTGCATGCTGAACGCTAAGTTATGTGTGTATAGCTTATTGCGGTCTTTGGTTGTCTTTGCTTATATGCCTACGTTTGTGTAGAGTTAAAGAAAGAAAGAAAGAAAGAGAAAGAATTACAAAGAGAAAAAAAGAGACAGAGAGCTTTTGAACACTTTCGAGTTACCACAAACATACGCATAAAAGCTTGCCAAACATTTTACAGCTTTGGTTAAGTAAATTGGCTAACTGCATAAATTAAGACGCAGTCGTTGAGAAGCGCAATGCAACTTTTTTAATATTGCGCAGTGCAAAGCACTTAAATAGATGCAAAACTTTTCTTTCTCTTCATTTGGATAACGTTGTTGTAACGAGCGACTCTATTATTTGTAAGAGACAGTTCAAAAGAGCGTGAGATGGAGCGATAGATAGGGAGCGAGACAGTGAAATAGAGTACTGTGAGTTAGAGAGAAAAAGATGAAGATAGAGATAGAGAGTTATCTTATGTAGTCCACTCTATTTCGTTCTGCTGTGGAGGAAGTGGAAGATGCACCACGCTTCGGAAGATCTGCCGTCGAAGAAGAAGATAAAATCAAGGAAGTGAGCAGTACCATCGCCTGGGAGGTATATATGGATACTACCCATTAAAGAAGGGTTGGAGGTACTTAATATCCCCAAAATCTCGTTCTTTATATGGGCTTGTATAACAGCAGGGATATACCCACGTGCATCGACTTCTACCTGTACAAGGGTACATCACCAGCAGTCTTCTCATGATACGGGAAGAATATGATCTTACATCAGATCACTTGCCGTTAGTTGCTTCGCTAACAATGTCGCCACAGCAAATTACTCTAATGACGAGGCTTGTTTCTCCTGGTGCCAATATTCCAAGATGAGGAGTTAAACACGGCGGAGGATGTCAATAAAGCTGTCAAAATTGCGTACCCAGCTAGTGCAACTCCATCTCGCCGGAAGCAGTAGGTCTCCTAACGCTTAAGCAGCGCCTCAGACGCAAGTTCATCAGAACTAATGACCCAGCGATAGACAGACTATATGGCAGAATCTCTAACAGGGTGAGAAAGTTGCTAGCCATATTAAAAAGAGAAGCTACAGATGCCTTTCTGCAGAAAGCTACTTTCGGTGAATGCTCAAATTTTGCGCTCTGGAAGCTTACGAGTAGGTTCAAGAGTGAAGTTGCACCGAAGTTTTCAGTACGAAACCTTGATGGTTTTTTTGAGAGAAGATCCCTCCAGGACAGAGCCAAAACGTTTGTGAAAAATCTGGAGGATAGATTCCAGCCGTTCGAGACATCGTCGCCAAGAAGAGTACAGCTAGTGGCTGAATCTCTAGCAGATGGCCCTTCCTCTAGCCCCTATCTCCCTATATGAAGTGAATAAGGAGATCAAAGCACTTCGCCATAAAAAGGCTCCGAACGTGGACCAGTCCATCATGCTGTTACCTCACAGAGCTTTGCTATTCCTCGTGCTTATTTTTAACTCTGCTCCTCGATTTGGACACTTCCCAAGCGACTGAAAGAAGGCCAACATCTTCATGCTGCACAAAACTAGGAAGCTAGCAGTTGAACTGGACTTATATCGTCCGATAAGCCAGTATTTGACAAAATTTTGGAGAGCTGCATTCTGAGAAGAATGCTTGAGACCAGTGCGGTTAAAAAGGCAGTCCCAAAGTTTCAGTTTCAGAGCAACTGCTGCGAGTTGTAAACATGGCACTTGATGGTTTTCACGGAAAGGAGTAGTATGTCGTTGGAGCTCTTCTATGCAGGACTCCTGCATAAGCTTAAAGGAATGCTCAACGCACAGCTCTATCTAATTGTTAAAAGCTTTCTTCACGAGCGCTCTTTCAAATAGTTCTCTCAAGCAAAAAGAGTCAGAGCTGGTGTACCTCATGGTAGCATGACATGCCCTCAACAGACAGCATACCGATCTCGGATCCCAACAATTTATTTGTTGTTATTTTCCTAATTCCTCTATCTTCCTTTTCTTTATATCAAATTTCTCTCTCTCTCTCTCTCTCTTATACAATATACAACATTCTCCCAACTAAGCATTTCATACTCAACTCAAACTGCTTAAATACATTTTTTTCTTTTCACTCCACAAATCAAAAACTCCAGCCCACTTTGCATCCTCGTAGTACTTCGAACATCTGTAATATCTGTAATCAAGAATCACTTTATTTGTTTTAATGAAATTGATGAACGCACGAACTGCGTACAAATTCAATTAAAGAAACTTCATGGAGAGCGCAAAATAAACCCTTTCGTGTTGGTGGGAAAAGTATTCAAGCACTTTTAATTACAAAAAATTACCCCTATTGTAGCGAACAACTGTTACAGACTTTCGCTTTTGCTTTCACTGCTGCCTGGCCTGATCTAGGATAAGTTGGGTTGCCAGTCTGTGGCGCATGCGCACGCGTCTCTACTCTATAAATTGTGGACATTTGTTTGTTGAACATATTTTGCTCAGTTCCGCTTGTTTATCTTTGACATTTTTAATGAAAATATTTCCTTTCGTTCTTTGGTAAACAATTTGTGTAGTTTTCAGTTCATTAATTTATGCGTTGTGGCTCATTGGTTTTTGTGTAGAATTTCAACAAATGATGGAATTGAATGGTTGATGTGTTTTTTTTTTTTAATATAGGGAGTATGTTGAAGTTGTATGCTGTACTATACTAAAGTCCGTCTGTCTGTGTTTAAGTGTTTAGAGGAATTAGTACGAACTTCTAAAACTTGCCATATTTAAAAAGGTTTATTAGAACAAATTATATGTTTCCAAAAAAACTAATTACAAAATTTTATTGTTTGGCATTCCAAAACACATTAACCTCTGCTACTCAACTTGTTTCCAATGAATTTCGCACTTGTAAGTAGTAGTTTGAGGGTCTGTGGATCGTAAATTAAAATCAATATTGAACTTTAGGTTCATAAAATTTGGCGCCAGTGTGAAAATAAAATCGACTCAAAGTCATTTCAAACTATTGCTCGTCAAAGGTGTACATTAAAAGATCGTAAATGATATTTTGTGAAAATTGGTTTTGGAAGTTCAGCTTCTTACTAAATTGTATGCTCAACGCGCACGCGCACGCGTTTGACTTTGTTTTCACAGACAAATGCCAGAATTCGCAAATCTTTATTATTATATTCAAATTTTAATGAAATTCTTGTGACGACGTGCTTGCAATATATGATTTTTTTTCTTTATTAGTTTTAACATAAATCAACAAAATGTTTATATATAATTTTTTTCTTTATTATGACTTTCAGTTTTGGTTGAGTCTTTTGTTTCACTTTGTAATTAAGCAGATTGAGTGCTCGTTAATTTTTGTGTAAATACGATCTTACACATGTCGCATAAATTTCATTAATTATATACAATATTGCGTTTATTTATGTTGCTAATTAGTAGCTGTACAAATCGGTTTTCATTTGAATTTTAAAAGTACTCTCGAAGCAGTTTAATGCAGTTTGAGTTTAGGTATTAGATCTTAAAACTGTGATTGTATAGATCACAGTTTTAAGAGCCGTATAGACATCTGCAGCACGAATTTTATGTAAAAGAAAAGTTTCTATTTAAAAGTTCTTATTTATGAGTTCATATTTAAGAGTTCTTATTTAAAAGTTCCTATTGAAATGTTCCTATTTAAAAGTTCTTATTTAAAAGTTCTTATTTATGAATTCTTATTTAAAACTTCTTATTTAAAAGTTCCTATTCAAATAACAATTTCAATTTTTAATTTAGTTATAAACGCTTTAATCGACCACCCGCATTTTAAATTGATTAATGATTTTTAAATACTTGACTGCAATTTAAATTATACTCCATTTCGGTCTGCGAGTACTTCTCAGCTGCTAATTGAAATTCAATGTAATGGAAGCGTTTCGTAATGAACTTCTCTTTTGCAATTTACGGAAGTGAAAATCAAGTCGGGGTATAACCAAAAAACAAACAATAAATCTTAATTTGTGTATTCTTAATATGAAAGCAGCTCCTTGATAAGTTTGACAAATGTGCTAATTTGTTGAAATTTATTGCGCTTAATTTGTGCCACAATTAAAAGCAGTTGTGGGTGAAAGTAACTGACTTAAAATCGATGCAGGCAATTAGTACAAAGCGTGCGATATATTTTTAAGATACATTTGTATCTATAAGCTGTAATTGTTCCTATTTAAAAGTTCCTATTGAAAAGTTGCTATTTAAAATATTCCTATTTAAAATGTTTCTATTTAAAAGTTCCTATTCAAAAGTTCTTATTTAAAAATTCCTATTTAAAATGTTTCTATTCAAAGGTTCCTATTTAAAAGTTCTTATTTAACAATTCCTATTTAAAAGTTGCTATTCATACTCAAAGTCCTAGCTACCATACACACATACTCCAAAATAATTTTATTCCTCGTTTACTCAAAACCACTTATTATAAATGCAATCTTGAGGCAATCAAATTTCTTGGCAACTCAAAACGACGACGAGGACAACGACGCCGCCACACATTTTTACTTGGCGGCGGCACTCTTAGCCAAGATGCCAAAATATAAAAAATATCTAAAAAAAATATTGGAAAAACCTGAAACAAGTTATGCTGAAAGCATGCTAACGTATTTTCACTAACAATAGCAAAAAATAATAAATCCAAAATACACAAAGCAAAAAAAGTAACTGCCTGCTGCGCGGCAGGCTAGCTAAGCAGGACATGCACTGGCGCCATGTTGCGTCAACTGACAAAAGTCTCAGATAATGCAAAAAAAAAAAAAAAAAAAGCAGCGGCTAACTACGTGTGAAATGTTTTGTAAAAAGTCGAAAATAATAGAAAATTTAGGCAGAACATTTATGCGTTTATGAGCCTGTGATGTATCGCAGTTGTCAAACGCAGCAGAGACAAATCAATTTACTACTAGAAGCCGCCCAATGAGTTAGAACAAAAGGCATTCTAATGTTCAGAATTCCCCGTAAAAAATGTTTGTGTGTAGTATTTGCTTATCGCTGATTGAAATTGTGTCGCAGACAGTCCTGAAAAAAAATCTTACAACACAACAACTAACATTTGCACTTCGCATATAACCGAGAAGAAAAAAAAGTATTGCCGAAAAAATAAACCACAGGAGAAAAAAATGCCTGAGAAATATTTTAATTAAAATTCGCAAAAAAAAAAAAAAAAGCAGCAAATTTAAGAGAGAAATAAAACATCCACAGGATACTGCACTGTTTCATTGATCTCAACTGATATGAGCCACAAAAAACCAACAAAGGGTCAACAACAGAGGACGTCCAAGACCACGAAAGAAGTTAAATAAGCAGCGCAACCGCAAAATCGGTGGGCGTCAAAAAACGCGCAATAAAACGAAAATAAGTTCAGTCAAGTTGAGTGGAGCAGCACAGCAAAGACAGCCAGCAAAGCAAAGCAGCAACCGCACTTCATTTCATGTTTTAAAACGGCGATGACTTCCAAGGAAACAGGAATATCATCTTGAGCAAACGGATTGCTTAAATAAGGCTGCGAGGTTTGTTTAGCAATAAAATATTAAATTTAAATAGTGGAGATTAGTTAGAAATATAAATTAAACATGTAAGAGATAGTCGATTTGTATGAGGCTTACCGCTTTAGTGGTTCAGGCTTGGCCTATATGGCATACACTATTAGAAATCATGCAAGAACCAACAAATTTGGCATTTCTAGCTCAATAAACAAGAAGAATAAACAATTTTTTTTAAAAAAAACTTTGACAGATTTGAATAGGAACAAATTTGAATAGGAACGTATTTGAATAGGAACGTATTTGAATAGGAACAGATTTGAATAGGAACTAATTTGAAGAGGAACAGATTTGAATAGGAACAGACTTAAATAGGAACAGATCTGTATAGGGACTACCTCTTTTAGTGGTCCCATTTGCACCTTAATAGAATATTTGGTAAGGACTATCTTTATGTAATCAAAATTGGGTGTTTCTAGTAAAATGAACAATATCAAGTTAAGTTCCCAAGCACCTCTAGTAATAAAGGAACATAAAAAAATATATATACCGAGAACTTGCTTATTAGATGAGTATAGCATTGAATCTGTTGATGCTTTTAATGGAGATTTTGTGCCTCTGAAGATTTTTAGTCAATGGATTTGAATTAGAGCAGGAACTATACAAAATATTCTTTACAAATATAGAACATCTGACTCAAAACTCAAAAATTTTGTGTTATTATAAATTCCAATACCAGAAAGTTGCAATGTTCCCACCCACAAAAGGTTCTCCTTTTCAGCTGTCGTACTTCAATTAATTGCAACTTTGTTGAGAAAATTTAGTATTAGGCCAAGTAAAATACTTTAAATGATTGAGTCTAAAATTTTCCTTACTGAATAGGTGTTCCCACCCACAAGAGGTTCTCCTTTTCAGCTGTCGTACTTCAATTATTTGTAACTTTGTTCAGAAAATTTAGTATTAGACCAAGTGAAATACTTTGAATGAGTTTAGTTTCGAAATGTTCGTTCTAAATTGGTGTTCTCACACAAAAGAGGTTCTCATTTTCAGCTTTCGAACTTCAAATAATTACAGCTTAGTTGAGAAAACTAAATATTGGGTCAAGTGAAATACTTTGAATGAGTTTCGTGTTTGGTGTTCCCACCCAAAAGTGGTTCTCCTTTTCATCGCTCGTACTTCAAATAATTCCAGCATATTCTTCTTGAGCAAACCTCTTATGAAAAAAAATGTATATTTGCCAAAGAGCACAAGCCAGGAAGAACCTAAAATAAAAAATAAAAAAATACGAAGTGCTCAAGAAACACATTAAACGAATTGTTTTCAACGCGGATGGTGTTGGCTGATGTGTTTGCTCCATATCGCTCTTCTTGCAGACCTATGTATATATAAAAGTCGAAATCATATCGACGATCGATTGTTTGCTGACATTGCTTACATATCGTCGTTTATTTGTTTTTTTTTTTGATTTATTTTTTAATGTTATAAAATTTTTTTTAAAAGAAGTTTTTTTTTCGCAGAAGTAAAAGAAAGAGAGTGCAACTTTGGGATAAGTTACTTCTCAACAATTAATATCGGAGTTGAAAAAAAAGTAGAACCTATTCAAACTTAGTCCATTAACAATTTAATTGATGAAAAATTTAAAGAGGTGAGTTATTTCCTACAAAATGGTTTGTTGAAAATAAGCCAAACATAGCAAACTTCTACTCAAACAAATCACTTTAAAAAGGTTTTTTTTTTTTTTTTTGTAGTTGAAGCAAGCATCAGGATTGATCAGTCACGTTAATTTTTTGGGGTTGCCTCCATTAAAACTAGACTTTTTTCTTTTTGTATAAAAAATTAGTAGAATTTGACTTCTAATCTACGAAAGCTTCACATACATACTTGTATATATTAATTAGTATCACCATAGCACACCTCCACTCTCACAATTTAGGGCTTTCCTCCAAACAAACCCAAAACATGTTTTTGATTTTTTTATATGAAGAACTCAATAGCTTGTCTGTCTTTTTTTTTTTTTTAAATAAATAAATTTAGATTTTTATTAGTCCTTATTTAATTTTCGTTGTTCTCCTTTTTATTATTTCCTAATTAAATTTTGTTTGCTCTCATTTTGTTAAAAATAAATTATTTATTCTATTTATTTATCAGAATTAGGTCTAATACACAATTAAGATGTAACTAGCTACTGGCGCCTTCGACTCTAAAAATAAATTACTTTCCAAATATTTAAGCTCATAATTTTCAAACAGTTTTTACAAAACTTCTTTGCGTCTGTTAACTCCGAAATACCGCAATGCACATGTTAACTGATTAATGTTGTTGATAGCTTGCATTTGTATGCGCTGTTAATTAACATAAGCTACCACACACATTTACCGTAACTTACTGTTAGTTAACATATTAACAGTATTGCTAAAGCAGTGTGTAACACTTCAAACATTCAATCGAACATGTATTAACAGTGACTTTAACTGTTAAAGCATTAAAATTAACAGCAGCTGCACTGCTTTAACACTTTAACAGCATTTAACAATTAATACAAGCAGTGCTTTAACAGAGTATTTTATAGTATTTTATTTTATCATTTATCAAAAGAATTTTTTACTTTTAAATGGCAATTAAAACATTTCACAGAATAATCTATTTTTTGTTTATCAATTGAACCAACGACTTTTTATTAATAGGCAAACGAAGCATTGAATTTCATCACAAACTTATAGCAAATAGCCATGCGAATAGATAAGCAAAATTTGTAAAATTTTACAATATTTAAAAAAAAAGAAGATATTAATTGTAAAAAATAGTTCACATGAATCATACAACGTGAACAGGCATTTTTAATGACTATGCAAAACAATGGAAATTTTACTATAAATCAAAAATTTTGCAGATAAGAAATAGAAATGACGACTTCATAGCTGCTTATATATGTACATGAAATACAGATTTCATTCATTGGAAATAATATTTCAAATATTTGCAGTTAAATATTTCATTATAATAGATTGAAGACGAAGTAAAGTACAAAGTACAACCAATGGCAGCTACTGGAATTCTAACAAATTTTTTACGGACCAAAGTTCAATAAAAAAGTTTACAAAAAAATTGTTAAACATTAAATTGCCAAATGCATGATGTCTCTATGTGACGGTATATTCAATTAGATAAAATTCTTGTTTTCTAGATTTTTTTCTTTTTTTCTTTTCTTTCTGCTTTTGTCTCTAGTTTGTAGTTCTTTCGAGAATTGTGCTAATTTGTAAGATAATTTTCTGGTACATGTAGACATTTGCTCCACCTAATTGTTGTTGTTGCTGTCAAGCATTGGCGCTGTTTTTTGTTTTAAGAACAAGTTGAAGGACAGAGATATATTTTGAAGAGGAAGTTTAATTTTGAACAGTTTTGAGATAAGAAAAATCCAAAGCAGAGAAGATATACTTTTAAAGAATATTGCAGAAGATTCGAGAATGCAAAGTTTATTTTGTATTTAATAATTTAAAAAGTATTTATTATATAACAAAAATAATACATATTGCTTGGTATTTTTTAGTATTTTATGCTGTAGACAAATTTTTCTCCTACCATAACTTTTTTTCTCTAATTTATTTCAAATATCAACATTTAAATAAATTTCAAAACTTTTATAACTTCCCACTAAATAAAAAAAATAGCCTTTGTCACAGCTATGCCACCATAATATTTTTTATAATAGGTCAGTTTTGACCCATTTTCCCAATACAAGTACTTTGCAGCTGAATAACTTAAATTGCACGCGAATCATTTTTAACTTTTAACAGCGATAAGGTTTGATAAAGCTTGGTATTATACAGTAAATATAGACCCATAATCAGCATACCCCACCTGTTAACCGCTTGAATTATGGCACAATGCAGCCATAAAATTGCGCATGCCTTGTGCTAATTGATTTATGTTTGTTTCGTTATGCATAATTGATCGATGAGATCGATCGATCGTTCGGAAAGGTCATTTGATTAAAAATGCATAAAATTTTTTCTTATTTATTTATTTATTAATAGGCCTGTAAATTTTTGTTTTGAAACGATTTAAATATAAATTTATGATTTAAAAAAAAAATTTATTTGCATATTTTGTACATAAAAAAATGTATTATAAATCATTCTCCCAATTAATATTTATTTTTATACAACCATCGAGTTAGAGAATTTAAAATAATATATGCATCCATCCTAAGCACATAAATTCTTATATATTTTTATACTATGATCTATTAAGTCCTTGAAAAATTTCAATATCTTTTCTTATGTTCAAAAGATCTATTCGTATTGGTGCGTGTCTGTTGGTTCAATTCGTTAATCAAAAAGCTAAGCAGGCTCTGATGGCTGAGTTATTCAAGACCGGCAGCGAAGAGTTGGTAAGGAGAATGCACTTACTTTTATGCAAGATATATTCCAAAGATATGGTGGTATCTCTGCGTTGTCTGTTGGTTCTAAAGTTATATTTATTTGCCTATGTTTAAGAGATCTATTCGTATTGGTGCGTGCTTACTTTCTACGCACTTTATGAAGCCTTGAAAATTCAATTTCTGTTCGTCCGGCTGTATGTCCTGCTATTTAACTTTGTGCTCAACTTTGAGATAAGCTGTACATCCATTAATGCTTAAATTTATATGAAGGATATATTATTATCTGGCAGGATAGCCCGATACACGACATGTCTATATATATGCAAGCTATCTGAAGACGCAATAGAAGCGTCTAAATATAAAAATTTCTAGGCTCTCTATTTCGTATACTCGAAGTTTTCGTTATTCATACGGACATCCAGACAGACAGACAGACGGACATGTCTATATCTACTCGAGTTGTAATGCTGATCAAGAATATTTATAACTTATGTGGTCCGTCCTGCATGCTTCAGACTGTTACAGAGCATTCATTTGAGGTCACAACTTTCATTAATACAAGAATGGTTGCAATTTTTGAAATAGAGAACTTTCTAGATGATTCGTGGAACAAAAGGATTTACCTACCTCTACTTCTTCAGGTTTTTTGTAGAAAGCACTTTTAGTAAAAGCACTTTTCCAGGGATACTTTGTCTAATATTGAGTCGCATCTAGCGCTGCCTTTCTAATATGGTGTGGTGATACCAAAAGCTGGGAACTAATCTGAAGAATAAATGCTATCTGATAAGCCTGTTGTCAGTATTCTCTAAAGTTTTGGTAGAAGATGCTACAAATTAAAAATTGCCAGTAAAAACTTCTTTGAAGATAGTAGAAATGCTTTTGTTGGAGATATGGCTGCAATTTGTAAAGCATCATCAGGTCTATCTAGAGCAAGCAGCAAGCAACAAATTTTAAATTACTTTATTCCTCCCAAAATGGAGATTATCTCATGATTCTCTGCTGAGCCATACCTACAGGTTTGGAGAGAGAAATTAGTCATATGGAATTAAATTCGGAGAATGCGATGGAGGGGATAGTAGTTAATTGCATAATTTAGGGATTTTTGACATGGTTCCAGTGCATTTTTCGATGGAACAGCAATTTTTTCTTCGCTAGGTGGAGTTCTTTCTTTTTCAAATCCATATCGAATTTATCCGTCGGTGATTGTTTTCCCCTTTTCAAGATATTCGATGTGAATGACAGCTCGTGCATCCAAAAAAAACTTTGTTACCCGAGAGATTCATCTTATATTTCCTTGAGACTTCGACTTCACCCGGAGAAAGCGTTTACCTTAATTATTTCTTAATTTCCGGTGTGGTGTTATGCATCCATGTTTCGTCTATGGTAATGAATAGATGCAAAAATTTGTTCTTTGAGGGTTGTGCGATTATGCTTGAGTGTGAGCAATTGCGGCCTTCATCGCGGGAATATCTTTTTCATGTCAGTTGAGATGTCTACGACGTAAGCCAGTTCAGGTGCTTTCATTCTCCGCTCATCACGTATTAAATTCATGGTTTTAATCGAAAATTTCTTCGACTTTTGGTTGAACTGAATCTTCGGCGTTACTCATGCAGGTATGACCTCAACGGAACATATTTTTTTTTTTTTTTTTAATGCCTTCTCAAGTTCCAGTTGATAATATTTTAACATTTGGTGCACTAGAAGCAGAGTTACTGACATTGAAGGTAGGGTACAAATGATAAATTTTTTTTAGATGCTAGTCTGGTATTTTTCAGCCTGGTTTGTCAGGATTACATTGAAATCTTAAAGTTTTAACATCAGTCACAATGTTGTACAGCAAGTTTTTCTTTGGAAATCTTTTTTAACCAAACTTTTGTTCGGCGGAACACTTTACCTTTAGGTACTCTAATTATGGTCCATATTTAGCTAAATTGATAATTCCCATAAAAAGCATTTTAAAGAAGTTTTCGACGGAAGAAATTTATGCATTTTATCGCATTTCGTCAACATTTAACTACTGACTACTGTTCTTCAATCGAACTCTACTAGATACACTGTTAAATGTATCTGTAAGATACTCTTGATCATTGCTGCGCTGTTAAAACGCTGCAATGCAATCATTTCTATATGCAACGGAGAAAGCCCATTGCAGCCATTGAAATAGAATAACAACAAAAATCCGATGACGAAGTCTAAAAAGTATCTCAAAATATGAAAAGAAGGTAAATCGTTCGTTCGTGCGCTGCTGCTGCTGCTACTTTGAGGTAGATCCAACAACAAAAACAACAACCAACCACTACAAAGCGGACACGATTCGGTGCTGTTGCGATGAGTTACGCACACACACACACACTCAGATATATAAACATCCACACACACAGATACTATTCGGGCCACAGATACTATTCGGGCTGTTTCGATTTCCGTTCGTATTTAACAGCGCTGCATTCGGGGGTTTTACCGGTTAAGCGAAACGGCTAAAAATTTCAAATCAGATCGGGTAGAGGAACAAAAATATTATTGTATCTGTTGTCGAATGTATTTCGACGCGTGCGGTTGAAATACAAGCAGAAACATTTATTTCGTAGCAGATACTTAAACGCGTTAACAACGAAGAACGTTGCGGAAAAATAAATTTCATGAATTCAATAAGGAACGCAATTTATAGTTTTTCAAAAACGACCAAAATCAAAAATCGTAAAAGAAAATTGTGCAAAAAAACCTAACAAAAAAGTGAAATGGCAAAATAATTAATTAAAAAATTTACGAAATTCTGTAATGAATTGGAAAGCCATTAAGTGTGTAAAATTCTGCTGATTTTGTTTTAAAAATCGACTCAAAAAAGACGAAAATTAAAATTTTTTAACTAAAACATATAAAATAAAAAATAAAAGTGTTCAAGCAATTAGTCAACTGTTAAAAATTAAAGCATAAGCATATTTTTTTAGTGCATTTGAAATATTTAAAAAATAAATAAATAAAAATAAATAAATTATTTATATGCAAATTAACTTGTATAATATCGAATATTAAGTGCTCAACACAAAGCATCTAAAGTAAATAAAAATATATAAATTATTTTAAGTGCAATATTGGCATTTGTTTAAAAAAAAATAAAGCAAATATATATATATATAAATAAATTAAATTATTAAATTTATTGTAAGCCTGCAATAACCTGTCCTAATAATACAAAAAAAAAAAAGAGGAAAGTGTTTTTTTTGTGTGCAGCAAACAGCAATTTATATTAATTGGATTTTGACTTCTCAACAACGCTCGCTTGGCTGCTTGATCTTTAAGCTGTATATACTACTATATACGACAAATGATCGATCTAAGTCTAGACGCACAAACCCATGTTGGATTATAATTTATACCCTTAAATTTTGGGGGCTACAATGCGGCCAGAAATATACGATGTAAGTAGATAATTGAAGTAATTTATTGTTGAAATTTTTAATATATTAAATAAATAAATGAGTAAATAAATAATTAGTAAATATAATAAATAAAAAAAAAAATAATAATAAAGTTTAATTAAAATTATAAATGAAAAATAAAATAAAAAATATATATTAATATATAAAACATTAAATAATAAATAAAAAGTAAAATAATAAATAAATAATAAAGAAAAAATAAATTAAAAATAAAATAATAAATAAAAAATTAAATAATAACGATGAAATATAAATTTTAAATGAGAAATAAAATAAAAAATAGAATAATAAATAAAAAATGCAATAAATAAAAAATTTAATAATAAATAAATAATAAAGATAAAGTAACTTAAAGATAAATAAATAAAAAAAAAAATAAAATAATAAATAAAAAATACAATAATATATTGTATAAAAAATTGCATAAAATAAATTAACTATAAATAAATAAAAATTAAAATAATACATAAATAAAAATTTTATAATATAAGTAAAGAATAAAAATTAATAATATTAAATAATAAATAAATACTAAAATAAGAAATAAAAAATTAAATAAAAAATAAAGCAATTTGTAAAAAATTAAATAGTAAATAAAGTAATAAATACAAAATACATAAAAATAAATATGAAAAAATGTAATAAAAAAATAAATTAAATAAAAAAAACTATACTAAAAAATATAAATAAATAAAATAATTTAAAAAAAAATAAAAAAATTAATGAATTAATAAACAATTAATACTTATTTTATATTTTTTTATTAAATCTGAAAAATCGCATTAGGCGCTACTTCAATACTCTTCACACTTTTACTTCATAAACTTTTACTTATTAAAGCATGAGTAAAATAGTTTGAAAAAAAATAAATAAAATAATCCGTAATCCAGCTTTAAGCTATAAGAATTCAACACTATATAGCATGCGCACAGTTGATTAATTTAAAAACAATTTTTATTTTAAAAATAATTATTTAAATTAATTATTTGCAATAGGAGCCTAACCTTTTATTGAACATATTGCGGTGTTCTGCATAAGATTGTGGGTCAAAAATAATAAATAATAATATGCCAAAAATAGAAGAAGTAGAAAAAGGAGCTTTAAAATGTTCGAACACAAGTATGACGCCAAACTTTGAATTATAATAATTTAATTAATTATTTAAAAAAAAAATTTTTTTAATTTTTTGAATTGTTTTCTTTTTGAGTTTTACTATAAACTCTCAGTTAGTACTAATTATTTGGGATCATGAAAGTTCCTTTCTTAAATATTATTTTTCCAACAATCCAAATATAATTTCCAGTTTCTTGGGTCTATTAAAATTTTTCTCTAGACATATTCTTATAAATAAAATAATTAAGCAAAATTTTGCTCATTACTGGCCAATTCTAAGAGTTCGTACCATAAGGAAGCCTTTTCTACACCTTTTTTTTTAAAGTATTTAAAGCTTTCGTCACAAAAGCTTACTGCATAACCAATAATAAACGTGGTTGGGCAGCTTTTTAGTGCTTTTTTATATAATTTCGTATTTAGAAAGAATTTCACCATAAAACTTATAGATTTATCATAATTAATTATTGAACTATCATAAGTAGAGGGTGGTCCTATCTAAACGGATCTAACTTTTTATTTATTTTGGAGCATATATTGATACATTTTTTAGCGCTCAATTTTATTTTTTTTTGATATTTTTGACCTATATTTCTGTTATTTCATGTCGCATATTTGGTCTTAAGCTCTGTCAGACTGACTTCCCAAATCCCACACAGAGCAAAGTGTAAGGACATCAAAGCATCTAATCAATTTCACCATTTTTCAAATTTAGTCAAAATAAATACCTGTATACCTTCCCCCTTCTATTCAAGGCACAGTAATACATTTTTCAATATTATATACGACATATGGAGACCCTTCTCCAGATCTTGCCAAGAAATTATTCACAAATCGCGTGGTACGACTTGGCTAAGCTTTAGTGCACTGTTTATGGTGGAAGAGGTGTGTTACGGTGTATGGTTGGTAGGTTAAATGCTTCTGGCTAGATCATTGCTCATTTTGAGATACACGAACGGATGGATCTTCTTGATGCTCTTTTCTATACATGTCACTGCATCTTATGACTTCATTTAAGTTTACAAAAAAATATTTAAAAGTAGTCTTCAGAGGGCTTTGAGGGCAGTTGAACTTTTAGTCGTTTTTAGCTCATTTTGAAAGCCATTGGATAGCTTCAATTGCATCATTTTCAACGCTATTTATGCCATTTAAATTTTAAATCGCATTATAATTCACAAATAAATGTTTAAGAGTACAAATACAACTTTAAAGCTTTCTTAAAAGCTTTTTTATTTAAAGAATTTGGCTTGAAGAACTTTTTTGTAGTTTCTTAGCATGACTTAAAGACATGGCATACATTTAATGAACACGCCAGCCATAACTCCCATATTAAAAAAAAAGAAAACAGTTGTCGTTCGCAATAATACTTACTAAGTTGCCTGGCCAATATTTTGCTGCTATTATCAACTGCATTTACAAGCTCGAACGATAATGGAAATAAAACACCGAAAACACGTGTTTTTTTTTTTTCTTTGAGATACAAAAGTGCATGTGTATAGTATAAACGACTCTTTTTTTTTTTTTTGTATAGAGTTGCCATACATACATATGCCATATAAAAACTGACCCTTACAAAAAAAAAAAAACAATTTTCAACAAACAAAATTTATAGCTTTGAAATTTATATTATGTGTAATTGTTATTATAACTTGTTATGGCAAGTTGTATGACGAAATAAACGAGAGTAGTTGCAATAGTTTTTGCACAGACAAGACTGGAAGCTTTTAGTTTTGCAATAAATTTAAAATAAAATCGTCAGTCATTAGACTGCTTTGTTTAAAATAAAATTAATAATGAAATTTGTACAAAATTTGCACAAAATTTGTATAGAAATTATTATAAATACTAACAGCTTGCACAATATTATTGTTACTACCCTCGCCTATATGTCTGTATATGTCAGTTATTCAAAGCAAAAAACTTCAAAGCATGCTTTTTCAACCCTTTTTCAAAGACAAACTTTGCGCGCAAAAGTATTTAATGTGTGTAAAAGAGAAAGAATGAATTTTAAGTTTTTTTTTTTTTTTCGTCAAAGGATCAAGGATCGTATGTTATAAAGAAGGTCATTGGTAGCAGCAAACGCATATTTTTTTTTTTTAATTTTTATATTTTTTTAAACGAAATAAATCAATTGCAAAATAACAGGCGTACATAGCAACCCTATTTATGAACCCTTATTATTTTTAACTACAAAATCCAATTATTATGGCAAAATTTTTACTACTACTATATACTATAAATATCTACTACAAATATAGTAAAATATTAATCAGCACACTCAACTTGGGCTCATAAACGTGCCCACGGCGTGCCTGCAATCTATATATATTTATATATGGACTATATATAGTAAATATCTGATAATTGTATTGTCTAACTGCGTTTTAATTTGCAAAATTTTGGTTTAATATTTTGCAGAAAATCTTCTTTTTTAGTAGGCCATTTTTTTTTACTATATATTTCAAGTTTTTATGGCTGATAACTTTGTTGTTTTAAAGTTTTTTTTTTTTTAGGCAGTATAGCCGGCACACTTTGCTTGAAATTAGGTAAGGTTGTAAATACCTTCACTGTTTGTAAATGATTTAATGAAAATATTTCAAGTGTAATGGAAAGATTTTTGCTGTAAAAAAATGCGCAATAAGTTGTGGAAAAGTTATACAGCGAAATGAGAAATTTATTGTTCGTTTAATAGGGAAAGGAATTGAAAAAAAGTTTATTAAATAATTTGTTTTTAATAAGAAATGCATTAGGAATTGTTAAACAATTATAAAAAATATAAAAAGTAGTCAAATGCTTAGTTATGAACTGTATTCCATTTTATTAAATATAAAAGATAAGAGAAAAAATATTAAAGTTGAGAGAAAAATATTTAAGGAAAAAAAAAAAATAAGCATTTTTATGTATTCTTTTCCTTTCGATTTATTTGTTTTATTTGTTGCAAATTTATATTAATATTAAAGCTGGTTGAATAAATATTAATGGCACGGGAGAATGTACATATTTAGCTATTCTATTCGATTTGTAACTGTTTTATGTGATTACCAAAGACAAACTAAACAAATATTTTAGCGATTTTCAAATTAATCAGACCACACACATTAAATAAAAGAAATATGTTTGCCAGAGTTGACAGCTTTTTAAAGCAATTTAAAACCAAATAATAAATAGAAATTATTTCTATTTAATATTGCAATCAATAGGCTTTCTAATGAAAACATATGTCTATGAAAGTTGATTGCAGACAAGTTTAATGCTAAATTATTAACAGTTATTATATATATATATATATAAATAACTGTGCTTATTTATTGTATTTAATTTATCTAAGTTAAACAGCTGATATATGAAATTATTTAAAAACTTAGCAGGAAAAATTTTACACTTGTAGATGGGTAGAAGAAAAAAAAATGTATATCTTATTAATTTTCTCTACTTTTGAGTTTGTAATAATAAATTTTGAAGTACACAAGAGAGAGAGAAAAAAGAGGAGAAGAAATGAGAGTAGTCTACATCATCAAATTTTTTGTTAATACTTTTTATTATTAAATTGCAAGATCCTGTGGCTGTATTTCAGTTAACCCTAAACAGTCAACAAACTGGTCTGCTTATGCTGTAATCACTAAACATTAATCATTTAAAATTTAACACTAATCAGCCATCACTAATTAATATTCCATATTTAATAATCACTTTTTAGTAATCACTAATTAGTAGTCACAACTTAGTAATCACTTTTCAGTAATCACTAAACAAAATAATGCTTTGTTAAGTCATAATCTCTAGAGTATCAGAAGAATTATTTTGAAAATTTATACCAGACAACTTAGAAACCAATATTTTTTTTACAGCTACATATACCACACTACTCTCAAGTTTTTTTTTTTTTTTTAACAATTTCTTAACAGATCTGTTATCTTCAAATTCCCTATCTTTGCTATCTGAAATACTTTAAGCGCTTATCTTTGAATATTTATTTTTCTTTTCCTTTAAATTTCTGTAGAATTTATTATCAAAGTACAATAATTCAATAGCTCATTAATATATATATTTATATATGGGCACGATCTGTAGCTTTGTCGTCTGCGCAACTACAAATCGAGAAATCGAAATCGAAGTTGAAAAAAAAAATAAAATCAAATCGCATTCGACCATGAGATAAATGAAATGAGGTATAATAAAAAAAAAAACATGTTGAAAATTAATACTATTTAGTATATACAGTTACAATATATATATAGGCTTAAAAATTATATCAAACAATTAACGAATGCTTATAATAAAATAATAAAATCTTTAGCGAAAAATTAAGAAAAATAAACAATTACCAAAATTTATTGAAATATTTAGTTACACTTTATCAGCGATTTTATAAAAGCAAAACAATAATATTTTAACCGTCGCCAGACAGCAAAATATTTAGACTAGTCGCTTTATTTTTATTTTGGTGATGAACATGATAAAATTTTGGTATAAACGAAGCTTAAATACGCTGCTTAATTGTTTTAATTAATTTTAATTAGTTGAAATTTACAAATATTTGTAGTATTTGTAGTATTTCAGTGATAACTGTTTTGGCAAATAATTATTAATTAATATTTTTAAATATAATGCATATTTATTTTAAGAGCCTTACCTTTTAGTTAACATAATTTGATCATCTTCAAGCAAATTTTTTTTATAAATCATAACAAATTGCAGCACAACAACTCATAAACTAAATACATAAAGTTTAATAGATATAGACGATTAGTCAGTTAGACAGACATAATTATGTCCCCTGCCTCATGTAAAGCAATGCAAACTTTCTGCCTAAATCAAGCTACTACTCAGCAACTGTGTAGCGCATTAAAAAAATTTTAAGTTATCAATTTATACAAAAATAAAAACTGTCAATTCATTTCGATAACTAAATGAATTTCATGTCATATATCCAAAATTTATTGATTGTAAATTTTTTAACCTAGTAATAAAAACTTCTTTTAGCTTTATCAATGCCATTCTTTATAAAATGTTGTTCATAAGCGAAAAAAAAACTGTTATGATCTGCTTATCAATTTCATTAATTAATTATATCAGTTTATTAATTAATATCAGTTTATAGACGATTTAATGTAAACTTGATATATGCGTAAATATCAATTTGATCAGTTTAAATATCAATTTAAAGTTTTTCGTATAAAAATACGATTTCTTTCAGATAAAATGTTAAACAGCGTTGGAAAAAGTGTGAAACTAGCACATTGATCTGTTCAAATATCAATTTGATATATGTACTTAAGATCAAATATGTCAGTTTCATATATCAATTTAATTAAATATTCTACACCGATATTCTACTACGACGGTTTAAATATTTTTATCTAATTTTGCAGTACCTTTGAAAATTGTAATAGTGATATAGTCGAAAATATTCCATTGATCTGATTAAATATCAGTTTGTTGTTCCTAAGATCAAAACGCCATTTTCATATAAATTCAATTAAATGTTTCACACCGCAAAAAAAAAAAAAAAAACAGATCATATCAATTTTTAGTCGATTTGAATGATGTAATATTGATATATTCGAAAATATCACATTGATCTGTTTAAATGCCAATTTGATATTTTATTTTATTAATATCAACACAATTCGTTTTCTCCGGAATAAAATATTTATATGAGCTATGCATAAATTTCATATATTTTCATACCAATATCAATAGCTGATCTGGAAAATTTAATATGTTTATATTCGGAAATATCAAATTGGTCTGTTTAAATATCAATTTGATATTCTTATTAAAAAATATATATCAATTTGAAACTTTTAATATCAAATTGAATATCAATTTGTTATTTTTAATATCAAATTATTCTGATTGAATAACAATTTGATATTTTTAATATCGAATTGATCTAATTTAATATCAATTTGATATCTTTAACAACAATTTGATCTGATTTAATATCGATTTGAGACATTTAATATCAAATTTATCTGATCAAATATCACTAATATAAAATTGATCTGATTTGAGACTTTTAATATCAAATTGATCATATCAAATATCAATTTGATATTTTTTGTATCAAATTAATCTGATTAAATATCAATTTGATATTTCTAATATCAAAAAATTGCATATCAGCTCAATAAAATGTGTTACATCCAAAACAAAGGGATATGAATTATGCATTAAATTCACATATTTTTACAAAATGATATTTTTTAAAAATGTTTTGAATATCAAAATTGTAAATATCATTGTTTCTAATATCATATATTATATGTTGATATTATATGTTGATATCATATGTTGATATTATATGTTGATATTATATGTTGATCAGCGAGTTTAAAATTAAACTTTTATTGGGTTGTGTTGTATTATATATCAGTATTTTATTTTTCCAAACCACAAAATTAGATTTTATTTGACTTGATCAGTGCAGTCTACGGAGTTCTCCATTTTGCATCACCTTTAAATATTTCTAAATTAATAATTAAACTCATTCTGTGCAAATATTTTTATAATATTTGTGTTTTGGGACGTGCGAGATACTTTATAGCTTTTTTATTTATAAATAAATAATAAATAAATAAAATAATTTAATCAATATATATATTTTTATTTATTATTTTTATTTATTTTTTATAATCTTTATTTTTTTTTTCTCCAATATACTTTCTCATAAAGAAAAAGTGCCTCAGCGCAATTAGAGCAGCACGGAAACGTGATTTTAATATTTATTAAATATGACATTTTTTATAGAGTGCAAAAGAGAGAGAGAGAGAGAGATGCATTAAGTAAGATGATTAATAATGTCAAAGTCAGTGCAGTGTATCATTTGAAGCTTGTTGATCTATAGTGATAACATGATATGAGCATAAACGCCTGCAATATATAATAAATAAACAGTTGTTCTAAATATATTATTAATTAATTGCTTATTAATAAGGCTTTAAACAGCTGTTTAAGACTCTCTTAATATACTTAATATAAATATTACAAAACCACAGAATATTTTTAACTTACATAAGTTCATATATTTTGTTTTTGCTGTTCAAATAGTTGCTATATAATAAAATAATATTTACTTCGATTTGATTTATTTCGTAGCTTTAAAATAATTTTTTGCTTAGTCAGTTTATACGTTCTATACAGTCAGTTTAGTTCGAGTATCTTTATAAGCATTGACAGCATAGAACACTATTATTTATTATGTATATAGATTTCATTAATCAAAGTTGTACAAATAGTCTGTCATATAAATAATGATGTGATGTGATTTGTGCAAAGTTTTAGTCAAGACTTAAAAAAAAAAACTGATATATTCATAAATTTTCATTAATAACTAACAGACAATGCGCTACATTTCAAGGTGTTTGTATTTGTTTTTAAATTAATTTTAACTAAGATTTATGACAATCTATAATAATTGATTAGCTTTATATAGCAAATTTTTGATATAGCAGCTGTTAATTTTCCTACTGCCTTTTCTTTTGCTTGCTTAAATGCTGCGTTTACAACATTTACAGCTTAGTTGCATAAGCTTGACTAAACAATATATTTTTGTTACTCACTTTCAATATTTTAAGTTATTTGAAATCTGCTATTATTATGCTACAGCCTACAGCTCATATTTAACTCAAATAGATTTACCATATCGAATTGTAAAAATGTGTAAACAGCAGTCAATAGTAACTACAAAGTATTGCATTGCATCTAGACAGACAGACCGACAGACAGACAGTCAGTCAGTCAGTCAGCACTCAAGTGCATACAGGTAGCTGCAAACTAATACACTTACCTATAACTAGATGTAGTACATCATTGTAGTCGAGGTTTGAGATTACTTCGACTATGTTATTCACCCAAAACGAATTTCCCAACACGCGCTTAGCAAATATGACACCTAAATATGAGTTCCGACTTATGGGAGATATATATTTTGCAATTGCAGTTATGCTCACACATTATAGACTGTTTGTCAAGTAGGTGTGTCACCACCACTTTTCCACTCAAACATTTTACATCAAATGAAATGAAATAAAATTCGTTCGTTCATGCATTTCAAGTCGTTGTAGGTCAGGTGCAGCCAGCTAACTTGGACTTTACTGGTTTGTAGCTTGTTTATAATTTGTACTGCAAATATTTGCATGTTTTTTCAGAAATTTTTACAAATTATCGAACGCTCTTTCTCTCACTCTCTAAGTCAATGATTTATTATATTTTTTTTTTCACATGTTTCGCATGTGTTATAAATTTTAAAAGTTTATGGTTTTGAATTATTAGAAATTTTTTTTTTTTGTTGATTTATGTCAGGTTTTGTTCAATTTGTGATATAATGAAGACGCTTAAAATTTGGGAAATTTTTTTAGAGTTGGTTGGGAAGAAAGTGTGTGTAGAAAGTGAAATTATTTGAAATGAAACAAAGCTTTTGAATGCTTAATAAAAGTTGTATACGAAATGAAATGAAACACTTCAGAATTTTCAATTGGAAGTAGAAGTGGGAGAGAAAAAAAATTTTTTTTTTATTTGATTTTAATTAATTAATTTATTATTAAATTTAATTTTTTTTATTTGTTTTTTTGAATTATTGGCAATTAGAGTATGAAGTTATTTGCAGGTGCTCTGTGGTATTTTCACTATATGTACTATCCCGAATAATAATTAATACTTTGGGAACAATTTAGACAGCTGAGCTATTATTTTTATTTCGGATGCCTCTTTAATTTTATTTATTATATTATATACGATATATAAATATATTTAACTAATATTTTGTTTTGTTATAGTAAAATTTTTATTATATATGCATTTATTAAAAAAAAATATATACTGAAACGCGTGAAATACGATAAGATAAGCAAGGTACTATACTACGGCGAGTACTACTATGACGACTCCAGTTCTAACAACAACAAAAAGAACATCAAAAGTTTACTTCAAATTCAATTTGAAACGTTTCAAGTATAGAAAAATTAATTAAAATTCTTGAGACACACAACGTTGGGTGCTTTTAAGTACAGTTGATTGAGTATAAGTAAAATATTTGTTTTAAATTTTTTTTTATGTACACTATAACGGTGCTATAAATAGGGTATATTATATTTATGGACATTTATGTCATGGAACATATTCGACTGTCAGTTGTATGTGATGTTAAAAATTATAAAAGTTGAAGATTGGAAATTTAAAAAT
Organism: Leucophenga maculata; assembly: GCA_035044805.1. NCBI lineage: Eukaryota > Metazoa > Arthropoda > Insecta > Diptera > Drosophilidae > Leucophenga > Leucophenga maculata. The sequence goes on from JAWNNP010002289.1 coordinate 286,849, forward strand.
TTTAAATATAATTTGAAATTAAATAAGATTAAATAAAATTAATTTATTTAATTTAATTTAATTTTATTTAATTTTATTTTATATAATTTTATTTGAATTTATTTAAAAAATTAAATAAAAGTAAATAAATTAATTTTATTTAAATTTATTTGTTCAATTTTATTTAAATTTATTTAAATTAAATAAATTAATTTTATTCAATTTTATTTAAATTTATTTAAATTAAATAAATTAATTTTATTCAATTTTATTTAAATTTATTTAAATTAAATAAATTAATTTTATTTAAATTTATTTAATTTTGTTTAATTTTATTTCATTTTGCTTAATTTTTTTTAATTTTATTTGATTTTATTTGATTTTATTTAATTTTATTTTATTTTATTTAATTTTATATAAATTAAAAAAAATTAAATAAAATTATATAAAATAAAATTAAATAAAATTAAATAAAATTAAATAAAATTAAATAAAATTAAAGAAAATTAAAGATAATTCAAGAAAATTAAAGAAAATTAAAGAAAATTAAATAAAATTAAATAAAATTAAAGAAAATTAAATAAAATTAAATAAAATTAAAGAAAATTTAAGAAATTTAAATAAAATAAAATTAAATAAAAAAAATAAAATAAAATAAAATAAAATAAAATAAAATAAAATTAAATAAAATTAAATAAAATTAAATTAAATAAAATTAAATAAAATTAAATAAAATTAAATAAAATTAAATAAAATTAAATAAAATTAAATAAAATTAAATAAAATTAAATAAAATTAAATAAAATTAAATAAAATTAAATAAAATTAAATAAAATTAAATAAAATTAAATAAAATTAATAAAATAAAATTAAATAAAATTAAATAAAATTAAATAAAATTAAATAAAATTAAATAAAATTAAATAAAATTAAATAAAATTAAATAAAATTAAATAAAATTAAATAAAATTAAATAAAATTAAATAAAATTAAATAAAATTAAAAAAAATTAAATAAAATTAAAGAAAATTAAATAAAATTAAAAAAAATTAAATAAAATTAAATAAAATTGAATAAAATTAAATAAAATTAAATAATAAAATAATGAATGAGTTAATATTAGTTATTTTCTAATAATTTATAAATTTTTAGTTTAATAAAATAAGTATATATTTTTTTTTTGTAGTTGTAATAATGTCTTATAGCAGGGTATTAAAAATCGTACACTACAACTGCCGCATTTTTATTTATTTTTTTATTTATTTTTATTATAAAAATTAATTGAAATTGAAACCTAAACCAATTTCACAGAAATAGAGCAAATAATTTCGAAATATAACAAGTCATATAATCTCTTAAGCAAACTGTACAGTTTTATTAATAATAAACAAACCATATTTCATTTAAAAAAATATACAATACTAATTTCCAATTAATTATTTTTAGCATTTCTTCTGTATATATGTATATGACTTTGTTTATATGCGATTAAAGACAAAATAATTCCGCGTGAATATAATAAATCTATCTAAAAAAAATATTAGTTAGTAAAAAAATGAACACTTGAACTTGGCACATTACGACAGCAAAATATTAAAAAAAAAAATCTAAATAAGATAGTATCTATTGAATAGCCATTGGTAACAAGTTTATTGTACTTTAATGATAAGCGTAGATCTTAGATGCGATAGCTTTCAGTTTACTTTGTAGTAAGTATAAACGTGCAGCGACACAAAACGAAGCTCATTAACACAACACAACACAACGGAGCCAAGTGGAGCGCGTGAACGCGTAGACTCATTCATATAAAAAAAGATACTTTTGTATCTGTGTAACTTTACTGTGTGCGCGCATAATTTACTTACACTTTGGGAAATCACATTGCTGATAATTATAAAAATCAACAGAAACGACAAACCTTTTTTTTTTTTTCGTTTTACAAGATTTCGTGGGTTTTTCATTTTTTTTTTTTATTTACGTATTTAGTTTTGTGTATAAGGGTTGCCGACAATGCTGCAATGCTGTAGCTGGAAAAACGTGGTAGACGGCATTGCACGCTTTAGTATTATCACAGATACAAATTTTGTACGCTTCAAGGTGTATGTTAAAGGTAGCTTGCTGTTGTTTTTGTTGTTGTTGTTGCAATGGCAGCTGTTTGTAGGCGCTAAGGGATTTTTATAAGCTGTGCAGGATTTTCGTGATGCTGTTTGATGAATTATCATTATGATAAAGCTACTTAAGTGGCGTTTGTGTCAAGAAGAAAGTGTTGAGTTGCAGTATTTTATGAAAAAGATACTGTTTGAGTTGTAATTTTTTGTTAGACAAGTAAAAGATACTTTTTGAATAAGAAGACAAGCAAAAGATACTTTTTGATTTTGTTAGTGAGATGATTTGACAGTAAGTAAGCGTTGAATTGCAGCATACTATGAAAATAAGATACTCGTGCAGTTGAATTTTTCGTTAGACTAGTAAAAGATACTTATTGATGAGCAAAAGATACTTTTTGATGTAGTTAGATACTTTTATATCTGAATTACTAGCTTGATAGCTTGACTGTTTGGCAAATAAAAAATTCTTAGCTAGCTAAAGAGTGTGAGATACATGCTATGATATTTGTGCGACTGTCTGCTATTCATATCTACCTTGATTGGCTGTCAAAAACAAATCTAAGAATGCAGTTCATTTGAAATTTGTCTGTGTTCTAAAGATAGATAATAAAAAATGGAACGTTATAAATAAAAATAAACACACCCACAAATTTCTGCTTAATTTTAGCTTAAACTTTCATTCACAAATTTTTGTTTGTCAAAATATTTTTATCAAAAAGAAAAAAAAGTAAATAATAAAACGCCTCAATAAAAATTTCACAGAAAAAAAGATTTGCACCCCAAACCTAAACCATAAAGAAGAACTGAATTGCAACATTTATGCATTGTTAAATGATTTAAGTCATACGCAAAAAAAAAAGGCGTCACAAAAAATGCACAACATTAAAAAAACCTAAGCAAGGTGGATGATTGTTGTAACTGAAAAAAAAAAATCCATTTACGCGATTGAGTAATCCGCTCAGAGGACCAGCTTCAACCCTCAATACTGCAAGCTACTGAAATGCGAAAAATTGCATTAAGTGTAAAAAAAAAATGCAGTAGTAAAGAACTTCCATTAAATAAATATATATTAGGGTGACCATCACCAAGTGTGTCTGATTTCACACTTTTCATGTGGCGTCTGTGGGGTGAGTCGTCTGTAGTCGTCTGTAGACAGTTCAATGCAGTTGTGCAATTATTATACGATTACATACATATTTGATTAACGATGTCCCACAGTCAGTAGTCGGAAGTAGGGAAGGAGGGGCGTTAACTATTATATTGGCAATATTGATAGTCCTTTGTTTTTTTTTTACCACTTTCGCTGCGTTAATAAATCATGAAAAATTAGTGCGTACTGTTGAAAGCCGTGGAAAAATAATTATATAAAACGCCTGCACGTGTGCTCAATCAAAGCACTTAATCTACTGTGCGTGCATGATTGAAAGGGGTGTATATGTACTTTTAGAATATGATATTTTTTTTGTAACGTTTGTGGTTTGATTTTTTATTGTTTTTTTTTTGTATTGATAAGTGGCTGATAATTTGCAATTGTGGTTTGTATGAATTTATGGCCATGATTGAAGCAAACATTTGAAATGATTATTGATTTGTAGCGAACTGCTTGCTTGAGTTGTTTTTTCTAACTCAAGTAAGTGCTGAAGTTGGAAGTATGTTGATATTTTGAGGCGAAAGATAGCAATGATTGATGCATATGCAATAAAAATATGTATAAATGTTTGAAACAGTTTAAAGCCAGTTTAGTTGCTTGGCATTTATTTGCATAAAATAATGTGCATACATTTAAGATTTAAGTAATGATGTGTAAATGATTGATTGAAACTTCAAGAAATTTAAGGGTGATTTGCTGCACATTTAGTATAATGATTGAAACAATGATTCATGCATTTAGTGAGTAAAATTTCGTTAAGATAATGTTTTTTTATGCTATTGATAAACTTAAAGCAATGTAAAATAGTATACAGACATTTGCAGCAATGATTGAAGTAATGATTGTTGCATTTTGTGAGTAAATTTTGTTTGAATTAATATATTTTTATACTATTGATGAACTTAAAGCAATGTAAAATAGCATACAGACATTTGCAGCAATGATTGAAGTAATGATTGATGTCTTTAGTGCGTAAATTTGAGTTAAAATATTGTGTTTCTATATTATTGAAAAATTAAAAGCAATGTATAATAGCATACAAACATTTGCGGCAATGATTGAAGTAATGATTGAGTTAGCTACTGCACGTTTATGTACGAAATTTAAACTTTTTATGTGTATATTAAGTACTTTTTAAGAAATTGTAGCGTTAGATAGCATAAATCTTTGATATGATTGATCTTTGTTATGATTGACATGCTGTTTGAAGACTTCAATAAGCTAATTTTATTAAGAGCATAGTTTTTTAATATAGCTTGATATTATAGAGGTATAAAATTTGCATAAAAGTAATTATGTTATGATTGAAGCAATGATTGAAATTTGATTTGATTTTCTAATATTTTGTAATATTTTGCTATGATTGAAGCATTCAATCGTAAAGAATACATGCCTTTTTTATGTTTGAACCTTTGATTGATGACGTTTTGTGACAGTTTTACTTAGATTAAATTTTTATTATGATTGACACACTGCTTAAAGACTTCATTAAGCTAATTTTATATAGTACATTGTTCTAAATACATTTGTTAATACTGCTTGTCATTTTGGAAGTCATAAATTTGCAAGAACGTTTTTATGCCATGATTGAAGCAAGTATTGAAATAGTTTTCATGCAACTTGTATATATTAAAATGATTTTCTAATATTTTCTAATAATTTTGCTATGATTGAAGCATTAAATCATAAATAAAACATAACTCTCTTATGCTTGAAGCATTGATTGATACTTTTTTGTGACAGAATTAGTTAGCGTAAAGTGTTTTGTAATGATTGACATGCTGATTGATGACTTTGTTAAGCTAATTTTAGTTGGTATATAGTTTCAAATGCACTTTTTAATACCTATTGTCAATTTAGAACTTTAAAATTTGCATGTGCTGTATTTTTGCAATGCTTGAAGTAAAGATTGAAATAACTTTTGTGCCAATTGTATATTTTAAATTGATATTTTAGTGTTTTGGTAAACATAAAATATATTTCTGCTATGATTGAAGTATTAAATCATAAATAAAACATATCTTTAATATGATTGATGTATTGATTAATTCAAGCTATGTTCTGTTAGCGTATGATTGACGAATTCTTACATTGAATAAAAATTGGCAGCTTAGAAATGAGGTTGACTATTTTTGCGCTATGATGGGATTATGGATTTGAGGTAGTCAATAAAGGCAGTTTCAGACAATGTCAGATTAAAGATTAAAAATTTTAGAAATATCTTTTTTTTAAGATACTTTATGCCAAATATTTTCTTAGTTTTAATATAGGTACACATAAACCAAACACAAATTCCAAATTTTTATACGCCTATATTTTGTGAACTTTATAATCGCTTGGCGCTATATAATATATATATATATCATAGATTTGTCGTCAAATCTTTTTGATAATACAAAAAAGTATCTGAAATCTAAAAAAGCGAGTTCATAAATCACAGTCATTACGTATCAATTTTAAACAACAACAACAACAACACTTAAAATAATCTAATCACACCAAAAAAATTAAAAAATTCTTTAAATACTAAAAAATTTTGGACTTTCTCAATGCATAAACTTTGAGATACATAAACAAACTAATTTTTTGTTTGGCTTTGTTTTAAGTGTAAATATTTTTGCAAAATAGTGTCAGTCAGCATTAATTTCGTGCAGTTTTTTATTTATTTTTTATTTAATTTCTTAAGATTTTATCAGAACACTTCAATCAAATGTCGTCAATCAAAATATACAAATATTCAAACTAATTAAGCGCATACGCTGATTAGATTTCGCATGCGTGCCAGTTTAAAGCGGTTCAGTTAGAGCATAACTAAATCGCATTTAATCATTCACAAGTACAAGTAGTACTAAAGTACTTAAAGCTGGTTTAACGAGCGTTATAAAGTGCAACTACAGATACAGATTGAAGTCAAATGCAAACAGCAGATGACTGCAGCTATTGTCCTTGTTTTCCATTGTGTCTCGTTTAACTTCCGATTGTGCGGGTATGCCGCAGATACTTCGCTTCTATATAGAAACTGCAGCAGTCATGCCTGAAGCATTTTTTACGCCAACTTTACTTGATGAAATGCTTTTGATTTGTGCCTTGCATGTCTGTTGCAGTTGGAAAGCATTTAGCTTTAAAAATTCTACACAAACTTTGGGTGGCTATTCTTCAGCTATGCAGCGCACGTCTTTCATATTTAATTTGATTTTATTGTCTAATATTTAAAGAAAAGTTACATAAGCTCAGACAATCTTTCAAAAAAAAAAAAAAGTATCTTGTAATTGAAAAATCTATAAAAAAAAATTTAGAATTTCTTTTCAATGCCAAACTATTCAATATGCAAGACACAAACAGCATACATTGAGTCAGGTAGTTGCCCCAAACTCAAAGTTTAACGAGTAGACAAACTCGAATTCATTCTTTACTACTCAGTTCAGTTCAGCTCAGTTCAGTTCAGCTCAGTTCATTGTGGTTCATTAGTGAGCTACGCTACTCGTGCTGTCTGCATACCAAAAAGGTAATTACGTAGCTTGGCACATACCTACTTGTTCCATATGCTGCTGCTTTGGTTTAGAAAGGAAAAAATAAAAAGAACTACGTATTCTTAGCGTGACAGACAATTGAAAACACATAAACAGCAAATATCATATTACCGAAAAAAATAATACAAAACATACCGCATAGAAGGGTGCTTTATGCTTTCGACAGACTGCGACAGATTTGCTTTGAGAATTCTACACCATAAAGCTTCAAAAGCAGTTCACATGGGTCGTTTTGTGTGAATAGAGCTAGGGTAGGGAACATAGAAAATTCTATTGAAGAAGCTTTGAAAAATTTCTGGCATATAAAATTTTTAAAGTAGAGCAGACAGAGTTGCGTTGAATTGAAATTTCGGAGTTTATTAAATTCGGAGTTTGCAGAATTCCATATACTTTGAGAATTTGTCTTTTAAACAGACTCAGGAAAGCAAAACTCGTATATGTTGCATGTAAAGTTCGGAGTATATGTATTTCGGAGTATATATAGATTTCGGAGTGTACATAATATAAATTGAAGGCTTGTTTGTTTCCAAAAGAATGCAAATCTTTAATAGTTCGGAGTGTATATGTTTCGGAGTTTAATGGACAAATTATAAATAAAAAAAATTGCAAATGTAAAGAATTCGGAGTGCATTTTTTTGGAGTTTATGAATTTTAAGATCTGCAGAATTTTTAAACGAAAAAGAAATAAAAAAAAATTCAGAAATTACCGACTTGCAATTTTCTAGAATTGCAAATGTAAAGAATTCGGAGTGCATTTTTTTACAATATTTTGTAATTTATGAATTGTAAAGAAACCCATAAAAGTCAAATGAGAAAATTTAAGAATTACTGTCTATTAATTTTACATAACTGTAAATATAAGCCATTCGTAGTAATATAACTTGGAATATAAAAAAATATAATAATTCGGAGTGTATTTACATTATGAAGTGCTTAATTTCTGCTTTTCTTTCAAAGTTTTTCTAACTGAGAAAGTTTTTGTAGTAAAAAAAAAAATTGTTTTTGAAGTTTCTGAATATCTGCTAGGGATACATATTTCCGAAAACAAATTTTCGGAGTCTTAATTTTGATAAAAATTAGCAGCACAGGAACTCACATAAACTAAAATATTTCAAGCTACAATATCTATAGTTTGTAGGAAACGCCAAAGTAGAAAAAAATGTATTATAAGCTTGAATACAATATTCGGAGTGTCATTATATTGAATTTTATGAGCATAAATTCTTAAGCCGAATATGCAAAAGTTCAGCGTGGTTAAAATAAAACCTTAAAGTTCAGATTTTATAATATAGACGATTTTCAGAAGACGGAGTATTGAAAATTCGGAGTTTTGAAAATTCGGAGTGTGCAAAATTAAAAACAATAAATTTCGGAGGACATGGTTTGTAAAATAGTAATGTTTGAGAGCGATATAATGCCAAATTGTACAATTCGGAGTAGTAAAAACTTTAAAACGTTGAAGCTTGAAGTTTTTATTCTGCAAAATTTTCCGATTTTTTACAGTTCGGTATGGACAAAATTATGAACTGTTACAATTCGGAGTGTGTAGTAGGCAAATTTTTCGGAATTCGGAGTGTATTGAAATTTTATAATATTATAGTTCGAAGTTTATACTATGCAAAATGTATATAATTGGGAGTATAAAAATTTTGAAAAAATTTTGAGTGGAAAAATTTACTGAATTCGGAGTATTAAGAATTTTGAAATGGTAAAGTTTTGAGCGTTTCTAAAATCGGAATGGACAGAATTATATTGTGAAATGATAAAATTCAGAACGTCTATGTTTCAAATATACAGAATTCGGAGCATATAAATATTGAAGAGAGACAACTTCGTAAAAAAAAATATAGTTCAGCGTAAAAATTTCCAAGTCGTTAAGAAATTTAAATCGATTAAGTTTTTTGCGTTTATTAAGGCACAATTTGGAGTATTAAAAATTCGGAATAGCTAAAATTTTAAAATGACAAAATTTTCAAATGAAAATTTATAGCTTTCGGAGTATTTGATAAATTCGGAGTAGAAAAAAATTTTAAAATATTAACTTTTGGGAAAATGGCAAAATTTTAAAATGAAAATTTACAGCATTCGGAGTTTTTGATAAATTCGGAGTGGAAAAAAATTTGAAAATAACAACTTTTGCACATTTTAAAGTTGTAAATTTTAAAGTTTGTAAATTTTTACACAAATCAAAGCACTAAAGATTCGGAGTGCATGTGTTATTGAACAAATTTTGAAACACCATACATTGAGTACATAAGGAGATATATTCCAAAAAAAAAAATTGTCGCCATGAGTAATGCTTAAAAAAATATTCAAGTTAGCACAAATTCTGCGTACTCTGCGTAAGTTTCTAATAAAAAACCATTATATAATTCATAAATAAAGCAAAATAATGTTTGCTATTAATACATAAGCGTGCCACAAATGAGTCAAACTGAATTTTTTTAAATTTTAAATCTTGCCATAATAGGTTTCCAATTCCACAGCATCACAATGAAATGACAAATCGTGCCATATATAAATTACAATTAAACAAAAATAAATCAAGAAAAATATAAATTTTTGCCAATTCACGCCATCATCAAACAGAAATACAATATTTTTTTTTTTCATTTATTATATACAGAGTCGTCATAAGGCTATCTCCGACAAATATATAAATTATACTAATAACACATACGAAAATTAATTGCTTGCAAAAATGCAAACAAAGCCATTCCGAATGCCTTTACCTAAAAATATGATAAAAATCGCATGTATTGGCCTAAAGGCAAAAAAAAAAAAAAAAAAAAAAAACATACACAAAGCGTACATTCGAGTAGTACTACGCAAGCGGCATAAAGTCACGCCAGTTGCTGTCTACCCACTGTGAGTGCTTTTGAATTTTTCAATTTTGATTTTCAAAGGTACACAAAAAACCTTAAGAAATGCAATAGAAATACAAATGCCGAGCGAACCGAAGCGAACCAAACCAAACGTGCCTCTTTCTTATACAAAATTTGTATTTTTTTTTTTTTTTGTGGTTTGGTCTGGAATCTGACTTTTGCTGTTTGCTGCGTTATTTTCACTTTTCAACATTGGAGTCCAGCTACACATATATGTAAAAGTCAGGCCATGATTATGTGCCAAGGGGAACGACGTGACACTCTATAAACTGCAAAAGACCTTACTCTTTGCATAGTAGCTGCATAAAAATAAAAATAAGAAAAAGAATATTCATAAAAAAAAATAAAAAAAAAAAATTGCATAGTATAAGTTGCGGCAAGAAAACTACCCTTCACATATATATAGAGTCTTCTGCTAAATACTATACGTCTTTATGTAGTAAGACTGCTTGGTATTATATGCAATATATATATATATATATATATATATATATATATGATTCTTTTGGTACTTTTTTTTGTTTTGTTTTCTGCTTTTTCTTAAGCTGAAATCAATGACCTTTGCTTGGATTATGGGTTAGTCTTGGCATTTGCTTTTGTGCGAGTGTCTAATTTATGTTTATTTAAAAAAAAAAAAAAATTTTGCACATAATTGCTATAAGCTTATGGCATATATGTGAAAAAATCAATTAGTTATGTTATAAAAATAGTTTGAAGTATATAGAAAAGCAGAAAAAAAAAATTCGGACTAAATTCGGACTAAATTCGGAGTAACTTAAGTATGAAAAACAACAAAAACAATTAGTTTTATTATAATAAACAAGTTTGAAGCAATATCTGACAAATTTGGAGCATCTCTTTTATGTTTTAAGTGCATTCCGAATAACTCCGAATATTTTTTATTGGAATCTTAAAGAAAATTTATTAAAATTAATTTCCAATTAAAATTTTCATTTAATTTGTTTATTTTTTGTCTTCGAAAATTATATACTTTAAATTATTTCTTTAAAAGTGCATTCCGAATAACTCCGAATATTTTTTTAAAATATATTTTTTTAGGAATTTTTAAGAAAATTTAAAAATAAAACATTTTATTATGTGCAAATTTTAATCAATAATAAATGCTTATTTAGAACAGATCTATTATTTTTGTGCTCTATTATTTTAGTGCATTCCGAAACCCTCCGAATATTATTTTTTAAATATATTTTGACAAAAAATTTTTAAGCAAATTTGTTTGAATTATTTTCTAATGACAATTTTTAATTAATTTAATTTTCTTTACTCCGAAATATATTTCTTTAATAATTTTTTCACAGCAAATTAAAATTAATTATTTTCCTCCAACTTTTTTCTTGTCGCATTCTTGAAAAAATGTTGTTGTAGCACTTGACTTACACAATAGCACGTCCAAGAAGAGACAATCGATATATGTTAATAGATATATTTCAATGTATCTCTTTTGCTTTTTGCTTTCAATTTTCTACAAGTATCACTTAACGCTTTTGAGTACCTATTTGACATTGGTAGGCATTGAAAAGCATTTAAAATATTATACATAATATATAGAAAGTAAAAAAAAAAAATATATATATCTTATAGAAAGCAAAGAAAAGCACATTGCATAGTTATTGATTTATGCATTAATTATTTTTTTTTTAATATATTCTTAAATACATTTTTGAAAATGGTTTTTCATAATTTGCTGTCATAGCGTAATGCAAACGCAGCAGTTTATACAAATTTTAATTATTATAAATTTTTACGCTTTATATGTATTAAAAAAGCTCACGATTTGTTTTGTTATTTTTTTACTAAATGTATTAATTGTTGTATTTATCGAACTATAATATGTAGACGGAAGTTGTTTCGTGAAGATGTATAATGCGTAAACAGTTAAAAAAAAAAATAATAATAATGAGTATTAATGTTTATTTTAAAGTAGCATAAATCGTTTTCAATAAATATAAACAAAAATAATTATTTATGCAAATATTTTGTTGTATTTTTAATTGTTAGTAATAATTTTTATTATATTGTTGAGTAATATTTTATTTAATATTTATTTTTTTTATATTTTTGTTACAGGTTACCACAGTTCACGCTCAATGCCAGGATTATTTTTCTACTGATGGTGAGTTGAAATAGCATTAAATAATTTAAATTCGAAAACAAATTAAATTGTTTAATATTTTGCTTAATTTTTATAAATAAAATGCCTAAACATTATTAATTATTATTAGGAATTATTAATATTATTAATTGTATTAGTTTCACTTAATATTATTAATTGTATTAGTTTCACTTAATATTATTAATTGTATGTATAAATTATGTATATATTAATACGATTAATTATGTTCACAAATATTATTAATTGTATTAATTAATTATATTTAAAATTAATACTATTAATTATTTTTCTACTGATTGTGAGTTGAAATATATATGGAATTTTTATAGAACTAACAACGAAAAGTTGGTCAAAATAAGAAAAAAAATTTAATTATTAAATATTTTGTTTAATTTGTATTAATTATTATTTAGGATTATTAATATTAGTTTCACTTAATAAATATAAATTATATATATCTTAAAACGTTTAATTATGTTAACTAATATTATTAATTGTATTGATTAATTATATTTAATAATAATACTATACTATTTAAATTAATTAATAATATTTATGCAAGTTATTGGCTGTATTAATTTGTTTAAATAATTATATTAATTGATTATATATATGTTTAAATAATTATATTAATTTTTTAATAATTAATAATGTATTAATTGTTTATATTTAGAATTATTTACTATTTAAATTAATTAATAATATTTATGCAAGTTATTGGCTGTATTAATTTGTTTAAATAATTATATAAATTGTTTAATAATTATTAAAAATTAATAATATGTATTTATTATTAATTAATTATATTATGGAGATAGCGTTACTTACTTATATGGCCGTCAACCGTCTACCAGTCATGGCCACGTCTAGGAAGGCGCGCCAGCCTCCATAGTCTTGTGTGCGCTGGCGCCAGTCGTTTTGAATGCCAAGTACGGAGAGCTCTCCGTATCTGGTCATTCCAACGCGTGCCTGGTCGTCCTATATTTCTACGTCCACAAGCTCCAGCTCTTTCATCCATTCAAATCGAAGGTGCCCAGTACAGCCTCTGGAATTTTATGCGCTGGACTATGTCAACCTCATCGATTAGCTCGTACAGCTCGCGGTTCATACGGCACTTAAACTTGTCGCCGGCTCTAATAGGACCAAAAATCCTGCGAAGAATCTTCCTCTCGAAGACTTCCAACGCTGTCTCATTCAACTCAATCACGGCCATTGCCTCTGCTGCATACAATAGGACCCGGAGTATTAGCGTCTTATAGATCTTTGTTTTCGTCTTTCAAGAGAGGGCTCTCATTAGCTTGTTTAGCCCAAAAAAGCATCTGTTTGCAAGCGTGATTCTTCGCCTAATCTCCAGACTGACTTTCTTGTTGCTGGTTATGTCTGTTTCAAGCTAGATGAAGTTTTCTATAACACTGAAGTTGAAATTCTTCATCTTCACTGACCGTCCAAGACGCGATGATGGAGTGCGAGAAGACACCAAGTACTTCGTCTTATCCTCATTCACCGCTAGACTCATGAGACGAGACTTTTTTTCTCAATTTCTGAGAACGCCTTGCTGACTCGCGTATGAATCGGTTGGAGAAATGAATCCTCCATAATATTAGTGATTCCTATACATCAGTTACCAGATTTCCATTGTCATCCTAACAGAAAGTTACTCCGGGCTTAAAACCTTCAGATAGAATTTTCGAGATTCATGTTTTCAAGTTTTCCTATTTAAAAAAATTTCATATTTCCAAAACTGCTTACAACAAATTAAAAACGAAAGTAAAAGCGTATTCAATTAATTATCAAACCAATTATAACACTTGCCATAAGAAAAAAAAAAAATACTATATCTCCCCTACACTCCACTCCACTCCATAAAAATAAAAGCACTAAATCAAACTCACAACTAACACATCAAACTCGAAATTGTTTTCAGCACTCAAAACAATTATCAACTGTAATGAAAAATACTTCTCACACACAGAGAGATCGATGTATCGATGTTTCCCAGCTAGCTCTATCTCTATCAAATTATTTTCATAATATTTCATGAGATACTCTGTCTCGAGTGAAGTAGAGTAGTTAAGTGCTGTGCTATGTGTAAAGCCACTTGACAATTATAACAATCTCAAATGTAATAATAATAAAAATAATAATAATAATAATAATATTGGGTAAACGTCATTGAACTATGAAAAGGTCGCAGCACATCATTTACCACATGGCGCAAAAGCAACGCCGACATCGCGCGCGCGCGTCTAGTAAATACTTCAGCATATGGCATATAAGTCTGCTGTTACGAAGAATAATGTATTAGATTAAAAGCCGATTTGAAAGTGTCAATGTTGATGAATTTTATTTTGAAAGAGGCGACAACATTTTTATTTCAATCTTTTTTTTATTCGATTCGATTTGATTCGATTTTGTGGTCGTGTGTCAATTACCCACGCGAGAGATAATGTGCGCCATAAAAGCTAAAAATTTTCTATACAAAATATTTAAAATATTATAGAAGATTATTTGTATACATATATAGAAAGTGGGTGTACCATAATAAAAGCTCAGGACTTGCGATATATAAATCGCAGTGATTGATTGTTAGCTAAATTTTTTGATATATCATAATTTATTAGCTTGTACAAAGTTCAAATGGAATAATTAACACGTGGCAATAATTATTTATAGAATTCTTAGTTTAAATTTGAGTTCAAGCTTGCCACCCTACACTATACAAGTATATGCAATAATTACCTGCAGTACGTCACGTAGTCACTGCAACTGTGTTGCATTGGTTTACTTTTTTATGCTGCTGCATCAGCATATTAATTCTTGTTAAATTCGAGACATGTTTCGTATTTTTTTTCGTGGATTTTTGAGTAGAGTACTACGCGCTGATTTTTGGACAGACTGACGCGACGCTATGTCTGCAAAATGTATGAACATTGTATATGAGTCTACTGTCCGTCCGTCTGTCCGTCTATCGAATGACAGGAAACACGTGCATTTTGTTGTAAAAGTTTTGTCTACCGTAGACAGTTTTTATGTACCCCCAATTGACTTTATTGCTGGCTGTAACTCAAAAAAAAAAAAACATTAGCAATAGAAAATGCTTTAACGGCACATTTCGTTTGATTCGTTACCGATTACTTTTTAATGAATTACATACAATTTTTTGCTTTAAAAATAGTTTAAGCTGCTAACTTAATTATTTGGCAAAATTTTAAATAATTTACATTACACTAGCTAGTCTATTTGATTATTCGTTACCGATTACTTAAGTAGTGTGAAAGCAAATATTATATAATAAATTGCAGTAAAGAGTTTCTTTCAATATATTTAGCAATTATTTGCAGTTTTGAAGTCAATTTGAAATAATTTTATAATTCGTTACTGATTACTTTTAAACAATTATTGAACATTAAATTATTATAAGCTTAATTTTTTTTTATTAAATAGCAAATTTGTTTAAAATTAGTTAATTTAATTTAATTATTGTGATTTAGCGTTACCATTTACTTTTTTAAACTGTAAATAATCATATTAAAACTATTTGAGAATTATAATTGTATAAAATTCTTAAAAATTGTGCATTGCGTTGTAGATCATATTGTAATTTGGATATACTATCAGTCACACTTGTTAAAAATAAGAAATTATATATTTCGTTACCGGTTACTTTAAGAACACCATGCAAATTTATCACATTTTATGTCTGAAAACGACTCTATTTTTGATATGACAGCAAATTCTGTCAGTAGCAGCTGTTAAATACAGCAATTTAGACTTTTCGTTACCAATTACTTTTAGAAATTCTAACACAACCACCGCATTTTGCAACTTTAAACGTCTTATTTTCAATATAAGAGCACATTTCATCAGCAATACTTTTTAAAAGCAAGAATTTATATATTTCGTTACTGGTTACTTTTAGAACACCATTCGAAATTGTCGCTTTTTTTGACTTAAAACGTCTTTACGCAGCACATTTCATCAGTAAAACTTGTTAAAAGCAAGAATTTATATATGTATTTAATCAGTATCACTTATTAAAAGCAAGAATTTATATATATTTGGTTACTGGTTACTTTTAGAACACCATTCAAACTTTTAACTTTTTTAACTTTTGATTTGACAGCACATTTCATTAGTAATAGCAAGAATTTATATATATCGTTACTGGTTACTTTTGGAAAACCATGCAGAAGACTGCATATTGTGATTTAAAACGACTTTATATATGCTTTGACTGCTGATTTCATCAGTAAAACTTGTTAAATACCACAATTTAGATTTGTTTTTCGATTTTTTAGTGGTTATTTTTAGAACACCATTTCTAATTTTCACATTTTGTGATTTAAAACGACTAGATATTTCGATTAACTGCTGATTCCATCAGTAAAACTTGTTAAATACCAGAATTAAATTTTTTAATAATTTTTAGCGGTTACTTTTAGAACACCATACAAAATTATCGCATTTTATGACATAAAACAGTTCTATTTTTAATATAATAGCACATCATATCAGTAAAACTTATTAAATACCATAATTTAGTTTTTTCGTTACCGGTTACTTTTAGAAAAACATGCGTATTTGTTAAATTTTTTAGACAATTCAACTTGATTTTCAATATGACTTCACATACATGCAATTATAATAACGAAATGTCATAAAATCGATTTAACGTTACCGGTTACTTTTAAGAAAAAGCATATTTCCAGTAGAAAAAAATAGCGAACCGTTTGGGACAATATACAATTTTTGAGCAATGTATCTTCATAAGCAAAAACAAGTAGAAATTGTGTAATAAATCTGTGAAGTTTCTATTGTGGTGAAGTTTCTATTGGAATACATCATTGGTGTTGCACCAAAATTTGTCTTTTCCTTTAAACTAAGCTGCTTCACAGTCAGCACACAAAGCTGTGAAATTACACAGATTCACTGCGCATGCAAACAAAAAAAAAAAAAACCGAATATCCAACAAGTTGGCCCATGGTGAGACCAACAGAACATCACGTGTCGCATATAGCAACGACTATCAGACATAGTCAAAAGCATGTCCAGCATACACACATAAAAGCGCATATTAAGTGATATTTATTGAGCTCTAAAGACAGAACGCAAAAAAAAAAATGTATTCTTTCTTCATGCAAGTGGTGATGCTTTTGCTGGAAACTCTGCCCATTTCGAAACACACTCAAAGGCTTATGCTCTAAAAATTGACTGTGTCAGCTAATGAAAGTCTTGTGTTTTGATGCACATAAATTGTACTCAAAATAAAATTTATATTAAATTAAATGTTTTCTAAATGTTCTTTCCTCTTCTTTGATTTCAGGTAATGTTTGCCTATGCACCTCCAGCATGTTCAAAGAAAACCAACGATTATGTTTTAATGCTAAAGACACACAACGATCGAGCGTTACACATAAATGCCTCTGGCAAGGTGACCGCAGAAGATATATCATTGGCACGTAAGTATCTCTCAGCGACAATTATATACTAAATCATTCAAAAAGACTTAATGTATGTACACCCACACACACACACACACAATATACAAGCTTCGGAAAAAAATGAAGAAGACGAAGCCAAAGGGAAGGCATGTTCTCCATTTTTGCTGCTCTTATAAATTAAACACTGATCGCGCATCAAGGGCAATAAATTTTCATTGGAAATCCAACGAAAAAATTAAAATAAATTAAATTGGCATTTCTCAGCTCGTGTATATTGCTTAAATGAGTTGAACTTTTGTCGGTAACCTCTTTGGGAAAGAATTTTTTCGCTTTTTTTGCACAAATAATATTATTTTTTTTATAGATTGCTTTAATTAAATTATGGTAATTTAATATTTTTCTCTTTTCATTGTCCGTCTGTTCTTCTGTTTTCTTTGACGGCTTTAGTGATGATTCAGAATCAGTGTCAGTCTTGAACTTACTTTGGCGCCAGCGCAAATATTTGAATTGCGGTTTTTGATGAACTTTCCGCGTTCTAAGCTGGCATCTCTGCAAGTATTTTTTTTTTTGAAATGCAAAAATTTCAACATTAATTTGTTTGAAATTTTGCGGTTTGGAATTAAATGTCTGTTGGTTTGGTCTGTCTGTCCGTCTGTCTGACAATGTTCGTTCATTTTATTTCTGCTGTCTTGTTTGCTGTTTATTGCGGTTTTTCACTGGAAAAGTGTCTGCTGGCGTTTCAAATACGCTTGACTGACTTGTGACGTTTGATGATTTAAAAAAAAAAATATATTTCTGGGTTAAGTTCAGAAGCTGCCTGCATAGAAACTAGGTTGATTTGTTTGTGAAAGTGACAGTTTGTTGAATATTTTTTTATAAAATTTTTAATTGTTTGTTTGAAGAAATTGGTTTAAGATTGTTAGAAATGTTTTAGAAATACCGTTAGTTTTTGAAGCATATATATTGGAGTTTAGTTTAGTCAGATACTTGTACATATATTAGAGAGTCGTACAAGGATTGATGCCTTTAGCAGCAACTGTATAAATGCTATTTTTTAAATTTCTTTTTTACGTTACCAACTACTTTTTAAAAAAACATAAAATTTCGGTTTTTTAGTACTTTAAAAAGATTTGTTAATTTAACATTTAACAACATTTGTTATTGATTTTTGCTGCTAAATACAACAATTACGATTTGCCCTTACCATTTACATTTGAAAAAAAAATGTATATTTTAGTTCTATTGTACTTTAAAATGACTTGTTATTTTATTTGACAACATTAACTATTAATTTTCAATGCAAAACTCAAAAATTACTATTTGCCGTTACCCACTACATTTGATAAAACATTAAATTTTAGCACTTTTTTGCTTTAAAATGACTTCTTATTGTAATTGACCAAATTTTCTATAGATTTCCGCTGCAAAATATAACAACTTCGATTTGCCGTTACCAACTACTTTAAAAAAAAATGTATATTTCAGCACCTTTGTGCTTTAAAATTACTTTTTATTGTCTTTGACCACATTTTTTATGGATTCTCGCAACAAAATACAACAATTACCATTTTCCGTTACCAATTACTTTTAAAAAATGTTTTATATTTTAATAACTTTAAAATGACTATTTTCCGTTACCAACTGCATTTGAAAAAACATTAAATTGCAGCTCTTTTGTACTTTCAATGTTTTTTTATTTTATTTGATCACATTTTCTATTGATTTTCTCTGCAAAATAAAACAAGTATAATTTTCCGTTACCAACTACTCTAAATAAAAACATTAAATTTCAGTTCTTTTGTACTTTAAAAAAACTTTTTAATGTCTTTGATCACATTTTTTATTGTTTTTCGCTACAAAATATATCAATTACTATATGCCGTTACCAACTACTTTTAAAAAATGTGTTATATTTTAATAACTTTTGCTTTAAAATTACTTGTTATTTTATTTGATCACATTTTCTATTGATTTTCGCTGCAAAATACAACAATTACTTTTTGCCGTTACCATTTACATTTGAAAAAACCCTTAAATTTTGTCAGCTTTGTGATTTAAAATGACTTGTTATTTTATTTGATTACATTGACTATTGATTTTTGCTACAAAATACAACAATTGCTTTTTGCCGTTACCAACTACATTTGAGATAACATGTTAAAAATAAGCAACTAGTACTGCAAAATGACTTGACATTTTATTTGACTATATTAACTATTGCTTTTCGCTAAAAAATACAATTATTATTTTTTGCCGTTACCAACTACATTTTAGATAACATGTTAAATTCGAAAAACTTTTGTCTTAAAATGATTTTTCAACTTAAAATTAAACTTAAACCATTGCTCAAGCTATTAATTAATTAATAACTTAACTAATGCATTTTTTTTTCCTATAAACATAAACCTGACGCGTATTCCCCAACACAAATAATTTAGATAGCAAACTGATAAAATACCAAACTGTCTGACATTATATTTAACGCATATTATTACTGAATGCCAGTTCCACGTGTATATTGCATGAGCTATAAGTAAATATTTTCTAATTTATTTTTAAATATAAAAAATTAATTAAACCCATTGAATGATCAATCATTAAACAATGAGTGCGAGTGATTTCGAAACATTGCAGGCAAAATTTTTACTTAGCAGCTGTTGCTATACAATGTTTCCTTTGTAGTCTGTCTATAAGTTCAAGTAGCTAATTGATATATATATATAGTATATTAAAATTAAATCCCAAATCAATAATGACAAATTTTTACAAACAATAATAATAAAATGCAGTAAACGCTCAAGTATTATTGATTCTATATTTAATTTAATATACTATGACTTCTATTAAAATATATTATTTTTAGCTACATGTGGGATTAATGCAATTAATTCGAGTATTGGGCACACTTTTGCACTGTCTCGATTACGCATAATATTTTGCCATGATTTGACATTTTTTTTTTATATTATTTCAAGATATCAAGCAAGCAATTCTTGAGATATAATTAAAGCGATTATGATATGAAGTTTTTTTTTATTATGCTGAATCATGGATTTAAGTATATTAAAGTGTATGCTAGAAACTTTATTAAAGCTGTTCCTATTCTATAATTTGTACATAAAAAATTAATTAAATTAATTTCCTAAAGTATATTGTATCTATGAAATAGTTTCTTCCAATATCAAATTCAAGCAGCATAATTTTTCTTATTATTATTTTCTCCACATATCTATAAGCATTTATTATCAAATTAAACAAAAAACTAAACGTCTTACCTATAATTTTTTTAATGCGCATTTTTTTATTATATTATTTCGATTCTATCCGTCTTCCTACTTCATGCGTCTCTTAGCAATTAATGCGTATTATTTTTTTTGTTGTAATTTTTCATTTCATTGATAAAACTAGTCAAAATTCAGCTAATTGCCATAAATAATATTAATTTCAGGGTCAACTACGAAATTTGATTAACGAGCGATTTGATATTGTAAAATAATATATTCTATATACGATATATATATATATATATATATAATTTTTTTTAGAATTACATTAACTTTCAAGGAAACATATTTCATATGACAGTTCATTGACTGACATAAAACTTGGACTTCGTCTGCTACAGATTGGCGCAGTGTGATAAAATGCCAAACAGTTCTTGTTTTAATTGAATATAATTTGATTTATTGATAGGTTAGCTACATATAGTCAACTATTATAAAAAGAAAAAAAAAAAAAAATTAATAATAATAATTTATCAAACATGGCAATCACCTTTTTTTTTATCAAAATGCTTTGCAGTAATTGGGTTATCATGAAGTGGTTACGGCGTTGCTGTACTGTGTACATATATAAAGTCTTTATTTATTTAATTATTTTTATTTATTTTTTTTTTTAACATAAACCTAATTAATTTTCTTATTTTTTTCTTGTATCTTTTACAGAAATATTCACAATGGACGTCGTTGGCGATTTTCTAAGCGACACATTCAAGATTACGTTGTATGCAAAAGCAGTCGAGCTATATTTGTGCTTCAAAAATGGCAAGCTTCAAGGCATGGTAAGTTGAAAATCGTTATATATATATAAAGCAAATTTACTTAGAAATTTTTTATAGAGTTCCAAATGTTTCAGTTCAAATTTTTTGCTAATAATAAACATTTATTTTACTTAAACCACCTCGTTTAATTTTTTTGCATTTCTAATATTTTCTTTGCAGAAAACTGCCTCAAACGATTGCCACTTCAAAGAGACACTCGAGCATGGTTATTTTCTATACGAGAATGCATACAATACGACATTGCGTGTCGGTTTCAAGAAGAATTTTAGACCCGTAGGACCGAAATATATGAAAAGGCGACGCGGTGCATGTTTTCAATATGTTAAAGTTAAGGCAGAACATTTCGATCGTAATTTATTTACAACAACAAGCACTACAACAACAACTACTACTACCACAACTACAACAACAACAACAACTGAAAAGCCGTTAACACGCGGTGAACGAACAAAATGGCTTCAAACAGAAACAAAAACGGAAACGGAAACAACAAGTATTAATAGCGATAATTTTCAAAATGGTGTTGAAGAAGATAAAAATAACAAAAACAAAAATAATAAGAATAGCAACAACAACCACAACAACAACAACAACAACAACAATAGTTATAAGCAACAGCAAAATATTGAGCAAATGCCAAAACATACAAAAAAACAAAATGGCGCCAATATAGACGATGCCGATGCCGTACTCGAGCAAAGTATTATAATGAGTAACCTCGAGCAGCATCGACGTCGTCAACATCTGCAACAGCAGCATCGACGACGCAAACATCCCAAACATCCGCGCAAGCAACGCAAACCGGCAGCAGCTGCTGGCGCATCGCCACAGCCAAAAAATCTCATACGTCATCATCATCATCAGCATGGTGGCAATGAAACGCTGTTGGCAGCACGTTGGCGTCAACAGCAACGTGAACAGCGACTGCGACGTCAGCGTAAACAAAATCAGCGACGTGAATTGCTAAACGCTGCTGAACGTCCAGAGTTGACAAGTTCCAGTTCATCATCCTCCTCCTCGTCCTCGTCCTCATCTTCATCATCGTCAACAGCAACAGTTAGCTCAGCGCTGACAGCAACTGCTTCACTAGGGCCTTCAGCTTTGAATATTGTTGCCATGTTGGCAGCAAGTCGACGCAAGCGTGGACGCCGGAAACGTGTTGGTGAGGCTGAAGAAGAAAGTGCTGCAACAACAGCAGCAACGACTGCGTCTGCGGGCAGTGTAGTTGTTGTTGGTGGTGGTGGTGGTGGTGGTGGTAGTGGCAGCGGCAGCAGTAGTAATGTTGTACATACGCCTGCGCATTTGCAGGATATGCAAATTGCAGTGGCACAAAACAAAATGGCGTCAGCGGAAACGGTTGACAAAGAAACTGCACGTTTTTATAGCGCAGCAGTAGCGACGACTAGTAACGTGCAACATGCGCATCGCCATCATCATAAGTTGCAACAATATCAAGAATATTTGCAACATCAGCGGCAACATGAAATGCAACAACAGACGCAGACACATACACGCATGCGCCGTGCACTGCTTGAGACAACAAATACAAAAACAAACACATTGCAGCCATTGCAGTTTTTTCGTAAGGAAAACGACGCCATTTTCAAAGATGGCGTCGTAAATTTACAACAACAAGAGAAACAACAAAACGATGAATACTCAAATATTAATGTTAATAGTAGAAATAATTTAATTAGTAATTTAAATAATAAAAATATAATTAATAATAATAATAATAATAATGTTAATGCAATACCTGCCTTGCCAAAAAACTACTTGTATAATATTAATAATAATAATAATAATAAAATTAATAATGCAAATAATAATATTAATATTAATAATATTAATAATAATAATAACATATACATTAGCGCAGATACTAAAAGTAGCACGACTGATTCTAGTAGTTTAGCAGAACTAGCCAATAAGCAGCAAATAATTATTATTAATAGACAACAACAACAACAAAAAGTTGTTGATAAAGAATTAAATGATGATGCAGCTGTGCAACAGATACAACCTAGCCATAGTAGCTCTAATAATACAAAAATAAATACAAATGTATCTGCAGTTGCATCTAAAGTATCTAAAGTTGACAATAATTTTAAGCAATTATTAATGTCGCATATTATTAATAATTATCGCAATCGAATTAACCAATTTAATGACAACAACAACAACAATGTTAATGCTAATCAAATTAATCTTAATATTAAACAGTATGACGACGACGACGACGACGACGATTATGCTTTAGACAATGTCGCTGCTAATAATGATGATGTTAATAATGACATTGTTCAGAATGACTTTAATCGAATTAATAATGCAAATAATATAAATAATAATAATATTGTAAATTTTTTAGCACAACAACAACAACAACAAGAACAACCGCAACAATTTCAGTTTTTTCGTAGCTTAAAAATTTTGAACACTGCTGCTGTTGTTGTTGTTGCTGATGATGTTGAACGTGCGCGCATTAATTATAAAAATGAAAAAAAATATGATGAAGAGCAATTTTCGAAAGATGATGCCGAAACGTTACGAATTCAAAATAAATATGAAACAAGTATAGTACAATACAGATCTGTAGTTTTTATTTAAAAGAAATAATTCTAGCTTAGGTGTCAAGAAGAAGCTGACAGTGAAGGAAGTTGGTTAAATTCTATTCCAAAATATTCTCCACTAAGTTGAATTTTGAAAGTTTGAACCAATTTTGAAAAATGTTTTGCCACGCCAAAGTTGGTAACTCTAAAATGAGCTCAGAAGAAGTTGATCTTGCGATTTATTTTTGTTTGTGGAGAAGAAAAAGAAGTCATTAGATGCCTAGTTGAAGCTGTAAAATGAATGACTCATTAATTTTAATTAATTAATTTTAATAGAAGTCTTTGGAATCACCATGGTGTTATTTTTTCAACCTTTTTTGGAACCAGCTTAAAAGCGTCTTTTTTTTTGGGAACGGTAACAAATCTTCTTGACGCCGAAAAGTTCATAGAATAATCAATTTATGCTGGATTTCTTGTTTCGAATCTCGTATAATATTTAATCTTAATGTGGCGATTGCTGGACAGCTGTAGATGAGTCGCTCCAGGATCTCGATGGCTTTAGGTTTCAAGTATTTCCTGCAGCCATTTATGTAGGTGATGCCAAGCTTTTTCTCACGACATACTAAAACAGTTCTTTCTGCTGGAATTGGATGACATTGATGTGACAGAAAATCCGTGGAGGGCATTTACCCGATGTGTTACTCCATAAAGAAGTATATCCTATGTACTCTATGATTCAATAAAAAAAAAAAAAAAATCTAAATACTAAAATCTGTGTTTTTATTTAATACCAATCCTGCGTGAATTCTGTGTTACCCACTACAATGTTCTGAATATAGTTGTAAGATCGGTACATCGTTGGTTCCTCTTGAGTTAGACCGACGTTTTTTTTATTTAAGCCATTTTTTATTTAAGCCATTTTGGATTCAATTGCGAATATGTGGATTGAGTGCTGATCTAATGCTTTGCATCAGTCTTCCGTTCCAAGTCATGTTGTTGTTTATGCAGAGTTGGTTTTGGGAGTCATTCTGCTGGTATTAATTGTGAGCTCCCTACCAATTGATCTATGTTTATAACTTTTTGGAGCCCTTCGTATAGAAGCATTGGACTGACTTCTGTGAAAGCAGGTACATGTATAAGTTCAGAGTTTAGACTTTTCGCCTTGTTTCCAATGATTTAGTATCTCCGTAATACAGACTGATGCCTGCCATCGGGTTCTGTACAAAACTCTTTGTTATGTAGTCTTCTTCGGAACATCCTATCATACCAAAAGGCCCCATTAGAGCGCATTGGTTGCTTTTTCTTACACATTGGAACTCGTAACTCTCCAAGAGTTTAAGATCTACAGATGAACGACTTCGAATTTTGTTTTGGAAGTTGCTCTGAATACCAGCAATCTTTGCTTAACGAATCTTTTATTAACGGTATTTACCTAATGTATGGAATGTATACTGCAATGTTTCTACTGGGCATCCAAAAATTGTCACTTACTTCCCTATATGTTGCACTTAAAAGGGCTTAAAAGTTTTTGAGCTGTTTTAAAATGGCAAAGATTTTTCTGTAAAATCTTCAATAGGAACACATATAATCTCCTTAAATATACATATTAAACTATGAAGAAGAACTGTAAAAAAAAAGAGTTTATGTGTCATTAAAAGCACAATTTTTATTTAAAATTTGTAAGCACTTATAATTCACAAATAGTTTTAATATGCCGCATTATAAACATATTTCAATATTTTAGTCGTTAAACTCCTTTTTGGTTACTTTTACTTTTCTTCTTATATTCTGTACTTAATATGATTTATTTCTATCAAGGCTTACATTTTTTAACAAGCAGCGTATTCCTTTGAATTAGATTGTCTTTGCGTTCCATTTTATTACGTCAAAACATTGGGAGGAAAGTTGCAAAAAACATCTAATGTATACAATAAATAATACAATACTTTGTTTTTGTTCTCCCCGTCATTTTTTCAGCCATTCTCGCCATCATTCTCGCCATCATTCTCGCCATCATTCTCGCCATCATTCTCGCCATCATTCTCGCCATCATTCTCGCCATCATTCTCGCCATCATTCTCGCCATCATTCTCGCCATCATTCTCGCCATCATTCTCGCCATCATTCTCGCCATCATTCTCGCCATCATTCTCGCCATCATTCTCGCCATCATTCTCGCCATCATTCTCGCCATCATTCCGCCATCATTCCGCCATCATTCTCCCACTCATACTTCCCATTCATACTTCCCATTCATTCTCCCAATCATTCTCCCAATCATTCTCCCATTCATTCTCCCATTCATTCTCCCATTCATTCTCCCATTCATTCTCCCATTCATTCTCCCATTCATTCTCCCATTCATTCTCCCATTCATTCTCCCATTCATTCTCCCATTCATTCTCCCATTCATTCTCCCATTCATTCTCCAAAGCATTCTCCCACTCATTCTTCCAATCCTTCTACCACTTATTCTCCCAATCATTCTCCCACTCATTTCCCCACTCATTCTCCCACTCATTATTCCAATCATTCTCCCATTCATTCTCCCATTCATTCTCCCAATCATTCTCCCATTCATTCTCCCAATCATTCTCCCACTCATTCTTCCAATCATTCTCCCATTGTTTCTCCCATTCATTCTCTCAATCATTCTCCCAATCATTCTCCCATTCATTCTCCCATTCATTCTCCCAATCATGCTTCCAATCATTCTCCCAATCATTCTCCTAATCATTCTCCCAATCATTCTCCCACTCATTCTCCCATTCACTCACCCACTTGTTCTCCCACTCCCTCTCCTCTCCTACCCCTTCCCTCTCTCTTTCTCTCTCTCTTGATGGTGTATAGTTTCTTCAACTCCCGTTCTGTACAGTTTTTATAACATTTCTCAATATTTAAAACAAGAAAAAACCTCTAAAACAAAACTTTGAATTCCGCATTCTGTAGTTAACAACGAAAAATCATGTAAGACCACACAAAACCAACGACCTCGATTTTCAATAAAATATTACAGTTTCAGTGGCAACTTACGTAGTGTAGGCGCGTAGGTGTAACTCGATTTTCATGGCATTGTTTTAGTTTTAAGCTCTCCAATATCGGCCAGAGCGCAACAACACGATATCTTCAAACAGCATCTGTGTAGCAAAATTAAATGCGACCTCATAAATGTGACGAAAATAATGAAACCGGTAAACCTTCGTGGATATTTATTGTCTTGGTGACGACAACGAAAATCTTTTTTCTATGCCCGTTGATACAAATCAATTTACGAAATACCGAATTGGAGAACATAACATACCGAATTGCTGCCTACATAAATCAGTATTTCACAAAAATCTTAACAGATAAAATTGATATATGATAGTCACACCAAAATCGGTGTCGCCGCTGCCAATGATGATGAAGATGTGCGTTGATTAAAATTGGGAGAACCTAACAAATAAATAAAATAAATCATAAATAAATATTTGATATTAATTTATGTTAAGTACTTTTGATTTATCACACATAACCAAAAATTAATTATAAACAAAATGAAAAGTTTTTAGGCCAAAAAATATGCAAATGTAGCTGTTCAACAAGTCAGTCGCCGAAGACAAATGACAGATGACACTTGTCGTTAAATAAATTTGTTGATATTTATTAAGTCAAGAGAGGCAGGCAGTGCGAATAATACACACATTTCTAAAGCGCTTCTTTGACAGTTTTTGTCAAACAAAAGTGTCAGAAAATAAAGACGGGAAAAAAAAGAAGATGTTTTTAAACTGTGTTGGTGGCGGCTGGCGCGACGCATGCGCAAAAGATTGGCGCCAAGTCGCGCGTCGCAACGATTTAGCAACAAAAAAAAAAAAGGAAAATTAAATTTAATTTCTTATATGAGTTGAGATACAATAAAAAGACGCCTACTGTCTTCGGTGCTAATGAAATTTTATTATTTACATAAAGTAATAATTTATTTATTTATAAATAATAATTTAGTTGCATATTTGTTTATAATTTGAATTTGTTTGAATGCGATTTAAGTATCTGCTTGCGATATAAAGCAAACAATTTTTATTTGACTGTAATAGATGTCAATCGATTAATTCTATCACAATTGTATATCGAAATGTCATCAAAATTGCATTCGAAATCGGTCCGAAATTCATAACATGTTCGAAACAAAGATGTATATGTTTCAATCTATCTATCTAACTATCTATCTATCTAACTATCTATCTATCTATCTATCTATCTATCTATCTATTTATCTATGTATCTATTTATCTATTTATCTATTTATCTATGTATCTATGTATCTATGTATCTATGTATCTATGTATCTATGTATCTATGTATCTATGTATCTATGTATCTATGTATCTATCTATCTATCTATCTATCTATCTATCTATCTATTTATCTATGTATCTATGTGTCTATGTATCTATGTATTTATGCATCTATGTATCTATGTATCTATGTACTTTTGTTCTATGTTCCGGCTCCGGGCATCAATGAACAAAGGTTTTCTACCGACCAGTGTTATATTCATAGAAGAAAAGAAATTTGCTTACTCTTATGAAAAATTTGTACAACATTTTTCTGCAAAATTTTTTCTCCAATATGTTTTCTCTAAAATTTTTTATACAAAATTTTCTCTAAAAAATTTTTTCTACAAAATTTTTACTAAAAAATTTTTCCACCAAATTTTTTCAACAAAATTTTTTCTCTAAAATTTTTTCTACAACATTTTTTATACAAAATTTGTACTACAAAATTTTTTCTACAAATTTTTTTCTACAAAATTTTTTCTCCAATATTTTTTCTCTAAAATTTTTTCTACAAAATTTTTTATACAAAATTTTTTCTACAACATTTTTTCTACAACATAATTTCTGAAAAATTTTTTCTACAAAATTTTTTCTACAAAATTTTTTGTACTACATTTTTTCTACAACATTTTTTATACTACATTTTTTCTACAACATTTTTTCTGCAAAATTTTTCTGCAACATTTTTCTTACAAAATTTATTTTCTCCATAAATTTTGTATTTCGTTTCTTTATGTCATGTCCTACAAAGATTTTATATAACTTTTAAAGCAAAATTTGTTAAAAACGCATAATTTTTTGAATTCACCGCACTTAAGCACTAACAAATATTTATTAGAATATCCATAATAAAAAATCTTAAGCGGATCTTAATAAAAACTTCACCGAATTAAGCGTAATAATTTGGAATTATACTCAAACATTTTATACGTTCACAAACTATGCTAATAAAATGTTTAAACACACCAAAAACCACAAATTTCGGCGAAATTTTTATTTAAAAGTGACAAAATAAAATTTTTTTGTTATTAAATATTAAAATGTATTTTATTATATTAGCTTTCAAGACGCCTAAACGAATTTAAAGAAAAAAAATCCATTCAACGCAACTTTTTTTTTTATATTTTTTAGTTTTCGGAAATTCCATAAATTAGCAATTTGCGTAAACAAGCAAATTACCTATTAATATTTTTTATATATAAATAATACAAAGTGCAATAAAAATAAAACTTGAAGACAAGAAAATAAAAAATCGCATAAAAATTTGTGTCTTTTTGAAAAAAATTTGACAAACTTTAAAGTGTTGAGCTATGAATTCGAGCGAAATCTTTTGTCATACAAATTTTTAAGACACACAACGACGAGAAGGCGTGAAAATATTTATATTGTGTTCGAACAATATACGAAAAACTGTTCAAATTATGCAAATTTCTGCTGTTTATGGGTAATAAAAAAATTTTACGAATTTTTAAAAGAAAATGAAGAAGCTGAGTTACTATAAAATATTTGATTTAAGTACAAAAAAAATTTAAGTCAGTCAGTGATCATATAATATGATATAAGAGTTGCGAACAGTAATTCGTGCAATTTATGCGAAATTGAATTCGTTAAAATGCTAAATTTTTGGCCAAAGTATCTAATTAAATTGACTTAGTTTGTTTAAATTTAATTTTATTTGCTTCTAAATACGAAATTAAACAAAACTTGAAAAACTTGTCATTGTATGTTTTCTATCTTCATGAAAGTGAAAACAGGAACAGAAGTGTGTCAAAATATACTTAGTATTGAAGTGCCTTGGAATTGAAAACCATTGCTAAAAAATCTTATTAACAAAGCAAACTGTTAACCAAAAATCAAATAGAACTACTAAAATTTCTAAACAATAATTTTTTTGCAAATCCATTCTACCCAACTACTCAAATCACAATCAACCATGATCAGCTACGAGCATGCCTTAACCGAACATTTAGATCTTATCATACAAATTGCTAATGGCTATACCGAACTTTGGGAGGAAGCGCTCAAGTTGAAGTACGCAGTCTACAATATGTTGCAAATACCTGCAGATGAACTTGAGTACTTGAAGCAAGAAATGGAGCAGAGCATCTACTCAATCAATTTCAATTTCAAAAAGGCCATAACTACAAGCCTCAAGGCTTTAGAATTTTTCCGTGAAAATAAACCATTTGACTGTACTTGTAATATGTATCGAGTAGCTGCTTTGAAGCAGTCACTCGAGCATCTGCTGGAATCGATTGTGTTGTCTAATAAATAGGCAGCTTTGGTAGAGGTGCAGCGTTTTGCAGCGAATGGAAGATTGGAGATTCAAAAACAAAAAAAAAATTTGTCAAATTTAAATTTTAATATTGTACAAAAAAATGTTCTTTCTATTCAATTCAATTTAAATTTAGTAGGTAGCTAAATCCATAAGACTAACGACAAGTAGTTAACCAATCGCTAGTGCATTGGGAACTCAATGGTCGGAGAACTGTTGTTTAATGCTTTGTGAAGCTTCGGCAACTTATCATATTCATGTATGGAACTTAAGCTTCACTAGTTCTGCTACTTCCTACGCTCGTAAAAAAATTCCTCGACAAATAGTTTGTATAAAAATTTTTAGTTAAACTTGAGCAGTTAAAATCTAATCTCAGTCATTAAAAGTTATGGTCTACAGTAATTTTCCAACACCAACTTAATTATTATTCAAAATGTAATAATTATCAAAAAAAAAAAACAAAAAAATAATCACAGATAAATTACAATAAGCTCACGGCGCCATACATCGTATGGCGCCGCTAATATTTATGATGCCAAAAATGCCAAGCCGAGAGAACTTGAATCGACATATAACTCTCGATCGATATACAATGTTGTGATTTTTTATGGCATAATAAACTCCAAATAAATACAATAAACAGTCCGGCAAGCACATAAAAATTCAACGATATGACAAATTTTTGTTTTTTGTTTTTTAAAAATATATTTTTTTTGCAGTACAACTGCCCAGTATGTACTATAATAAGAACCTCTCCAATACAGCATCACAGCATCACAGAATTGTATCTTGCACTCAATTATTTTTATAGCATAACAAATCATTCCTAACCTATTTTTATGACAGCAAATGTGAAGGTGTCAAATCGATTTGTCAGTTGTTTGTCATAGTTGGCTGTGGCAGCCATCCGAAGAAAGCCATAAATTCTATTGTCTCTCTCTCTCTCTCTCTCTCTCTCTCTCTCTCGCTCAAGATACATTAACACCCGTCTAGAAATAAGTATCTCGTATCTTTCAGTTCTCTGACGTTCTGACAGTTTGCTGCAACAACTTGTTGCACTTGAATTTTTATGACCATCATTGAGAATGATGGAATGCACTGTTAATGACACCAAAATGTGCGGGTGTCTGTTTTTTTTGTTCACAGTTTATACTGCTCGAAACTCTTAGACGTTCTCTGTTCTCTGTTGAGGTAATTAACCACAAACTGACCTTCCGCATTGAAGTGTTTTAAGTTGTTCTATGCGATGCGATGCGATGTTTTTTATGGAGTTGCTTGTTTTCTTAACTGCTTTTTTTTTGTTGCTGAAATTATTGTTTTTAGTTAGTTTAGCACTTTTCTCTTTTTGTTTAGTCTTAAGTTTATTTACATTCACCAATTTTCTAGCAGGTGCTGCATAGCATAGAGAACACTTCTTGTATCAAAATAACTAAAGCAATGACAATCGGTAAGCCAACCTATTAAAATAGTAGTGAATTCCAGTTCAATGGTAGTGCAGTTAGCGCTGTATTATCGCACTGTCTGAAAATTGTGCATATAAGTGTCAAATAGCCGTATTGTGAGCCGTGGTGAGTAAAGTATCTGAGAGTTTTTTTATATAATTAAAAATGTCAAAGAAGTGGAACGTCTTTAGGTCCGGTAGGTTACCCTAAAAGTGCGGACCGTGACGAAATTGGGGACGGCTTTGAGGTGGAGAAAATCAAAGAGTGGGAAGACTACCAATTCATACACTCTTCCTAAATTTATTTCGGATAAATAAAAATGCGGATTGTGACGAAAACGGGGACAGCTTTGAGTTGGAAAAGTTCGAAGAATGGAAGGACTACCTACACATATATGTAGAACTTCAACCCATACTTGCTTAATTTATTTCGGATAAATAAAAGTGCGCATCGTGACAAAAACGGGGACGGCTTTGAGGTGGAAAGAATCGAAGAGTAAGAGAGCTACGAGTTAATATACGTCATACTTCAACCCACTCTTGCTAAATTTATTTCGGATAAATAAAAGTGCGAACCGTGACGAAAACGGGGACGGCTTTGAGATGGAAAAAGTTGAAGAGTGAGAGGATTACGAATTCATAAACGTCATACTTCAACTCACTCTTGCTAAATTTATTTCAAATAGATAAAAGTGCGCAACGTGACGAAAACGGTGACGGCTTTGAGGTGGAAAAATTCGAAGAGTGGAAGGACTACCAGTTCATACACGTCATACTTCAACTCACTCTTGCTAAATTTATTTCATATATGTAAATAAAAGTGCGGACCGAGACGAAATCGGGGACAGCTTTGAGGTGGAATAAATCGAAGAGTAGAAGACCTACCAATTCATATACATCATACTTCTTATTCGATTTAATCTTACTATTCCGATACTTCTTGCTCTAAAATGTCTTCAAGTTGTACTACCTATAAAAATTTTGAGAATAATCAACGCTGGAACCTTTTTAGAATATAAATATTTTTTAACTGAGCCAAAAATTTATACTCATACCCTCAAAGTTTTTATTAAATTCTAATACTCGATATCAATATCAAATTTAAAGGCGATTATCGGTCTTAAATATTGTAAAATCGATAACATCATAAAAATTTGAACAACTTTAAGCCGCTTTGCAGTAAACAGCGATAAGTTAGCTACTCCACTAAGACTTAGCTTAAATATTTACATAATATTTGTTGAAAAACGAATTTTCCAACGAGGTCTCTTTCAATGTGTCTCCATACTTTGTATATATTGAACTGTCAATCGCACAAATATTAAAACTAAACAATTTGACAAATTACAAATGGCAGCAGTGGCAATAACAGACAGCAGCAACAACAGGGGCAGCAGCAGCAGCAGTTGGTGTACAGCAACTTGTCGCATTGCCGAGACTAAGACTCAGCAATGAATACAGATTTGAACCGAATTCGAGAGCTGGAGAAAAAAAAACATGCGCATTAGTTAAAAAAAAAAAATAGAAAAAAAAAATAAGCGTATTGGAACCGAAGCTTTGATAGCCTTCTTACAGAATTTGAGATACAATGTTGCAAAGTAAATAATTTATTGAACAAGTTAACCAATGGTTAATGTTGCTTGGCAACGAATACTAATAAAGATTTTGTGGACTAACTAAAAAATTTCAAACCGTTACAACTCTGCGAAAATTTGGTTAACACCATTTGTACCCTACTTAAAAAACAGTCACTGTATAAAAATTTACATAAATTCTCACCTATTGCCGCAACCAAAATGCCAAGAAAAAATAAATTTTTTGACAAAGTTTTTTTTTTTTGAAAGCAACTTTGAAGTTGTCGCGCTGCCACTTGACAATTTTTTTTCCCCTCCAACTGTCAAATAGTTTTGTTTTTTTTCTCTTCCCCTTCATAAGTTTTCTTGCTTTCACGCGGAAATCTTCAAATTCACCATTGAAGTTTTTTTTTCTTTTTATTTTTCTTGAAGATCGCTCAGCTTGAAATGCGCAGCAAAGCCTAAGAAGACGAGGCGTCAAAGCCACTTAGGCATTTCATTGTTCGCTTTTTGAGAGTTTGAAACTTTTAACGTTTTTTTAATGAGCTGCATTTCATCTTCTATGAATTTTTAAACGAAATTCTTTTATGACTGTGAACTGCGCTTTTCATTTTCAATCAAGCATGTCAAATTTGTCAAGCTTGCCGCGTTTTTACTTTGAGAAATGCGTTTCTATTTTTCTGTTTCTATTTTTTCTTTAGTATACGGAATTAGAAAAAGCATCTCGACTCCCTGCTTCTAATCAATGGTCACTAATTAAATGGCGTTGATTGTTGTTGGCACTTTTGACAAATTGTTGTTTATTTGCGGCATCTCGCTGGAGCGTGTGGTACGCATTTAAATTCGTTTTGATTTATGTCTCTAATAAGATAAAGTAAAAGCTTTAATGTAACAAATCCACTCAAGAAACTAAATGCGATTTGGCTTATTGATTGAAGATGTGATTTTTATGGTGTTAGGGAAATATTTCATTTTGACCTTCAGTTTTTCCTTTTGTAATGTGTTAAATAAAATATTGGAAGAGATTATCTTTCTTTAAAAGGGATTTGATGGATTTTCAGCGCATAACTTTGATATAGAAATACTGTGAAGTTTTAGAGACAGTTTACAGATATAAGGAAATTCTTTAAAAAATTGTATAAAAGTTCTACATACAGTTACAGTTTTTATTGGAATTTGGCATAAAAAGTTCTTGACGGCTTTGAAATTCAAAATTACTTCACAGTTCTTGAAAATGCCATCAGAAGCATTTGAAGTTCTTATAAAATAGTCAAGTTGAACATATTATGTATGAATGAGAGAAGAATCTATACTCTGATTTGTTTTATTGGATCTAAACCCTTCACAGATTTAAGTAAAAATAAACGAAAAAGCTTAAAGCAGCTCCACTTTCCGTCTCAATTTGAAGTAGAAATTTTTCTGACTGTGAAGTATAAAGCTTCTTTCACCATGTTAGATCTCAGAGCGTTGTAACTAGAACTGAAAGAAATAGAAACTCTTCAGGGCCCTCTGAAACGTCTTGTTGGAAGCTAAAGAATTTATGAGCTAAAAGTTGGAGAATAGAAAGATGAACGAACATCTTACGCCAAGGTGAGTGCTCATGTAGTCTATTTTCAACCATTTGAAGGTTATGGCATATGATTCTTTTTTTTTATTTTATTTATTTCTTCGAAAGGCATCCATTTTTTATCAACTCTCTTTTACAAATTCTCAAAAACGACAATTTTGACCCAATTTTAATCAATAATTCTATGAGAAAAAAAAAAAACATATTCGTAACTTCCAAAAAGTGTCTTCTGTCGAAGAAGTATCAGAAAAAGGTCTTCTGAAAGTTTCGAAGAAGTGTCTTCTGAAAGTGTCGAAGAAGTGTCTTCACAATTGTATTGAAAAAATGTCTTCGGAAAATGTCCAAGAAGTTTCTTATGATAGTCAACAAAAAGTGTTTTTTGAAAGACTCAGAGAAGCATCTTCTAAAAGTGTTGAAAAAATGCCTTCTGAAAGTTTCAAAAAAAAAAAAGCCTTCTATTAGTTTCCAAGATATGTCTTCTGCAAATTTCGAAGAAATAACTTTTGAAATAGTCTTCTGGGTTTGTCGAAAAATTGTCTTCTGAATGTCATGACGAAGAGTCTTCTTAAAAGTTTCGAAGAAATGTCTTCCGAAATAGTCAAAAAATTTGCCCAGAAGTGTCTTCTGAAAGTCTCAGAGACGCTTCTTCTGAAAGTGTAAAAAAAATGTCTTCTATTAGTTTCCAAGAGGTGTTTTTTTTTTTGCAAGTTTCGAAGAAAAAAAATCTTCTGAGTTGGTCGAAAAATTGTCTTCTGAAAGTGTTGAAGAAGTGTCTTCGCAAAAAAATGTTTCTGTCAAAGAAATTTCTTCAAGCTAGTCGTCAAGAAGTGTCTTTTGAAAGTCTCAGAGAAGCATCTTTGAATGTGTTGATAAAAATGTCTTCTGCAAGTTTCGAAAAAGTATCTTCTGAAAGAGTCTTCTGGGTGTTTCGAAAAATTGTCTTCTGATATTGACGAAGAAGGTTGTCCCAAAAGTGTCGAAAAAGAATCTTTTAAAGAGTCGAAGTATCTTCTTATATTCGTAGTTTCATAGAATTGCCTTCTGAAAATTACGAAGAAGTTTCTTCTGAAAGATTCTTCTGTGTGTGTAGAAAAATTGTCTTCTGATAGTGTTGAAGAACTTTTTTCCGGAAGTTTCGGAAGTTTCTCCCGAAATTGTCGAAGAAATTTCTTTTAAAAGAGTCGAAGTAGTATCTTCTAGTAGTTTCCAAGAAGTGTCTTCTGAAAGTTTCAAAGAAGTATCTTCTAAAAGAGTCTTCTGGGTGTATCGAATCATTTTATTGTGCAAGTGCCGATGAATTTTTTTTTTTTTTTTTAAAAGTGTTAAAGTCTCTCCCGAGAGGGTCGAAAAAAAATTATCCCGAAAGTGTCAAAGAAGTTTAGGTGGAGTATCAATTTTTTTTATTTTATTTAATAATCCAGAGTGATTAGGAATCAGGAGGTGAAGCAAAGAACACCCTCTTCCACTTTTCGGTACGCGTTGTTTATGTCTAATAAATTCAATTGGAGGAGAAAATTATTATCCTTTTCAGCGAAAACATAATATTTCTGCTATCTTCTTCGATTAAAACATCATTCAGTCTAAGGGAGATTGATTTCCAATGCAAAAATTGATGGTTCAGCTTGACTCAACCGGCTCAGACTCTGCATCGACATCTAAACACCTTTCGGTATTTTATAAATTAGCAATTTAATTGCAAATAAAACTTCAGAATAGCCAAACTTGTACAAACCACTTTGGCACATAAAACCCATTTAAATTGGCGCATATAAATGATCGAATTAGCGCACGTCACACGAATAAATTCACACTCGGAAATAGCACAGCAGAACAAGTAGCGCAAGTTTGACGCATTTTTGTATTACTTTTGTTTAAAATCGAATTAAAATAAAATTTATAACTGAAGACCGAATTGAATGAAAAGGAATCAAATCCAGTTTGTATGCCAAATGTAGTAATACCTGGTTTACTATGGATTAGCAAAAAATAATAATTTTGACCTAATACCCATAAAAGCTAAATAAACTCATAAAATTATTAAATTAATGCCGACTGCTGCGGCCACTTTGCTTTGTTGTAGTTCATGTTGTTGATTAGTGTTGTCGGTCGTCAACATGTTTTGTATCGTGTAGTACTAAAGATCGACAAACTGACAACAACAGGTGTACAGCGGGGTACAATAGAATTAGAATAGAATACTAAATGAACAAACGAGCGAAAATTCTTTGGTTTGTCTTTCAAATCATTCAAAACATTCGATTGTAAGTATCTATAAAATGCTTGATTGAGGCATATCAATTTCTACTGATGACTTCATATTGTCGTATATAGAAAGATATAGCGCTACAATATGCAAGTATAACACCGACAACTACGAAAATAACGAGAAAAATTTACTGTCATGTATGTCAAATGGTTGACTGTCATTTGTTTATTTGCATATGGCAAGAAGTTTTATTTTTATTTTTATTTTTTTGTACACTGCATGCATGTGGTATAAGAGTATATGAAATTTGTGTCAGTGTATGTAACAGCTAGCAGAAGGAAAGACAGATCGATTTACAACAAAAGTTCTGTCGATATAGATTTGTCCTTCTGATTGGTTATTCGTGATAGCTTTAAGATGGAGAGTTTTCAAATTTGTATATCTAGGCTTTGCTAGTTCTTCAAATCGGATAGCTAAAAAGGGTGTAGCTCTCATAGAAAAAGTTGAGTCGATATAGATATGTCCGTCTGTCTGGCTGTCTTATGCACATGAAGCACTTGGAAACTATAAAATCTAGTATCTCCCATTATAAGATAAATATTATTCAACCCACCTTCTCTAAAAGGTAATCTTAATTCAATTCTTATAAAATATTTTATTTAATTAAATATGGGATCACTTACCCCATACAAAACTGTTCTTCTGGCAGGGTTTTTGTAAGAAAAATATTTAATTGTGGCTTGAAACGACAAATATGTTATATCTTATAGTAATCTCAATAAAATATCCCACACGGATTTTAATAGTAATTTATGCTCTATAAAAAATTCAATTTCAAAGCGGATACAGGGTATCTCGAAGTCGAGAAAATTTTACTGCAGCATTCTTTCGCGTTTTCTATTTAAACAAAAGTCTCCATGGCGTGAAACAAAAGTTGCTAAAACCAAAAAAGATCTCAAAATATATTTTTTCAAATACAAAATCAAAAATATCAGCAAGGGATCGATACCGCTTAGGGACATCCCATATATAAAAATAATTATATGGGTTAATCTCCTTATAGACATTCTGACTTTGAATTTAACCGATTTATAATATTTCTAAATGAGCGATGTTCCTTATAGATATCCTGACTGCATTTATAATAGTTTTTAATGGCCGATATTTCTTATAGTCTTTCTGATTTTGAATTTAACCGATTTATAATAATTTTTTTATGGTCGATACTTTTTAAAGACTTCCTGACTTTGAATTTAACCGCTTTATAATATTTTTTTAATGAGCGATACTTCTTCTAGATATCCTGGTTTTCAATTTAACCGATTTATATTATTTTTTAATGGACGATTCTTCTTTTAGTCTTCTTGACTTTCAATTTAACCGATTTATAATATTATTTTATGAGCGGTACTTCTTGAAGACATCCTGACTTTAAATTTATCCGATTCATAATAATTTTTCTATGGGCTATACGCCTAACAGTCATCCTGACTTTGAATTTAATCGATTTATAATAATTTTGGTACGAGTGCATGTTCTCATAAAGATTCTGTATTTGAATTTATCCAATTTAAAATAAATTTTGATGTTAGAGACTTCTTATAGACATCCTGACTTTGGATTTTTCCTATTTATAATAATTTGTGTCTGGACAATATTCTTAGTTGTCTTCCCGACTTCGAATTTATACGAAATGAATTAAATTCTTTTTCTTTTTTTAATTTTTCCCCAATCTTTCATATCAAACCTTGTACTATAACTACATTATATCATATTATATTATAGCAAGGTATAGCACACAATAGCATTTAAATAATATGTATCTCCATTATTATTGCTTAAAATATGCGCAAATGTTCCACTGTTCCAAGCTTAAGCCTGACTCTAAGCATTTAAATTGCCGACAAAGTATATAACTCGTATATTACGTACGACAAGTTCAGATCTTGAAACTTTTCTCACACTCAGCACGTTTGGGAGAAGTTCTCTGCTATATATATATATATATTGTAATAAAGGCTTGTCAAAATATTGTGTCGCCTGTCAGTCAGTCATAGTGTTCTTCCGTCGACATCACCGTCGTAAAATATAAAATTTTAATGCTCATAAATTAAATATGCAACGAAATTTCCATAACAGCATTTTTATTACATAGTCTCCAAAATGGTGAAAAGTGAAGCTCAGCTGTATACATGTTGCACGAATATTTTAACTAAGCTTGTATCTAACGAGCGACCGACCTACTGCTGTTCTAGATCAGCGTCGAATCGTGCTAGAAAAGGTTGTAAAAAATTGACTCACGCTGTATGAGTTACATACGATCGAGCGAAACATCTTTCTCCTACATTTTGTCAGACTGCATGCAACGTGCAATCGATTTGATTGCACAAACCGTAAAATATTTCATTTTATTTGGTTTATTTTATTTCGCTTGTAAACGCCAGCATTCGTGGCTACTTAAAAATGTAAATTTCCTAAATGCATTTCTGTTGTTTCTGTTGAATTTGTGGAATTTATTCGTGGGCTACTACTTGGGCAGCCTTGTACTGGGAGCGATTTTCGAACTCTTATATGTTAACATGATTTTAATTACTGTCACTATTCTGCAACTGGAAATGCTTGGTTAAATGAAAGTTGAAATTTGTTAAAAGTAATCTTGGCGCCGCCGCATAAAATAATTCTATAGGCAGCTACTATTTGTTAGCACAGTACAGTGAGTCAGTTGAGTAATATCGTTCTTTGTAGATATTTGTTCAATTAATTCTTTTAATAATGATAAAATAATCTTTATATTAATTATATTTATTAATTTACTTACTTTAGTCTTTAAACTAAATATTAGTTCTGTTTATTGGTAATGAAAAATACTTCCTTTTACCATAAAACCTAAGCAGTCTTACCAAATTTACTTAGAATTGTTTCTAATTTAGTTGCTCGAAAATTTAAGTAGTTAACATATTTCTATTTAAGCACTTTAAGTTTTTTGAATTTCGTCAGAAATTTTATTTTATATCAAAGTTTTGAGGAAAAAGTTTTATTTGCGATTAGGTGCGATGCATCACCGAGCATTAAATTCTTTATATATATGGATATAGTGTGAGGTATTGTGTGATATTACTTGCAGTTTGAGTAGCACATATATCATAGATTTGAAAAGCATTGGCAAAACAGTTTGAATAGCATTAGAGTTTAGTAATTTTTTAGCTTAGAAATTTTATTTATATTTTTACATTATTTGATGAAATAAACCTTAAATGTTACACTTAATAAAGCTTCCTATCTTTCAGTTATTCCTTTTATAATCAATTGAGTGTCTTTTATGTGATGCATGCACAAACAAACATACAAAAATGTTGTCTACAATTTTATAAACATTTAGTTTTATTTAAGACATTACACTAGTATATTCCAATGTATATGTTCCTCCATTTAAAGTTAGCATCCAAGAAATGTAGCTTTAAATTCATCAAGCAAGCCATATTTTCTATAGAATGTTCTAATAAGTACTTCAAACTGCCCAACGCAACTCTTTCTTTTTTTAAATAATTTTGGTTAATAAAGCATCAGCGTCACATATTTCTGACATGTTCCTTCTTTAACTTAGCATTTGAAACATTTCTTCAATATGCTGAAATCAATCTTTATCTTGATTTAAAGATCTGATCTATTCTACTGTAGCTCCAGATCACTAACCAAATCATTTACATCTTCTCGATGCTGTAACTTGTTTCTTATATCTTGAAATATTGTTGCTTTTTTCTTCAATATCATTTCTATCTCCTCCTCTGAATCAACTTCCATACAACTACATATCACCATTAAATAATATCTCATATCTATTCTATGGTTGCCCTAGATCCCGAACCAAATCATTTACGACTTCTTGATAAGCTGCTTTTGTTATCTTGAAATATCATCGCTTTTTTCTTCATCATCAATATATGTATCATCATCCACATATGTATCCACATCATCTTTGAATCTTGTAATACTTTCTAAGTAAGTTTGATTTTTGGTTTGAGGAATCCCCATTGAAGCAACTTCTGTATAGTTCCCTAATATGCTGCTGCTATAATTCGGAATCTCATATTTGCTACAAATGTAACATAAATTTGCCAAATATGTCACTGAGGCTGCAACAGTAGATACTGACCTTTCGAGACCCTGCCTTATCGGCATAATGACGTTTAATTAGGGACTCGCCAGTATGGATCTGTTGCCTGCCATCACCAGGTGTTGGTACTCTGTCTATAGCCACAAACAAATTCAATTTCCAACAAATATATATGGGCTCTAGTTAGGCATCTCATCTAGACTCGAAGTCCGAAGTACGAAAAAAGAACTTGACTTCAGCCAGTATTTTGAGGTTATGTCATAAATTCGAACGAGGTGGTATTGTATTGTATATTGTAGAGGCTGTCTCGGTTTGAACCGATGATATCTGGTCACCCAAATCTCGTCTTAAACGGGTTTATATAGGCTGGATAGGTTTCACAGCTTTGATTTGTAGTTTTTAGCACTTTTTTGAGGTTATGTCTTAAGTTTGAGGCTATCTGTTGATTACGAATAAGAATTTAGGTTAGGAGTTAAAAATACTTTGCACCACTCTAGCGTAGTGTCTCAGCGAACAAACATTTATTGGTGTGTTGAGACCATCTTTGTACGCCTAAACTTCACACATACGGTTTGGAAGGGATGCATAAAATTTGGTTAAATAATTTAGCTAAAAGGAGCTGCAAGGTATATGGATGACTTGGATTAGTCCGGGTATACTATAATCATCCATGCGTCAACCATCTTAAGGCTCACATAAGATGTGCTTATATTAGTGATGACATCTTCAATCGACCCAAATCTTTTGCCGGCCAGATATTTCTTCACATTTGGAAACAGGAAATAGTCACTGGAAGTTAAATCTGTACAATATGTAGGGTGGGACAGCATTTTGTAGTCCAATTTATGGATTTTCACCATGGTGATCACAAACGTATGACCCCATGCAAAGTCTTCACGGAAATGTGCTTAAAATCAATATCGAATCTATCCAAAAGTTCTGAGTATTTTTCGCCTTTGATCTATTTATCCTTTTCAAGGTAATTGCTGTGAATGGTCCATAGCCCTGGTTTCATTTGGTGATCAAACACCCGGAGGCATATACTTTTTTGATTGCTTCTTGGTCTCTGGTGTGGTGTGATCATCACGTTGTGGTGTGATTCATATTCTGCCTCCATTCGGATTTTGGCTGAACATAGCCAAACACTTCTTTCCAGTGGACACAAGGTTGTGGATATGGTTGAGTATGAGCAAACGCGACACCCATCGTGCATAGTTTTTCCATTTTTATAAAATACTTGTACATGCTCAGCCACCTCCAACACTTCCATTCTTCGATCGTCTAATATAATTTCATGGATTTTAACGTGAACTTTCGTGA
Organism: Leucophenga maculata; assembly: GCA_035044805.1. Classification (NCBI taxonomy): domain Eukaryota; kingdom Metazoa; phylum Arthropoda; class Insecta; order Diptera; family Drosophilidae; genus Leucophenga; species Leucophenga maculata. The sequence continues at coordinate 329,501 of JAWNNP010002289.1, forward strand.
TGTCCTCTTTTTGGCAACCACCTGAACGTTAGGCATCACTTGTGCTGGTATGACCACAACGTAAGCCGAGAAATCACTTCTTAACCATTAATATTTATGGTGCAGAGTCGTCATAGTTTTTACCAAGGAAAGGTTTCGGTGTAGTTTTTTCTTGCGTGACGTATATATATTCTCTATGGGGTCTAGGGGCACTTCTTTAATTTTACCATAAAATACCATAGACTTCATATATTACCATCTATTTTTTGCTTTTATTTTCCTCTAAGTCTCTCACTGTCTGTCTCTCTCTGATCTCTTTCTGTTAAACAGAAACCTTCCTAAGCCTCCCTAAACTAAATAATTCTAAATAATAATAATTTGTAGTTCTAATAAACCTTAAATTCATGTGCCTCCCAGTATACAACTTTTCAAGTGCTAAAACACTTCAAAGTAAAATATTTTACGTTCATTAACCAATAAAATAGTTCATGTGCTAAAATTAATTCACTTACAAATAAGTTTTAAATCGTCAACTGTTGACCACTTGCAGTCAAAACTTTCCACAATTTTTATTACCTCGAAATGCCAATCAATATTAGTCATCATCATGCAATCTAAAGCAAGAAAATAAATCGCCAGGCTATAAAACACTTAACGGCATGCGCCCGCACCAACCCTAGAATGCGCGAGAATATCGGCTGATTTACGAAATACGAAATAATGCAATAAAATAATTTATTTCGTGACATCAGCTTCGACAGTTTTCAGAAACGATAAACCATGTCTAATAGGACTAATAAATACCAGAAACATATAGAGACCAGAGACAGACGGAAGAAAGTCACAATGACTAGCAAAAAAAAAAAAAAAATAAATAAAATAAAGGAAACCAACCGGTTTTGTTTAGACTTTACAATAGATCGGTGCAACTACGTCATCATTAGCTAAACAGTTATTTTTATACACAAAGTTTGCATGAACTCAGCATCATAAAACAAAATGACAATTTTTTTCTGGAACATAATTCATTTTGGATTAAACTTAAATATTGCATGGGACCTCCGAAATATTTCTAAATTTCTAAACATAACAAATGGCGCAATCGTCTGATATGAAAAACTTTTTATCAGCAGCAACAAATGCAAACTAAAAAAAAAATATAAAAATTATTGGACCATATCAGCGCTTTCTTCATACTTGTGTATATAATATATATTTGGACTAGGTCACGGTTGATTGTTAATTGGTACGTTTTGTGTTAGTCGACTGGTTTGGTAAGTGGGCCTTATTATCTGAAAGTATTTATGCGTTTGATTGAAGAGCGTGTGGCAATGTTTGCTAATTGCATTTGGCTATTGTGAATGAATTTTTTTTTTTTTGGAACTTCTATATAAATGTTTTAGAGAAACATAAAAAATAGTGAAACAAACCCAGACTGTGTGAACTGTGTGAGATTTGAGTTTTGGTCCATAAGCACATGAGTTGAGCAAGAATTCAACCACTCTAAGCAACATGATATATGCAATATGACGTATTGAAGGGATTTAAGAAGTTTGTTACTTCGAGATGACTATTGCTGATACCAATAAAGAGTTTTTAAAGATGTCTTCCATCGTGATTGGGTTCCATTCTTGCTGTGGTGATTTGTACAGATTTACCAAATGAAGCAAAAGCCAAAAAAATTGGAAATTATGTTTGCAACATGTTGGCAAGTGCAAACATAATAAATTCGACACAACAGGTTCGTGTCTGACATCGAGCATGTTCTACATATTGGCTTATTCCAATTCATGCGCGGTCGTCCTTTATTACCAAGTTCACCAATCTAGTTGGAGCTGCCCATGTAAATCATACTTCTGGAGCTTTCTCATGCATTCGAATGAGTTGACCAGATGAAGACTACCAAAACACTTTCATTTGATTTAAACATGGTCCATGCTTTTGTACCATACAGTAGGACCGGGAGTATTTTGATTTGTGCCTTTCGAGAGAACATTACTTCTTATTTCCTTACTTAGCTCAAAATACAATCTATTTGCAAGCGGCGTCATTCATCGCCTTTGTTGCCGCTGGTTTCTAGGTAAACGAAGTTTTCTAAGTTGAAATTCTCCAGCGTCCAAGATGTAATGACTTCTTGCAAGTAGATACCAAGTACTTCGTTTTGTTCCCATTCTCCGCTAGACTTATGATTCAAGACTTAATTTTTATCTCCCAGAAAGACTTACTGACTCGGCTCATCCGCGTACGCAGATAAGCCCTACTGACATCAGATGTATTCCATCAGAAGATTGAAAAAATCGCATAAATGTGTAGCACCTTGTTTTTTTTTTTGTATCAAAGGGTTCGTAGCGGCTCTTTCCTACTCTGACAACTCTTTGTGTGTGGGATACCTAGTGCAGGAAGCGCCTTGAAAACTTCGTCCTATACTATCGTATTTCCTGGATTGCAGTGATGTCAGTCTTGTACCTTGCGAGGTACCAGTTTCAAACATTCCAGTTGTATATACAAAAACCCAGAATGTACGACATACTATATGTATGGTGACAACTCTTTCTAGGGTTGTGATCTGTATATATATGTATTTGAATTGAATTAAGATAATGCAAAATTTAAAGTTTTTAGTTTAAATAATAAGAAAGACAACAATTATTGCTGTTAGAAAAACAGGAGAATGGCCAGGTTTTTAGGAGTAATACCCCTTCATTAGATACTTGTTATCTGAAAAGAGAATAGGAAAGACGAAATACGAACAGCGAGACAGACAGACGGACATGTCTATATTAATTTAATATTTTGTATGGAGGCCCCCATTTTTAGTGTTCCCATTTGGACCTTTATGAAATACATCAAATTGTGTGTTTTTAGCTGAATTAATAAGAATTTTTTTCATTTCATTTTAGGTTTCTATGGCTAGTGGGTCGGTACAAACATTGAAGACAAGTTATCTGAAGAAGTAGTGGGAAAATCTTAATATTTAAACTGGGCAGATCGTCTTTTCTCTAAATTCTTGTTGTTCTTACGGACAGCCAGACAGACGGATATTTCTAACTTGGCATTTTTTTTTTTAATATTTTGAATTATTTAATTCCAAACCAAATCTTTCAAACCTGCTTTCTTATTAACCCAATTAATACTCTTAAATAATTTCATTAATTTTAAGCTACTTCATTATAAACATTTTTCCATTCAATATATACATAAATCTAAATTAATTCCAGTTGTGCTTCCCCTTTTACCAGCAAAAAAACTTATTTAATAAATAATTGACTCATTGAAAATTCTTTAATTAAATGATATATCTTGAGAGCTACTCGACTAAAGAAGCATATCTCAATTAAAAACTATTTTATTATCTGCAACGTGGTTTGAAATTTTTCTTTAAATATTATCAAATCAAATGCCTACACGTAGTCTATTATTTGGCTAGTAATGTAACTCGAAATATTTCTATAGCAATTATGTTGTCAACAGTTCATCAAAATCTAACAAGCCAATAAATCGCTCAAACACTGACAAATAGCTGACATTTATCACCGCTTCAAAACGGAAGTCACAGGCAGCTGTTAATTGACCAGTCTTCGATTTGAAATACTTTGAAAAATCCAAAAGTCAATCAAAAAGTTGCTCAATGAAAAATACATACAAAAAAATATCTGCGTATAAATCAAACTCAATTTTACAATTGTTTGAAACGCCTTGATTTTGGCCGCTCTAGCTCTAACCTAAAAACAATGATAAGCCTTCAAAGGACATCAATGAAAACTCTAAGCGCTACAATTCTGTGATATATTTTACCAAGAAAAATTACATAGCTATTAGCTGAGTGTGGTACATTTTAATGCTTATCTGCGCAATCTGTTACCCTTTTTGAGACTGCCTACTTATTACACATCTTCTAGGTAGTCTAGTCTATTACCTGGAATTGTGTATCTTTTAGTTCGGCTTTAGTTTTTGCAAACTGTTGGCCGAATTATGCACGCTCATAAATTGTCAATTCGTTGTATCTGGCTGGTTTGGCTGGTTGTTTGCTTTATAATTGCGCTGCAATGTATCTTTTTTTCGTGCAGCTGATGTGCGTTTCCTTTTCATTGCCGCATGCTGTGCAAGTGTCCCTGTTTGTGCTAAAAAAAAATCTCTTCTTTTTTGTATTGGCTTGTGCCGCTTATTCTACGTAGGCGATGTACTACTTGATAAGGTTGTCAGAAACGCACTTTTTTAAAAACCTGTTGCGATTTTTTTTACTTTTTTTGTATGATAGTAGCTCTAATTTGACATGCTATTGTGATAAGTGTGAGAGTTTAGTGGGTTTTGTATTCATGTGTGGCATAGAATTTCTCAGAAAATAGATATATTGTTGGGTGAAGTTCAGTTTAGTACAAGAGTTGCTTGATATTTCTTATTAAATCACACAAAAATATAAATTTATCTGCCAAACCCGGTTCTGTCTTGCCTACTTCTGCCTGCTTTACTCTCTTACACTTCTATTCTCAAAGCACTCGCTCAATTATTGATACTAATAGCAGGTGCTACCATATGCACCTATCTATTATCTTTTATTAGCCCCTAATGCGGCGGACTAAATAGCTCAAAAAATTTCCATAGTTTTTACGATATTATTTTTGTTTTATCAAACGCAGAAATTACATCATGGTAAACAAGTTGTTTATAGTAAACAACAACCAAGAGCCCTCTAAATCCCATATATCAACTTATCTATTGCTTAAAAATGTTCAAACAATTTGCCTATATAAAGCTTAATGTCCCATGAAAGTACGCCATTGGTCAGACACGTGCTGAAACTTATAACAAGAGTTAATAAAAAAAAATTAATTATCAAAAATATATTATATAGCAGCTGGGTACTACACAATGCTAGATAACCAAACTGACCTAGTACTATAGAAAAATGCTAGTTAAAAAAAAAAAATAAAAAAAAATTCCCCTATTATTATTAACTTTTCTTTTTTTTAAGGTCATTCCCGAATTTAATATTTAATCGCAGCATTATACAAGAGTTATATGCGATTAGAGTGCTCATTACTATCAGTAGCAGACGGTGCTTCAAAATATTACTAATAAGATTTTAATAATCTTGAGACTTTTCATAATAAGTCGTAAACAAGAAATTGATTGCATTTCAAAATTCAGTAACTAGGCGACCTCAATTTCACTTTTAAATATTACAGAACGGCTTTATATGAAAAGTTCAAATAAATAAATAGCTATCGGCGCTGATATCTTGGCCGATAAACAGCGCACGTCATATATTGTCGTTATAGTCTGTCGGTTTGCATTAATAAAATGTTTTAAGAAAGTCAGCAGGAACACTCGCTCAGGAATTTTTATGGCAGCCTACTAAATGTTTAAACAAATAAGCTAAAATTTTTTTTTTAAAAGTAAATACACCCATAAACCGACTTTCTTTGTTGCTGCTGCACTTCCGCGAATTACATCATTCTAGGTTTATTGACCGAAATACTTCTTCAAGTTTAAAATAATTAATTACACAATAATCAAATATTTAATCAAACACTTCTAAATTAGTTTTCTGTTGAAAATTGCGATTTAACAATTCGCAGAAATCTGTGCACAGATAAAATTTTTGTGGTATGTCTATAAGCAATGTCCGGTACTATCTCAAGAAATACCACTTGACCCTCGTACAGTTCATTTACAGCGTAGTATTTCAACAAAATTAATAGATTTCAGCGCATTTTTACGCCATGAACTCATTATTAACTTAAATAGCACAATTTAGTATTAAAAATATGTCTGATTGATAACATTAAAAATTTCGGAGAATTTAAAATTAAATCACGCAAAAGATTTAGCTAAAATTATGTGCCTTGGAATTTCCTTGTTATTAGATAGTAGAGTGGAGATTCGATACGGAAATATATTAAACTTGACATATCGCCAAAATAATAATAAAAAAAAATATATATATATATGCTTTGAGCATTATTAATATTGATAGTACATATTGATAAAAAAAACGTGAACAGACATTTTTGGAATTCCTTTAGTATTTGAACGAGAAATTAACACCTTTGAAAACTTGAACATGTGACGCTATACGAAAGATTATTTTGAGTTTAATTTGCTTTAATTTGTTTATGTAGAGGCATACATAGCATCTGGTTTCCAATTTTAAAATTTATGTAAATTTAAGCTAAAGATGTAATAATTTCTTAATAAAAATTTTTGTCTGTTTGTTTGTACGCACATCACCTTAAGACAGCTCATTGCAAACAAAATCGTATTACTGAAAATTAAGAAGCTTTATTGTGTGTAAAATATAGCATTTATTTCAACGAAATCGAACTGCAGTGTTAAAAGTTATTAATGCTAAAATATAAATTAGAACTCTATACACTAAAGCTATTCAAACTGCAGGCAATTCATTTGCCTTCCAGAATTTTTGTTCCGTATTCTCTAACTCAAATAGCAACATGTTACTGGGGGAACTCCCTAAGACTCGTTGAAATATTAAAATAAATAATTACAATAATCATGTGGGCGCCCTTTAAGCAATGCATGCTTGCCACACTCTGCCGCCTCTTATCTACAATCAAGCACATATTTTTTTTTATTTATTTTGCTTACTACTCGCGCTAAGTACAGCAATAATGCCAACTGTTACAACCCAGTGAATTCATTAATAAAAAATATATAGAAATAAAATATTTTAACATCAATTAACGCCCGAGCGCTAATTCCGGCCGCCAATTGTGCCACATTCAACTACATTAACACAAAATTCTCAATTTTTGTTACAAAATTTGTTGCAAGTCATGCAACGCACAGCAGGAAATTCCCAAAAATCGCACAGCTGCACTAAAATTCTGATTTAGTTTGCTACTGGCAACGCCTCTACTGAATGCACCGCTGTATCCCTATTTGTATTAATTTTCAGCCCAAAAAAAAAATATATCAAAAGAAGCAAAAAAAGAAAGCAATTTTGACGAGCGACAGTAAAAGTGTGTATGCCGTAACAAAGCTGCAACCGCAAGGCAGACACGAAATGTTCTTCTTACGAAAAACCGCAAAAAAGGATACTGGACAGCACCGGAAGCTATATGTGTGCGATATATGTCGTGCGGTCTGTTATACTGCGCCTCTTACAGTACTTATGTCTTATGTCCTGCGCCCTTTTATTTTGGCTTTTATTTAACATGACGCAACAGAAATTGTTGTCGTCGTCGCCCTTATACCTTTGTCTGTAGCGGACTTAAGATTATTTTGCTGCATTCAGACATTTCTATGCATTATCCTGCGGCGATTTTTGGTTTATTGTAAAGCGTAAATGTTGTCTGCTGCTTTGCATGTTACTTGAATGACTTGGCATGCTCGCTTGCAACATTTTACACGCAACGATTTGTCTATCATTAATATCCTGCTAGGATACTTTTCTATTGAGTAAATGTCAGACAATGTCAATAAAAAAATGCTGCCTTTGAACTTTAACCCACATGTTGTTTGCTATTTTGTGGACTTTAATATTCATTTCAGAGATTTAAGAAAAAATACAGAAAACATTTTTAATATAAGTCCATTCCTTATGGCTTTAGTCACTTGAAATAAATGTTGAACTTCAACTTTAAACGAAACCTGTCTCTCATTTAAGTATTTCTGGCACTCATTTAACAAGTACCACCCACAGATATACTCAAGATCACTTACTTTCTAAATAGCTAGAAATACCAACCCAAAAAAAAACCAAACTTCAAGAGTTAAAATATGTGAAACATTTAAATTTGCACCAAATTAGGCGCCAATCTGCGCGCCTGTCAAGATCACTTAAAGACACGCGCAACTAAACAACCGAACTGGTCTCGAGAAAGCCTAGATTGAGCGTAGCTTTGCAGCAAGTGTTTGGTAGCAAAGAAATAAAAAAAAAAAAAATATTGTCATGGGCGTATTTCTAATTTCTACAAGCGACAAAAAAAAAAAAAAATAGTCAAAGATCCAAAGAAATTCCAATGTACAAACTATGTAAACGCCTTATCCGGTTGCTGGAAGCTGCTGCTGCAGCTGAATCTGAATCTGAGACCAAGAAAATGAAGCGCACAGTGTTGACACTAAATGTAGGTACATACAAGCACAAGTGTTGTAGAGTGGCCAACACAATAAGAATGAATGCGTGCCACCCATGAAGAAGCAATCACTTTGGTGCAATCACAAACAGTGATACACGCGGGAGGGTGCATAGGCAGACTGACAGTGCGACAGCTGCATACATTTGACAAACGTTGACACTACACTCGCTCGCTCGCTTGCACACTCGATCCATCGATCGATCGATCTGACCGGTCCGGCTTGTACGCCGAATGTGGCGTCTGTGGCGACATTTCTCAAACGTTGTCAGCGGCGGCGGCGGCGTTGTTGTCCACTGGCGCTGGTGTTGACATTGTGCAATAGCCACTTGATTTCTTATTTGAATATTTATGTGTTGTGCTGTGCAGTGTGGATCAGATCGCTTAGTGTTCCGTTCCGCGTTCAAATGTGCGCACGCGCTTTTCAAATGAACAATTTGAATTGGATCGACAAACTATCGATGACGTTTAACTTTAAGACCGATTACCCTTCCCGCTCATATAGTATTTTTTTTTTTTTGTTACAATCGTGCGATCGTGATGTGTTGTTCAACGTCGTCATGATGATCGCCTCCGCAAGTGCAAAACTCTACACTTTGTTGGTTGTTTGTGGAAAAAAAATATAGGAGAAAAATTTTAGCTTCATTGGAGACGAAACTTTAATACGCTTAATTATCCATAAATTATAGAACGTTGATTTAGTTTCTTATAGCTAATAGATCTCGAGAAATTTCTGTTCCAGAGCAAGATATTTTCCACATATTAATAAAATAATTTAGAATAGGGAAATGCAGGCTTTTATGAAGCAAATTTATTGCTCCAGAACTTTTATTTCTCTAGGTCTAGTTGCTACATAGAGTTCTAAGCCAACGTTTTTTAATTTATGTGGCAATACAAATTTAAGGAATAACCTCGGAAGCCTCTTTTTTTACTTGATCCGTTGTGGTTTTTTCTCTCCATTTTTCCAATCAGTTGTAAACATGTCTCAAAATAAATAAAGAAATAGAAATTTGGCAAGAAAAAAAGGAAGAAAAAAACAATAATTCAAACACCATTTCGAACTAAATTTTGTCCTCCTCTTCTACCAGTTTAATCTTAAAAAGTATTTGAAGATTTTTTATGTTTCCACATCAAACAAATTTAACCAACAGCTTATACGCTCCTTTCAAAACAATATATGTAGGGTATTAAATAAAAATAAAATAAGAAAAATTCAAATTTAGTGAAATGTGGAATGAAGTCGCCACTGTGCTGGAACACACACAACGCCGACCATTGCCATCCAGCAATATCAAGAGTCCGTCCATTAATGCACGTTTTGGCATCTTATCAATGTCGATTAAAACTGACAGTTTGCGCATGCGCAGCATGAGAGAACAGTCACTCCGACGACGACTGGTTGTTCTCCAAATGCGGCAAAACAACTCCACTTCACTGAACACACACGCATTTGGCTCTGGCTTGGCCCTTCACCAATTTGTAACTCTGAGGCAAAACACTTTCTTTCGTCGCATAGTTAATTCATTATTTATGAATTGATCAATTTGTTGTTAGAAAAAATAATAATAATAATAAAAAGGCAAACATTTTCCACCCAACGCCCTATAATACGTACACTTGGCTGCCTCTAACGATCATGTAACGCTTTGGTATATTTATTTGCGATTCCTATTAACGTCAACGCAATGTACTGGCGTTGACTTTGACGCTGTATCACTGAATGCCGATCATCATCACCGTTCGACGTAGTGGAGTAGCTATTAATTTAGTGGAAATTGTTACACATATCCTCGACGAAGCAATTGCTTTGTCATTTTCCAAGTAAATTGCTGCAAAGAAAAATTTATAATTTATTCATTATTGATTTTGTTTCATGATGCCTTGTTGCAACTTGTTGTTGTTGGTTTGGATTTCTGTAGAGCAGCTAGTTTTACTGTGGAACTGTTTCATAAATTTATTCTAGCAGAAATTAAGATAAACCTGTTTAAGTTGTATCTCCCAAATTGCAGAAAATCAAATTTATTAACCAATCTCTACAGGGACTAGCATATAGCATCGCTCTGCGCCTTGAAGAACCAAACTATTCAAACATATCCAATGGATCTCCCAAAACCCATTACTTTTCATACGAAATTTAATCTGTGTTCCTCAAATGGTCTCAAAGATATGAAGAATTTCGTTTACGAGTAACGGGTGATCACCTCCTCCGATTTTGAACATACTTAACAGGAATACTGCCCCTGACTGCCTTCTGCTCTGTACCTCTGTTGGATGCAAAGATTTGTTTACCGCTCATATATATGGTGGCGGTATATCGCTCCTCCAATTCTGACCTAACTGAACAGGATTACTTCTCCCGGTCCTCTTACCATGTATGTCAAATTTCATGTCTGTATCTAAAATCGATGCAAAGATATGGCAAAGTTTTTATATAGCTGATATGTTGAGTAAGGCAACACCCAATCGGATTTTGAAAAAAAAAGTAGCCTATGTTCCTTTCCAAAGTCCCATCTATCTCTATAGCAAAAAAAATGCATACCAATTGGTTTAGCGGTGTAAGAGAGTAAGATCCATCCATTCATCGGAACTTCACCATAAAATGGTTCGACAAAAAGTATTAAACGTCAGAAGGCATCTACCATCTAATGGTATATATGAGGTGTGTCAAAAAAGCGGTGGCTGTTTTAATCATGAATATATATTTTGTCCCATCAAAAGTAATCTTCTTAAGGTTTCCGATCTTCAAAGCACTTATGTTATGCACTTTTTGGTATGGCTTTGAACTCAATCTTCAATGAGTCTTCTTCGCAAAGGGAAAAATACGATTAGTGAATAAATTATTATTACTATACAGGGCTCCCAACCAAACGCATCCTCGACACAGTATGCATGACATCTTTATCCGATCCTGTTCATGGAGGAAAATGATGGAGTATTTGGGACAGCAGAGCAAAGATGTTTTGGGTATCACACGCCGTTCTAATTTGCGGTATATCAACGATGTACTTCGAAGGAATACCACATGGAGGTTTTGTCGGTTGAGAGGTGATACTGTCTTAATATATGACATAGCAACTATGAGTCAACTTGTAGAGAACGAGGCGCAGGGCAGTAGAAAAGCACTCTGGCACTGTACACCATACATCTTGTCAGCTCCTCCTCTCCTCTTGTCACATTATGCGCCAACGAATAAAAAATCTTTACATCTTTAGGTCGCTGGATCTTAGATTTTTGGGTCATAAATTATGACAGCAAAAATTATGACTCATAAAGTAAAATACCAGCGAACTTTGGGTCAGGGATATGAAGGGCGTAGGAAGCAACTGCTAATGTATTGCATTGCTTCTCATGAAGACTAAATAAATTTTTCTGCTTTAAAGATGTAATTGCATTTCTACATATGTAATTCTAATGTAAGTATATACATATATTCGAAGGACATTTCCAGCAATTTGAATATCCTTTACAGCTATTCGCATTCCAACACTTTCACTGCAAATGAATAATGTTTGCAGTAAATTACAAAAAGAAAGTGAAAATAATTGCGCAGTGAAAGTTTTGCATATGCATGCAGCTGCAACAGCAGCAGCAGCAGCAGCAAAAAGGTAGCAAACAGCAGCACGCCTTCACAAAAGAGGTCCTTGCAAATGTTACAATACACAAATTTTCGCAAATGACAGGCAGACAGGCAGATTTATTGTAGCCGTAGACCGCATAGTTCACGCTCCGTAAACTAAATGAAACTTTAAATCAATTTAAAATAAAATTTCGCCAGCGTAAAGTGGGCGTCGTCGGCAGGCGAACGTGCCGTAGGCAAAACCTATAAAATGCCATAAAATTGCGACAGTCGTGGCGCATATTTGTGTAATTTATGTTTTTCAAACAAATGTCCACAATATTAGACAAAAATGCGACAATGCAATGAAAGGACTTTCCAGCTAAAGGCTGCTCGTACACACACTACTCAGGTGGGTGCTGCCTTTGCGTGTGCCATGTAAGCGGTTTAACTCGGACAATGACATTCTAATGCTGTTGCCGTCCGTCTGTTCGTACACTTTTGTTCGATTGCATTTAATGTCCTTTCGTAGGCGTTCTAAAATGTTTCATTTCGTTGCGCTTGATTTGTTCGCTCTTTCACTACTTTCACATTTCGTTCTTACGAAAAATATTCTATTCGCTCATTTTGTTCGAATTTATTGTCCTTTTAGTCGTTTCAATTAATTTGCGCGCCATTGTTTGTGCGATTAGTTGAGGTTTATACTTTTGTCGTTGGTTGCAAATTCTTTCGAGCATCAGCTGCGCCACGCGCTGTTGTGAATGAAAAATTTTAATGAATTGAACTGCGTAGCGTCTGAAAGGCTGCAATGAGGTTGGAGGAAGTACGCCTAGTTAGGCTTGGCAAATGTTCAGTTTTTATTGCGAATTTTCGGCTGAATCGCTTCATGACATTTTTGAATATTTTGGGTAGGTACTCAAGTCTATTAATGCGAACGTTAATGGTCAGCAGCTGAAAAATGACACATTTTAATTCCATTTATCTATTTTAAATATTAACCACATAGGATCATAAGGATTAGACAGAAATTAAATTACTTTTTAGTGCCGATGAAACATATTTTAGAAAGCAAGGACTCTAGCCTTAAATATTCTTTATTAATTACAAAAAATCCAGTAAGATGTAGACACAAAAATTTCTATTTCGAATTTACTTGCATCATTAAGAACATCTACTATGCCACATGCTCGCTCGCTCAGTTGCACAAATTAGACGCATTTCAAAGCGGCTAATGACATTGCAACTCACGCCGGCATGCGGCAAATTATAACAAAAAAGATATTTAGTAACGATAAGCGATTTGCTTTTACCGCCAAAGTATTTAAGAAAACAAAAAAAAAATATTACAACATATTAAATATGAAACGAGTAACAAACTGTGGTAGGGTCTGCCGATCGTATCTTAAAGTAGCGCAGCAACATGTATCTGACGATCTGCGGCGATCTACAGCTGATAAGGCAAAACGATCGAACGATCGTACAAATGAATGCACACGTTCGCAAGATGGTTTCGAGGATCTGTTGCCAGGGCAGGCAATGAACAACGAAGATTCAATTTATGCTGCGTTGTTATTAATTAAAACTAAAGTCGGGTAAACATGTTTTCAGCTTCTTTTTTTTTTTTGGAATTTGTGTGCAAAGGTTGCTTTGGCGGCTATTTGAAAACTTAATTTGAAGTTGCAGCTGTATGTAGCAGCAAAAGGATTTCTTGATTTGATTAAAAGATACTTTTTTTTTTAAATTTTTTTTTTTTTTTTGATTAAGAGATACTTTTAGTTGCATTTTGTTTACTCAATTAGTATGCTGCATGCCACTGTGTATGTGTGTGGGCTACAAAAATTAAAGCAGAAAAAAATGCTAAACAAATTTTTCTCAGCCTTTTTTTGTAGCCAATAATAAATCAATACAGCTGCACTGTGTTCGTTGTCAAAGCAGTGAAACCATTTTAATCAATGAAACACAATGCCCAAAGGTCCTTTCTCTCACGAGTCATGTATTATTTTTTATTACACTATAAAGGACATGCGGCGACATTAATCAAGGCTGCTCGTAAATTAGTGAAATATTATTTCGTGGTTCTTTATTATTTATTTGGTTTTTTTTTTTCTTATTCAAGTAGAAAAATAAATCATAATTTTTTTTTGTTCATTGTTGAAATTGAAGTCGAGTTGTTGGAGATTTTTCTTCTTTTCAATCACCTCCACTCATTAGGTTTTGTTGTTAGCTTATTAATGTGAAAATAATTTCATTGCTTTGACCTTTGTTGTAGACATTTGCGCTTGTTAAAATAGAAAATTAATGTTTTATTATATTTTTTTGGCTAATAAATAATAATGTTTTGATTGCTGCACAAAAAATGGTAGAAAATATTTGGATAAAGGTAGAAAATAGAAGCATGAGAAAAAAATTGGGCATATATAGGACAATAAAGACAGCAGCACATAGCATAGTTCTATGAAAATTAGAGAAGTTTTTATTGGGTGTATCAAAAAGTGAAAAACTTCAATGAAAAATATTCTGACAAATAAATATAATATAAGAGAATTTGAAATTTTTTTCTGGTTTCATATAAACGCAATTTTTTTCAACATTTCTTTGCTGCTCCTCCAACAACTTTACTTCATTCCCATTTCATGCTGCGCTTGACTAAAACCCCTTTTAAATTGTGCTTAAATCAAGTACGTGTGCTCAATAAATCTTGCACAATGTCAAATTCGCCAGCAAAGCTTGGACCATATCTGCATAAAATTTTTTTTTTTTTTTTTTTAAATATGACCACAACTAATAAGTAAAATGAAATATGCGATCGTAACCACGCCCAGGCGCAACTTAATTGTCGAACGCACAATGGAATGCATAATTAGATGAGAGAGTTGATGGCGGAGAAACGAATCCAATAACTCAAAATGTGCGGAACTTGGGTGATCTGTACCGTAGACGAGCAAGTTAGCTAGTGACAGCAAGAAAGGAAGCCGAAATACAGACCAGACTCCAAGTAGCACTTAGCTGCAGGGCAAAGTTGGAAAATTTACGACTTGACTTGCATCTCGAATTCATAAAAGCAGATTATTTTATTATTATGTATATTTTACTAAATGGAAAATGCATTTTTAATAATTTCATTAGTGACTGACTGACTTTAAAATTTAAAAATAGCTTAGAGAGAAAAAAAATTATAAACTTTTTATGACATTCTATAAGCTATGCCGTATAAGCTGATACGTTTCGAAAATAAAGTCATTCGACTGGCGTCTGCCCTAGATATTTTCTCACCGATAAACGTTTCGTTTAAATTAAAATTTATGCTTTTATAATTGCCATACAGAGTTGTTTTTTTTTTTGGAAGCTTTATCTGTGATCTTTCACTTTTTCACCGTTGCATTCTACAAAATAGACGAAGATCTTCTTCAGCACAAATATTCTTAACTTAATTGGAATTTATTTTATCAGTAAGACTGATCAATGTCCAGTGAGAATAGGAGTTGCTATGCTAGCTTGTATGAGTTTATTATTTAAATCGTTGTCGTTGGAATTATAAACTCATTTTCAACAAGTTCCAGAATTTCGAAGTTCGGCTAAGGTGTTTTTATTAGGTTTCCTTTATTGTCTGATCGATTGTGATAAGTATTGTGCATAGTTTTTTTTTTTTTTTGTTATGCTTAAAGTTGAGATGAGAGTTCTTTGTTGTTGTTGTTTAATTTATGCGCTTATTTGTATAAGTTTTTTTTTAAGAAAATGTGACACACATAAATTTTCCATTGCTGTAGATTGTTTAAGATGAATATTCCATTAAAAAATTTATTAGTAATTTGTTGAAATTCGACACACTTATAGCAAAATTTTGAAAGCTTTATGTTACATTTGAGCAGACTGTTTTCTATGAAATAGAAATTACTCATCTCGAACCAGTCTTCGCTAAGTTCATATGTCTACTGAGTAGATACGCCAAAGAACTACTAGGCAATGGGCAGATGAACCTAGCGAAAACTGCTTTGAGATGCTTTATTCTCATTGATTTCTGCAGTGGATTCATGCTTCCAGTTTATAAAATGCATTTCTATTCTGGTTGTAAGTTCCCTGCTGGTTCCATTGACTTGAATGCTGGCTAAAAGTCTGTCTATGTTAGTGTCTTCGGAAGTTTTTCAGCAGGTTTGCGATGCATTACAGTTTAAAGTTCTGCTAAAGATGCATAGCACCAAAACATGATTTTCAAGCGCATCAACAGCTTCTTCAGCTGCTCATATAGTTCATCTTTGATGTTCTGGAACAAGATGTGTTATGGTGCATGACCCTTCAATTCTTCAGTGCTTAAAATGTGTCATATTTTAGACGTAGTGAAGAATGATCCTTCTTAGGTGGTTGGTTTTGTTTCAATATATCGAAAACTTCGGGCAAACAAATGGCTGTACACCATTCAAAATTGAACTTCTATATTGTTCTAAATTTTTTTCGATGAAAGCTTTTACACATTCTACTTCTATAATCTTCTTACATATTCCTTTGTAACGGGAAACATACCAGAAGCCATAGACCAGAAACTCCCTAATACCATATTAGTTTAATTCTTAAAGGAAGAAAGCACTTGTTTGAACCATTTGCCGGTATCGACAGTCCAGTAGTGGTGTCCTTCAAGTGGGAAAAACTGCGCTAGTTTATATTGGAATTCTTCGGAGACTTGAAAATTATTTTTAGGCCCTCTAACGAAAGTACAAGAGCCAATTGTTCTGTTCAAATGTATGTAACAGGTAGAAATAATGGTCGAAGAACTCCCAAAGTTACCCCCATTATGGTCAGAAGTGATAGAGAATTCGATATAGCCATGTCCGTCTGTCCGACCGTATGAACGAAAGGATCTCGGAAACGGTAATAGATAGAGACTTCGTTTTTTTTGCATTCGGCTAGGACTTCGCCGGAATTTTATTTTACAAATATTACAAAAATGATGAAAATGCAAAATGATGTATAGAGATTATAAATGGTTTATAATTCGCAAACAGTTTAAGGCTTTCAATGAGAAACAATTTAGCTCTGCGGGTTTCTTGAATGTGCAACAGGCATATGACCGATGGATTATAGCAAAAGTTGAAAAAGATTTCTTCCAATAGCCTACTTTCTCTACATAAAGTCTTTTGTAATCGGGCGATGTTTCCAAGTGGCAGTAAAGAGACGACCCATAGCTGCTTGATTACCACAAGGAAGTGTACTGAGCCCAATTTTATTTAAACTGTATACTGCAGACATGAGAAACCAATTGGTGAACAAATATTAATTCCTTGATTTATTAATTTATATGCATCAACTGTTTTTGATGAAATCAATTGGCATAGTTTGACATATATTACACATCTCCAAGCTCACATAAATCCACTAGCTTCAGCTCTTCATACTATTAATAGCAGAAATCACATCAAGAGGCGCTACACAGAAATCAAATCAAACTAGTAGCACAAAACTAAGCCGAAGAAAGTTAAAAATAAACAACAAAGCATACGCATCCAAAAAAAAGAAGCTATTTTCAGCTTAAATCAAGCGCAAAGTCTAACAAAAATAGACAAAACGCAAGAAAATTAATACATTGACGTCGACGAATAGTAGAAAATAGTTGAAGGACTTTTTTTTCCTTTACTCCCATGTTGCTATGTATGTCGCTGTATAACTAAATTCATTCACAGACTTTTTGGCTAGCGTAGTTGCGAGATACATTTCATGCTGAGACTGCGGTGGCGTCTAAGTGGCGCCCGCCTAGTCTAGGTTGCTCCAAATTTGAACCTCGAACACTTGCAACGAATTTGACCTAACTCTTGCTGTACTGTTGCTAGGCAAATATATACACTAAGTCAGACACCAGCTGACGCTAAAGCAGCCTTAAGCAGACAACAGCTCTTGAGAGCTTAGCAGTAAATTAAGCGCCTAAAAGCGTGCTTTACAAATTGGAATGGCAAACAGCTGCGCGGCTGACGCCATTTAAGCCTTTTCGACGTTGAAACTTTACAAAACGAATTTCAGCTGAAATAAATGAAAACTGCTGATTTAAAAGTTTTTTTTCTTATTTTTTTTAGCCAATTCGGCGAAAATATGCCATTTCAATAAAACTTTTGATTGCGCGCAATTATCTTGATGCTGGCTGGCAACAAATCCACAGCAAGTATCCTTTGCCATTTCAATTTGTTCTCAACTTATGTAAGCGCTTGTCAGCTAACCTTTTCGCTGCAGACAGTTGTCCTTTGGATATATATTTTATATTTATTGTTATTGAGCGTATCGAGCATTCAATTAGGTCGCCTACCAGCAGCAGCAGCAGCAACAGCAGCAGATATGCCAGCTTAAAGTGCCTAACAAAGCGTAAAAGTTTGGCATAAGTTTGGGACAGCCAACTCGACAGGCTTAAAGTAATTGAATAAGCTTGAATAGTCTCCATTTCATTTGTATTTCATTGTTATTTCTCTGATTGCATCATTTCGAGTTCAATTGATGAGAAAAGTTGCGATTATTTTTGATTTTTGGCATGAATTGAATTGCTAGTCTGATTGACAGGAAATGGATTTGGAATGCTTGTTGTTTGGGAAGTATTATTATGATTGTGTTTGGGTAAATATAAATGATATACTTTATCAAATAAAAAATCACAAATGAGTGTAAAAACTGGCACATTATGTGGAACATGAACCAACTAGCAGTGTCCTTCCGAAATATAGCCCATTCAGCAAAAGCTGCCAACATTTACCAGACAACTATACCTCATGACAATAATGAATGCAGGTAGTATTATACTGGATTATATGGCTATAAAGCTTATTATATCAAAAGTTTTTTTCCATTTATATATCAAGCGCTGCATTACTTTACATAAGCAAGGCTGCAGGGTATTATGTAGTCGCATATACACAAAAGCTGCATCTTATCTAAATCGCTTAAATATTTTCAATTTAAAAGGCATTATATTATTTTTTGATGTATAAAACTGAATAATATAAATAATAAAAATGATATTTTATCAAAATCGGTTGAATATTTTGGGCTTAAAGTACTTTACTTAACTTCTTTTGTGTAGAAAATATATTGAAGCATGCTCTCTCGCGTAGCTTATTAAAATAAAGTGCAGTATACTGCCAACAAACTATTTTTTTTTCAAAATCGGTTGAATATTTTGGGCGTAAAGTAATTTACTAGCGTCTTTTGTGCATAAAATTCATTAAAACATTTTCTCTCGCCTAACTGATTAATATAAAGAGCAATACACATCGGACAATCCATATTTTATGAAAATCGGTTGTATATTTTGGGCGTAAAAGTTTTCTATTGAGTATAAATATATTCAGACATTCTCGCTTGCAAAATTATTTAATATAGAATACAAAACACATCAGAAAAACTATATTTTACCAAAATCGGTTAAGATATATTGGCGTAAAAAGCCCTAAAATTGTTTATTTTGTGTTTAAAAGACATTAAAACAGTTTTTCACACAGAAATGATTAATATAAAACGAAGTACACATCGGACAACTATATATGACCGAAATCGGTTAAATATTTTGGGCGTAAAAGTCTACTTTTGTATATAAAATATATTTAAACATTCTCTTGTGCAGAACTGTTTAATACAAAGCTTATTATACAACGTACCAACAATATTCTACAAAAATCGGTTAAATATTTTGGACATAAAAATTTTCCTTTGAGTATAAAATAGATTCTAACATTCTCGCTCGTAGAACAGATTAATATCAAGCGCAGTATATATCGCAGCAACTATATATTAACAAAATCGGTTGAATATTGTGGGCGTACGACGCTTCAAAATAATTTATTTATGCATAAAACACATTCAAACATACTCTTTCGCAAAACTAATTATTATAATGCTTATTAAATATATCGTACCAACTATATTTTATCAAAATTGGCTGAACATTTTGGGCGTAAAAGGCTTCAAAATTATGCATTTGTGCATAAAATACATTCAAACATTCTCTGTAGTAGAACTGAATAATTTAAAACACAGTAAACATTGGTTAAAACTATATTTTATCAAAATCGGCTGAATATTTTGGGCGTAAAAGGCTTTAAAATTATGCATTTGTGCATAAAATACATTCAAATACACTCTCTTGCAGAACTGAGTAATTTAAAGCGCAGTTCACATTCGATAAAACTATATTTCATCAAAATCGGCTGAATATATTGGGCGTAAATGGATAAATACTACATTTTCTCGTTTGCCAATACGCTCGGAGAGACACCGAACGAGTTTTATCGAATCTCGCACTAAATATTACATTACAGAACTGTTATGTTTTCTCACTAAAATCGACTAAACCATAGGAGTTCTTTCAGCATCTTTTAAAACTGTTATTTCGTTTCTTATTGAGCTACTAGGAGATGCTTTTGAGGCACACTTGTTAGTCTCAAATGATAGACCTAAAAACCTTAGCAGCACAACTATCTAAATTACTAAAGAAAACACTTTTACTTACTTCTTAAAAATAAACACTTCCTTCAACCGGAACACACTTCAGCACTTCAATTTATACAATAACTTCATTAAAAACCTCACACCAACCAAAAACACTTCATGAAAGTCCTCCAAAGTGTTGGCAATTTCAGCAAATTGAACTGTGTGAAAAGCTAATTTAACTTCCAGCAGAATAGTTGACAGGAATATACTCAACGACATATGTCCTTTGCAGACTACACACAACAAAGACTTGTGGAGTCGAACTACTACTACAGAAAAGGAAAATTCAATTCAAATTCACATTAAAGCAAATGCAAAGAAAATTTGCTGGAATAATCAAACTTAAGCATATAAAAAAAAGCAATGCTTCTGCGAAATTTATGCACCCCTTGGCATTGAGAGGCTTCTATATTGAATACTCAGAAATTGTGTATTGAAACACAAATTCAATTTCACTTTAAGCCGAGCAAGCCGCAGGTGTAATGTGAAATCCTTTTGTAATAAATTTTCTTCGAGCTTTACATGATACTGTATTGCATTTTCTCTTTTCCGGCAAAGCAGGCTTAGAGTTTCCGGTGAAAATTGCAGCGCATTATTGTGTATATATTTCGCAGATACTTTCATTTAATGAAGTTAAACAAGTCGACAACAATTTGAAAAAATTTCTTCTAAGCATGTACGAAAAGTTGCTCCTTGACTTTTATTTCTGTTGAACTTTTGCTTTCATTTGGTACTGTCGACGCCTAATGGGTTTTACCTTGCTTGCTTGTTGGCTTTTCCGTTGACTTTCCGTGTCGTCGTCGTTGTTGTCGCATAAACTGCGTCCTTTAGCGCTTGTAGTCGACACATACAACTTACTTCTATGAAAATTTCCACTTTATATAGTTTAAAAATTATTTTCTTTTTTTTTTTTTCGCTTCAACTTTTCGCTTTTCAGTCATGAAATTTTAATCAAGTTTTATTTATGTAGCAGACATGTCTGCATTGCTCTGGCGCGTATTTCCGGTGTTGAAAAATAAAAATAAAACCTTAACGGAATGTTACCCTGCAGGCTTTTTAGGGAGAGCCAAAATTGTGTTGTGTATGCAGCCGCGCTTAACGAGTTGTCTGTGTAAGGTGTATAAAAGTTCAAAGACCTTTTTGTGTAGGAAAAAAAGTTCAGCAATAAGCAACTTTAATATAAGATTTGAAGATGTGTCTGTGTGCGAAATGATGCCAGCAAAATAGAAAATATATTTTCTTTTAAGTTAAAAATATGAAAAAAAAAAAAAAGCAAACCGAAGTGCAGGCCATTGGAAGAACTACTGATTGGCAGCTGTTCTGAAATGGTATACAAAGATTCTTTTGGCTGAAGCTCAACTAAGCACATAGAAGTCGAAGAAGTTCAATCCAACAAATGGTAACCTTATAGCCTAGCGTGAGTTGTTGAAACATAGAGTCTTTATTTTACCAATCTGTAGAAGCATTTGATTGCCGCTTGGCTGCTGAGAAGTGATATTTTAGACTGCCATCCTAGCATTCCTAAGGCAGTTGGCACTTATCATACAAACCTGCCTACTCTACTGAATTTTTGTAAGGAAAAATGTTGAAAAAATCTGGAAACGCCAAATTTTTCAATTTATTATATATTAATTGACATAAAATTTTTCATTTTCGTTAAGATCAGACCACTAGAAGAGTTAGCCCCATATAAATCTGTTCCACCAATCTGCATACAAAATTTCTTTCTTCGGCAATTAATGAATTATTTTAATGCAATTTTATTTTATTTAAATGGAAGCTACATATATTCGAAATATATTTTTTAAAAATTTGATAAAAAAAATATTTTATATAAAAAATTATATTATTGCTCCACTGTTCCATATACCTTTCACAAATCAAAAACAGCCGTCAAAAAGGCAACTGTGCCATGGCTTATTAAAAAGGATATACATAAAAGATTCTAAATTCGCATAAAAAACAGACAACTGTCAAAAATTCAACTGAATTATGATATTTATTATGTATAGTTTTCAACTAAGAGCTGCGCGACACATGCCAATGGCAGTGCAAGCAGCTACGAATAAAACGTGATATATTTCAAATAGCAAAAATATTGACAAAATATTGAAAAATATGAAAAGAAAAGTGAAATGCTGCCAAGTCACAATAAAACAAACTGCTTCATAAATAACAACGTGTGTGGGTCACAAAAATATATTAAAAAAGAAATATATTAATGACCCGTACAAGACACTGCCTTTAAATGTGCTATACAACATGAGTCATCTCTTCATATACAGCTGCTGCTGCATCGCGTGACATTTTGCTCAATGCTGACAGAGTCACGTGCAACTGACTGACAATACTTCTTATTGCAAACTGTCATTAAGAGTTCAAAGTTAATTGATACATCGCAGTAGAAATGCTACACGCCCACAGCGCAAAATTGTTGCCAAAAAGCTGGCGAAGGGTATATTAAATTTTTACAAGTGTATGTAACAGCTTAAAATGAACTGCTGTGAAAGTATGTTGCAATATGCTTGTTTGATAGATTTAATATGCATTAAGTTATCACCAATGACAATGACAATGAGTTATCACCAATGATAATTCTCTTAACGACTTTAAAAGTTCTTATTTACAAAATAAGCCAAATAAAGTGTATCTCTAAGTTCATCAAACGCTACTACAACATTTTTTCTTATTATTTTTATGCATAGGGCGTTGCGGAAGTTACCCGAAATACATTTTACAGACATGTGTCAGCACTGTTGCATGGTGTACAATATGTATTAATTTTCGCATTTATACATTCTAACTTACTCGCTTATTGCTTGTCCAATGAGTATAAACAAATAAGCAAAGTCAATTGCCGAAACGTGTCGGCAGTATTTCAAAAGTCTAAAAACTCAGCAATTATTGCAAGAAAAACAGCTCTCAAGTGGTTCAATTTCATTCAAATATTGTATCATTCATGCTTCGTTTCGATTTTTCTTTTATTAAATTTTCATTGACAAAATAGCTTTCAGCCAGCCCATTTGTTGCAACATTCAAACGATAACATTGATCGTTCTGGCGTCATTTAGACACAGTCCGCGCAATACCCTTTACCCTACTACACTATGCAACCGAAACTACTTCAAATATTCATATCTATATCTATACTATATGCTTCCTAGATATAGATAATTGCTTTCACTAGTAATTCTTTATGTAAATTAGTTGATTTCGAAATGCATTTCCTCTAAGTGGCTTATGATCTTTGCTTTGTATTGCTCATAGTTTTGCCGGCTGATTCATCAGCATTTAGTTTAGTGATTTTATTTTCATCTTATTTGATTTGATTTCAAGTTTAGTTTATTTTTGGAATTGTACGTTTCAAAGTTTCTACAAAACATAAATTATTTTGCAATAATACTTGATAATTTTTTTTTTTTTTGAAATGAATCACTGTGACACATTTATTTTTCAGTTTAATAGGGGAAATGTTTTAACATTTATAAAATTTTTAATTCTAAACCAAAGTTATAAGTAGTTCAGTGAGTCATATCCGCTGTATTAAGAAACATATTTATGGAGAGGCTTTGCGTGATTAGTCATTTGCTTCAAGCTTAGCAAATCATAACAAAATTTCAAAACAAAGGTTTGACGCAAAATGCACCAAACTGTGCGTTTATAGTTAAAATAACAACAACAAACATTTTTCATACAAAAACCTTAAAAAATTAGGCAGATTTGTATGTGAGCTTCCTCTTCTTGTGGTCCGATTTGTATTTAAATGGAATAGTTTATAAGTGGTATTGAAGGCGCTAACTGTCATCGTTTTTAAGTTCTCGTTCTTCATGCGAGAATTCTCCTCGAATTTTCATATAGATCAAAAAACAATCTGTCACAGACATATCCACAAACAGAAATTTCAATTATTTCTTCTCATGTTTGACATTCATTGAAATTAGACATGAAAAACTGTTGAACGGGTGTACAGAGACCTCCAAAAAGGTAGGAAGAATAAGAAAAAATGGTACTGATGAAAACTATTTTGCTCCTCCCACGAATAAGTGCTTTATAAAACATTTTTTTATGTATGAAAAGAAAAGGGAGGACGAAAGTATCATAGGTCGTTCAAATTCAATTGCATATAAAATAGTCATTTATTATCCGATTTTAATGAAGTTTTGGAATTTTTGGCTTAGAGAGACCTCATCTCTATACTTGTGGGGAAGGGGGGAGGGCCAACATTTTAAAATAAACTCGTAAAAGTCCTAGTCGAATGCAAAAAGAACGAAGTCTCTATCTATTACCGTTTCTGAGATCCTTTCGTTCATACGGACGGACAGACGGACGGCTTATTACATTATTTTAGAGCAATTTGATAGAGTTTTTCTATAGCATATATTAAAGCAGACATTTTAAAAACTTTCTATATATGAAATAAAGCTATACAACTTATACAAATAGAAAATGTTTAACGCTGTCACAACTACTCACACTGCAGCACATTACAACAAAAAAACTACTTCAATGAAGCGCTTAGCAACACCTACTACACTACACTAGACTACATGGCAATATATGTATATTCATTTAGCATGTGCTCAGCAGAATCTATTCCCAAAGCGCCTTAACGTCTAGCAAAGTAGACACTCACAGTCGAAACATAGTAGTACGCTGAAGGACTAACTTAAGTTAAGTATCCTACGTCTACCACGAGCAATGGCGTCGTCATCACCATTACGCAATATGCATTCAAATTGAATAAGTTTTTCCATTTATAGAATTTACGTAGAAGTACAGAAATAGCGCATAGACCACAGACGACGTCATTGTCAACAAAAAAAAAAAAAAAAAGGCGTAACGTGGCAAGGCAAGCGGCAAGCAGCAGCTGTCAAGGATAAGCGTATAACATGCGAATGGCGCCTAGTATATATGACTAAGTCGAGTTCAAACGTAGGTTGACAGGAGTTGCTGCTTCTTATTGTATAGTTTAAGCAGCTTTATTGCTTTTTATGGATATATAATTTTTTTTTTTTTTTTGTGGTTTTACTTTATGACTTTATATAGTATATAGCTTTCTAGTGCTGAAGTGTTGTTTAATATTGGAATTGAATGGTTTAATTTTTTTTTGGTTAGAGTATATTTTATTGTATTGGCGCGTGTAGCTTATTAAATTTGTTGTATTAGATGTAATAGATGAGTTTGTAGTAGGTGGTAGGTGCTTTTTCACGACTTTGTCATAGTGCTAAAGTTTATATGCAGCAACTCTGTGCAGTTTAAATCGAAATTTTAAACTGTTATCGGTCTTATATTGGTCTTATTTATCGAACAAAATGCATTAGCAACTAGTTCAATAATTAAAATCAATGCAACTTTCTCAATATTTGAGACTTATATGCAGCACAAACTTGCAACATCCATTCGAAGTCTAGTAGCTGACTTCAAACCAAGGTCAACCAATAACAAGTCATTCATTAAAAATTCAACAAAATAGACAACTAAAAATAGCCACAAAAACTCATTTTCACATACAGCAAAAAAAAAAAAAAAATTAAATGCTTTTAGCAGCAGTCAAGTCAAAGGCTTCCTATACATAAGGATCTGCTATGAAGCGGCAAAAAGCAATTAAGCTGAGATTAATTTACGCGTTTCGAACATTTAACAAAAATATTAAAGAAATACAAATAAAATGCAATCTAAAACTAGCGCCCTAGCGTTCTATAAATGTACAAACAGTAGACGAAGAAACTTCAAGAAGAAATCTCATATATTGAATTGGACTGTAATAAGGCTGTGAGAGAAAGAAACACAGTGGCGCAAACGGACAGACGGACACACATCTCTGGACTACACATCGTTGTTGAATGGAATGGAATGAAATGGCTAAGCATGTCCGGCGCATTGATTGAAAAAGATGCTGCTGCTGCAGCCAGTGAAGAGTCAAGTTAAGTCAAAGCCAAGTCAAGTTAAGTCAAGGAAGCAAGGAACGCATTGCAGCGTGGCGCATAAGAACAACAGAACTGAACACAACTGCACAGAATCAATATTTAAACAAAAGCGAACAAAAGATACAAAGTGAAGCCGCCACCATATCATACTATATAGTTGCTGCTGCTGCGCCCATGTCAAATGATAATGATGTCGATGTCGATGACGATGATGACGACGTTGAAAGACTAGTATGATGTATTTTAGTTGCTTGATGATCATAATCGTTGCTGTTTGCTTAGCGTATGAAGGGATTGTCACAACCAAAGAGGTTTCTACGTAGTATTTACTCAATGCCAACTGCGCTCGAGACAAAGTTCTTGAGTTTCGAACAGGTTTCTGTAGTTTAGTACTATGTAGTACGATGGTAGTAAGTAGACTGCGCGTAGTTCTAGCACGATAATGCATCTTTGGGCCTGAAAGTGACTTTAAAAGGAACAAATAGGAATATTTATTATGAAAGAAGTTCGTCAAAGAATTATTTAAATGGTTCCTTTAATTGTTTAGAAATTTCATTTTTATTTGCTTGTTTTTAGTTAAAGGGGAAGATATACTTGAAACAATATATATATATTCTTGATCAGATATAGACATTTCCGTCTGTCCGTCCATTTGGCTGTCCTTCTGTAAATCGAGATCTTCAAAACTATAATAGATAGAACCTGCAAATTTGTATGATTTGATTCTGCCATTCATTCTTTAGGTAGCTTGTAGACATTGTATGTGCTTACCCCCTCCCTAAGGGGGAACTGGGACTTACCGTGCAAACCTACAGCAAATTCTAAATTCTTATATAAAAAACTGTTATTCATATGGTCCTAAACGAATGTTCCATTAAGCTCTAGTTCGCCCTTCCAAAAGGGGTAGCCACCATACAAATCTGTCCAAACTTTGTAAGTTTTTTATAAAAAAAATTTTATTTCTAAGAAAAAAATCCATATATCTCAAGTTCTTACCACTAGAATAGGGGCTTCACACAAATACAAATGTGGGCTTCATACAAATCACTAGAAACAGGATATTCCGTAGTCAATCACACCCGGCTGCTGCGTTCTTTGTTGCTCTCTCTATTTCCTGGTTTTATATTTCTAATCTGTTAGTTTTATTAATATTTCTTTCTCTGTATTTGTTGGTTGCCCTATTATTAAACCATACTGCAGATAAATACGGATCAAGCCATGACTAGTCAGTTGACTAGTCTAGCCATGTTGCCACTGTACGATGAGCTGGTCAGGCGCAATATATCTTCGAATATCATTAAATAATGAGAGTTTTCTTGGCAAGCTGATGTGTTCGATGTTAAAATAATTTAAAATATAAGATTTTAAGAACATTTCTTCTATTTTTTGGATCCTTTTTCCATTTTGAGTGTTTATTAATTTCAAGTATCCAAATTCCTCAGCGAATTAAATGCTTATGGTAGGTGCTACCAGCAAATGCAATAACAAGCACAAAATTCGTGCACTTAAAAAATGTATACAACTCCGTTAGGAACTAACGCCAAACTACTGTTCAAGATAAAGCATAACTACTAACTTTAAACACCTATTAGACTCTAATAAGACGCCAGGTTTAATCAGACTAGCCGACAAAAACGTAGAAGCAACACACAGCTAACACCATTTCAAACGTATTTTCTAAACAGAACTGGAACTTCAGTCAGTCAAAGAAGAGGAGAAGAACAAGAAAACAAGATACTCATCTACTTAGAAGCAAATTGCATAGACAGTAAAATGGAAATGCAATTGGAAGCCAGTAACTGAGTGAGTGAGGCTGCCAAGCTGGCTGAAGATGTTGCTGCTGCTGCGTAAAATGGTGAGAAATTTTCATAAATTGCGGCAGGCGATTAATTTCGCATAGCCAGGCTAGCAACATCTGGAAAGAAGCAACAGCAGCAACAGCAGCAGCGAGAGTGCGCCAGCGGCTTAGTTAAAGTCTGTGAAAGAGAATAAGCTAGAACAAAGCTGCCTGGTTGGCTAATCCAGACACAGATAGACTAGCCAGATATCGAAGGCGGCAGCTTTACGAGATATGATTAGGAATTTAAATGCTTTCTGAATTATTAAATTAGTAAATATGCCGGCAGAGTTGAATAGCAACAAGAACAACAAAGTGTTGCAGGTGCAGCATGCTAGAAGACAACAGCTTGTTGTTGTTTTTGTTTGAAACCAGTTAAAAGTCCATTAAAACGCCAAGCGCTTTTGCGCGCATGCGCAGCTCGACTTCAGTTCGGTTCAGTTCGGTTCAACTCACCTCTTTTCGACTTAACTCAACTCGCGCAATATTTTGTACTTGCGCTTGTTGCTTTTGTTGTAATTACACGCGATCGAGCAACTTGCAACAAACTTGTGCCACACTCATTCCAGCTCTTTTGCACTTATGTGCGCGCAGGCTTTGTAATCGAATCTATCAATCTATGAGATAAATCTTATTTTCTAATCTTGTTATCGTACGATCGTCGGCACAGACAGACAGACAGACAGACGGACGGACAGACGGACGTGTTGCATATGTTGCTGCATTAAAATTGCATGACGCGCGCGTGTTCGATTTTTTGTTGCGCTTTGCTGTTTGTGTGCCGCGTGTGGGCTCAAGTTCTTGCCAAGGCTAGCTAGCAACTAGCTTCGATGTGTTTCTATTGATACGACGGCCTGATCTTCATACAAGTCAGCGTTGTTACGTTATAGCGCTGCTATCTAGTTAGTTGATTCGCTATGCTATGCCTGCCCCTTTTTTTCTTACTATTTCTCTGTGTAGCAGGCGTGCTTTGCTGTAATTTAGATGCATTTAATATTAAAGTTGGCGCATGTTGATATATTTTTTTTTTGATTTTTTGTTAGAATTTATATTTGTTGAAATTTGCTTAAAGATTTTTTGGAATTTTATAAATTTGCTTCACAACTTTGTTATTGGTGACCCCGCATTTCGGAATGACAGCTTCAGTTTGGCTTTCTTTGTCAGTTGTGCTTGCAACTTTTAAGCTGTTCTTGCGTCCTTTGTCACAGCAGCAGTAACCCTTTCCTTGACATTTGCAATTCGGTCCACATGGACAGGTATGACCAACAGTTTTCTCTCCTGCATTATGCGTTGCTGTTGTGTAACTTCTTCTGGCGTGCATTTGTAGCACATAGAAATTTAGAGTGTTACGTGGTCTAAATAAATTTGTGAGAAACATAACGAAAGATTTTTGGATAGGTTTACGAAAGGATTGGAAAGAAAATGTTTATGTGATTTGAAATTTGTTTTGTGTATTAAATTTTTTTTTTCTTGGAAAATATTTCATTAACTATTGCAGTCAGTCACTGAGGCAATTCTATATGCGCAAACTATAAACCATTGCCGGTGCCAACATTTACTGAGTTGTTCAACAATTGTTCCATAGTCCGAGTCAATTTTTTATGGTTTCATTTTTCACGCAGTCTCAGATGTGCGAATGCAGCGAGTCTGCATTTGTGCAAATATTTGCGTGTGAAAATTTTTTAATTAACATAAAATCATAATTAAAAGTAAAACTCTGTGAGTTGTCTGACTGTTTGACTGTCTGACTGTGAAAAGTAAAGTTTAAAGACTTTTTTCTATAATTAGTCAACGAGTCTAAGGAGACAGTGTTGCGCTTTTGTGTCGTTAAATGTAAATTTCTTATGAGTAACACATTTTAAGTAGTTAAATAGTGAAATGTTATTAGTGTTGAATAACAATAAACTAACTAAGAAGGTTTTTTTTTGTAAATATATGCAACAGTGTTGCCAAATAGATGAATGGCTTTGTGGAACTGCTCAGTTCGTAACAGCAGACTTTGTGGAACTGCTCAGTTCGTAACAGCAGTTCCACAAACTTGCTATGAATGTTTCATATAATGTTTATGATGTGTCATTGTCTTATTCCAGTGAATGTATGGACATTCTTTAAAAAAAATCTTAATGAAAAGTTTTATTTTTTATTACATTTCAATATTTACAAAAATATTTTATCGATTGCAAGAATTGACGTCAATATGGTTTGTGATTTATCGATAAAAAAATGTGCATTGGTGACGTCTTTAGTGCAACAAAAATTTGCACTGCATAATATTTAAACAATTTATAATGTTTTATTTTATTTTTTATTGCATTTATATATCTTTATGATTTGTGTTTACCTTCTGATTCGACCATGAATGTGAAACTTGTTAAATGATGATGTTGAGAAAAGTGCTACCGAAAGTCAATGTATTTTAGTGTAAGTTTATGGTGACCCCGCTCTAGCTGTACAAACGTACTTTAAATGTTGCAATTTCGACTTAAAAGATGAAGAACGAATCGGACAGCAAAAAAGGTTTGAAGATGAAGAATTGGAGGCATTGCTCTATGAAGATGCATGTCAAACGCAAAAAGAACTTGCAAAATCTTTGGGGTTGATCAAACAACCATTTCCAGACTTTTAAAAGCTTAGGGATTCATCCAAAAACTTGGCATATGAATTGAAACCGAGACGTCGAATGCCGATTCTGCATGTCGGAAATGTTGCTTGAACGCCACAAAAAGTAGTAATTTTTTCATCGGATTGTCACTGGTGTTGAAAAATGGATTCATTACGAAAACCCCAAGCGCCAGAAGTCGTATATGAAGCTCGGTAAACCATCAACATCCACAGCAAAGCCGATAATACATGGCACCAAGGTAATGCTCTGTATGTGGTGGCATCACAAGCGTGTCTTGTTTTATGAGCTCTTGAAATCGGTTCAAACGATCAAAGGGGACCTCTAACGTACACAATTGATTCTTTTGAAAAGAGCGATCTAGAAAAAAGGACCAGAATGGGCGAACAAACACTAATCCACAATTTTTCAACCAGACAACGCTCGGCCACATGTTGCAGGAGCGGTTAAAAACTTGTTGGAAAACAGTGGATGGGATGTACTAGCTCAACTGCCTAATAGCCTAGACATGGCCCCCCTGTTGTTTATTACTTGTTCAGATGAATGCAAAATGTCCTCAACGGAATATGCTTCACTTCAGAACAGGATACTAAAATTGGTTCGATCCGTTCCTGGAATACACAAACTGCCTGAAAGATAGTTATCCTGTTAAGTTTGGTCCAAATCAAAGTGGTCGAGCGTAAGTCCGCTAGTAGGTTATATAAAAAATAAAACTCTAAACTTCTGAAGAAACTACGTGTTGCCTCATTCAGGAGAGTAACTGCTTAACTTCAAGCTAATAGCAGTTAATCTTCCGAGTCTTCATTAAGATGTATTCAAAATAGAAGCTTTTGATTGTAACAGTTCCGTTCCCGAGCGAGTTGAGCGACATTATAATGGTTGGAATTGTTTAGTGGTCTCAAAGATGACTTTTATAATCTTCTGGAGAAACCATTCGTACACAAAGCAAAAAATTTAAAAGATTAAGGTAAATCGGTTAAAATGGGGAATCCAAAATAGGGATTATTTACTATGCAATGGCTATGACCGATGCCATGAAAAAAAATCTGAGACACAGAGCTTGAACTTTTTTTTGGGAAGTTAAGGATTTTTAGCGAAGTCTGTGCAAGGCAAATATTCCAGAAAATATGGTCAGAAAAATGTCTGTAATAGATAAAAATGAGCCTACAAAATGCTGCGTATGAGTCACACGTAAGTTCAACTAGAAACCAGTAAATATTCCCAAATAATTTCACTCACCATTCCAAATACTCACAGATTCTTTTGCAAATTTTTACATTTTTTTTTCCCTTATCAACAGTTGTACGCAATGTCAGGAATTTATGCATTCCCACAAGCTGCCAACGTGTGCTACACTTCCCCCGCACAGTGCCCAACTAAGCTATATACCAAGTATTTATGTTATCGTCTCATAACGTCAACAACAACATCGACTATCGTTTAATATTTTTTTTCTTGCTTCATTTTTGTTGAAGGCGTCACAAGGCGTCGGCGATTTATCTTTGAAATCAGCGTCTTTTGCCAACTCTTTTCAGAGTTTTGCGCGCGCGCCTATTTTGTTCGTTTTCTGTAATTAGATACGCATAGCTGCCGACTACATCCCCCCTCCCGAAAACACTGCCCTTTTGTGTATCCAATACAGACTTACAATGGAGTATTTAAGATATGCACTCAGAGTCTACAGGTGAAACTCCGAAGGCAAAATGCAAAAATTATGCAGCTACAGATGCCGCCACCACCATCGCCATCGCCATTGCCATTGCTGCCGCCGCCAAGTAGGTACAAACATAGCTCGTTTGTTTTGTGGGCGTGGCTAGCACGGAATTAAGTTATATGATTTTTCAGAGTTCTTTCTTTTGCTTCTCGATTTGTGTGCCTGTTTTTGTTTTTCTGGCGACGTGAAAATTCCAGACTTTCATTTGCTGTTTGTGACTTTGCATGCAATCAGCTCACATTGCTAGCCGTCGTCATCAACCGCAGCATCATCATCATCCTAGGCGTTGCATGCAGCTTCTTTGTTTGTATCTCACTCTTCAACAAAGTGCTAAAATGCAAATGAATCTTCTACTTATATACAAAGTTTCGCTTCGCTGCCTGCATCCCTGCAACGCGACGCGATTCTATTTGCATTTGGCATTCCTGCCACTTAGTTGCAGCAACTTTGCATCAAGTTCAATTTGTTTTCAGACGCTTCGTTCGCACTTGAAAGCGAGTTGTTCTGTTTCAGCTGGCAGCTGGCATGGCAGTTCATTAAAAATTGTCGATTAGTAGGTCAGCCCACGAAATGAAAGTCATTTGTTTGTTGTGGAGAAGAAGAAAAAAAAATTATTGGCGGAAAAATTGGAAGCTGAAGTTCCTTTTGAAAAGCATGACATCTGCGCTGAAGAATTTTTTCAATATCACATGTTGCGCCTAGATACAAAGCTTATTTTCACTGCGAAGTTTTGCTTCCTTGAAAATGGAGCAAATAATTTAAATGCGAGAAGCAAGTCTGTTCTTTGATGTTTAAACAATATTTTGCAGGACTTTTTTTTTTGGAAAGCGTGCAGAAGCTAAATAAGACTGAATTCTCTTTAGATTTCTAAGTGATGCATTGAACATAGGAGCGTTGCAGGGTACACTAAGTTTGACTTTTCTCATTAAAAGTGTACATCTCCGACTCTGACTGAGAAAGTACGGAGTACAGGAAACCTTTAAACAGAGATAGCAGCAGATGGTAGCAGCTCTTCAGCAACTCTAGTTCCAAGCACTGTAGAAGGCTTATTAAATATTAGAGAAGACTGCGAAGTTTAAGCCAGTTTCTTTGTTTGGATCCATCTTTAAAAATCTTTATCACTGATGAGGTTTCTTTGCTTGGATCCATCTTTAAAAATCTTTGTCACTGATGAGGTGAAATATTAAGTGGAAAGTCGTTCCGAATCCACTTTAAACCAAGTTTCAATTGTTACTTTGAGCTCGAGAAAAAGGATCCTCATGGTCTTCTGCAAACTTCTCTGCTTTTCACATTCCGTGTGTAAATAATTAATAAAATTTTTACACATTGAAAAATAATTTGTTCGCTCAACTTGCTCTGCTAACTTGACAGCCATTTCATATGCTTACTTGCAGATGCTATTTTAGTCTCCATAAAATTGGAATTCCCCCAAAAAAAAAAAAAAAGAAGTAAACAACAAAATAACCCGGATTCCATACAACAATCTAGACAGCTCAAGTGTTATTCAAGCTGAACGCTGGCTCGCTTATATTTCTGTATAAGCTATAAATAATTTTTTTTTTTTTTTTTTAAATATTTTTAAATACAAATATTATTTTTATTTATTTAAAAAATATTTGCGCTTAATTTATGCACAAAAACAATTAGTTTTTATTACTATTTCCTTCTCTCTCTAACACTAATAATTATTTTTTGCAATGAAGCGCAAAATATATGCGCATTGCCTATCCAAGAAAACTATTTTTTAAGGCAGCCAGTCGTCCAGCTGCCAAGTCGTCAGACAGTCAGTTGAGGCGCTCTGACGCGTTGAACTTTTGTACTTTGTATAGAAATATTCGTTTTTTTTTTATATTTTCTTAACGTTTATTTTTTTTGTTATTGTTGATTTATGCAAATTATTAAACGTTTTCTAATAACTCATTATGCCGCGTAAACACGACAAATTTTTGACGAATTGACTGAACGACCAATTGACATATGGCCAAATGGACTTGCTTGAGTGATGATAGGCTAGCCACGACGGCATAGCTGATCGCTGCGCGATTGAGTTGTGATGAAGCGCAGTGAATGAGTCTGCGTTACTTCTCGGCTGCTTCAGCTTTTAGCTGTTGAGGAGCAGCGCTTGTTATTTCATTACACGTTAAATTGACTTTTTTTATTTATTTTTATTTTTGTGTACTCGCAGTTGTCTAACGTTTCCCGGTTTCGGTGTTGTATTAATATTTTTCTTAATTAGTTGTAGTTGCTTGTCAATTTTCGCATGTCTACCGCATGTGCGTGTGGCGAGGCGTGTGTGATATGTCAACTGGTTACTGAAAGCGAATTTACTGTCTGTTCTTGAGCGAATATTTGAAAAATTGTTATTTGCTGAATATGTGAGTGGAACATGTCTATTGAGAGGTTTGGTAGTTGATAGTTTCAAGTTACCTCAAAATAGTTCTTTTATTGCCTTTCAAGCATTTAACTTCACAGTGTGAGTAGAATTGATAGACAACTACAAGAATTAAAGCATTATGTGCAACTAACGCAAATAATTTGTCAGCTGAATGAGAAAAAAAAAAACGAGACGAAAATGGGGACGACGTTGCATACTTTAAGCATTTACTCTGTATGAGGTTATAGAACTTTGCATTTTTTAGCGCTGCTTTGCTAATATGAAAAGCTTAAAATATGCATGGTTCTGCGGTTTAGATATGAAACTTCTTTAGGTACATGTCACAACCCAATTTGTGTCACAAAATGCGAACAGTCAATTGCTCCATTAATTTTGTAAAGTATTTGTGGTTACATTTTTTTCTATAAATTTTAAAGTAAAACTTCTTTAGCACCGGGTTAGTAGGCTGGAACGAGACAAAAATGGGGACGGTTTTAAATTGGGGAAAATTGAAGAGTGGAAGTGCCATCAACACATTTGTACGTCACTTCACACTTATAACGTTCGCGTCACGCCATCGTATAATCCTTCCAGAAAAAGAACTCTTCTCGGGAATTATCGAATCTCCTTCACTCACTACAGCTAACAAAATCGGGACATTAAAATCGTGGGGAATTCTTTCACTGGAACAGTAAGGTCTGTATATATATGAGAGCTAGCTGTAATGGTGTTTGCCTGAACTGTTATTGGTGAACATTTTTATTAGTGACCAATGATGAAATTTCGACTGGAAGTATACTGGTGACAAAAAGAGAGCGGCTTCAGGTTTGTCGGGAAAATGTGTTTTTCTTCGACGTTTTTATTTTGTCATAGTCATTAGTTTTCCACGTTGTTGTGAAGCATTGAACAATGCGTCCAGACTTCTAAACTTTTCTTGAACTATGAAATATTGAAGACTAAAATGATCGTTCAAGCGATCGCTCAGTTCAACGAATTTTCGCAGCAAGATTGCTGGTCAAGCAGTTCATGTACCACGCCGAAACGTGCAGTCAAGCGGACGATTCAAACCTCTCGAGTTCAAGTCATTTACGAAGAAATAGATGAAATGATTGTGGCAGGATAACTGACTTTTTTTGCCTTAATTGGATGATATGGATCCGAACTCCATGAGGTTTCAACAGGTTTTAATAGGTTTCAATACGTTTCAATAGGTTTCAATTGGTTTTGAATAGGTTTCAATAGCTTTCAATTGGTTTTGAATAGGTTTAAATTGGCTTCAATAGTTTTCAATTGGTTTTGAACAGGTTTCAATTGGTTTCAATAGCTTTCAATTGGGTTTGAATAGGTTTCAACGGCTTTCAATCGGGTTTGAATAGGTTTAAATTGGTTTCAATAGCTTTCAATTGGTTTTTAATAGGTTTTAATAGCTTTCAATTGGTTTTGAATATGTTTCAATAGGTTTCAATAAATTTCGAACGGTGTTGAATAGGTTTCAATTGGTTTCAATGGCTTTCAATCGGTTTTGAATAGGTTTCAATAGCTTTTTATTGGTTTTGAATAGGTTTCAATTGGTTTCAATAGCTTTCAATTAGTTTTGAAAAGGTTTCAATTGGTTTCAATAGGTTTCAATAGCTTTAAATTGGTTTTGAAAAGGTTTCAATTGGTTTCAATAGCTTTCAATTGGTTTTGAATAGGTTTCAATAGCTTTCAATAGCTTTCAATAGGTGGAGAACAAGATCATTCAAACCAGTGGTGGGATCCAGAGTACGAAGTCTATTTCAATGATATAAATTGGTTTTGAAAAGGTTTCAATTGGTTTCAAAAGCTTTCAATTGGTTTTGAATAGGTTTCAACGGCTTTCAATCGGTTTTGAATAGGTTTTAATTGGTTTCAATGGCCTTTAATAGGTTTCAATGGCTTTCAATAGATTTCAATAGGCTTTGAATAGGTTTCAATACGTTTCAATAGGTTTAAATAGCGTTTAATTGGTTTTGAATAGGTTTCAATTGGTTTCAATAGCTTTCAATTGGTTTTGAATAGGTTTCAATAGCTTTTAATTGGTTTCAATAGGTTTCTATAGCTTTCAATAGGTTTTGAATAGGTTTCAATAGCTTTCAATTGGTTTTGAATAGGTTTCAATTGGCTTCAATAGCTTTCAATTGGTTTTGAATAGGTTTTAATGGCTATCAATCGGTTTTAAATAGGTTTCAATAGGTTTCAATAGCTTTCAATAGCTTTCAATAGGTGGAGAACAAGATCATTTTAACCATTGGTGAGAAGAAGAGTCATTTAACAAAGACATTTAACAGAGTCCTACGACACAGTGTCTGTACGGAGTCTATTTCAATGATAAAAATTTCAAAATATACTTTCATCCGTAATAAACAATTCTGTCAAATTTCACAGTGAATGAAATTGTTTTATTTAAAAGAAATCCTTGCACAATTAATAGCCTTGAAAATGTAGAGATCTTTTAATAATGAGAACTTTGGACATTGCTGAGAACTAAATACAAATAATTCCGAGGCTCAGTTGAACTTTGGCTCACTGCATTCCAATACGGTCTGGAATTTCGTCATTATCTACCAATTATTTTTTGTTTGTTTCTACAGATTTGTTAAAAATTCCTACATTTCCTCTGAAATTAAATTTAATTATTTGTCCAAACAACAGAAGATTGCAGAAGACTTTTAAATAGAATTGAAAGACTATTAAATTCCAATTTAAAATTTCTCATATATCGTAGTATATCAATGCGTGCAGCTCATTAAATGCTTCACTAAACATCACATCCCGGCGCATTGCTTCTAGGAACAAAATGAAATTAAGCATTTGTGATATATTGAGGACATTAATGCGTGCATCATGGAACATTAATCATAATGCAAGCAGCAACGCATGCAGCATGCGCTAAAAAGCAAAAACAAAGACCGCATCGAAGACAGACAAAGCGTGAACATGGCCTATTAATTTCGAACTGATGCTATCTTCTTTACACCTGCAAATATTTTATATGCATTTCACTTGCACATTGGGTTTTTTTGCGTTAATGGTGTGAACATGTACAAAAATAACAAATTGCGCGCACAGAGGGAGAGACACAGAGAGCGCGTGAGGAAGGAGAATGCGCCACCCGCACCTAAAACGCGCAATACTTAAGGCAATACTTTAAGGTAAAGGATCGCAGTCTAGAAACAATGCACAGCACTCTATGAAGGACACGCATATACAACAATATATGCCATACAATTCAGTGCAGCAACAGCAGCCGCTGAGGTGCTCAAATCCACAGCGGGTGGCATTTTAAATAATAAAACAAGCAGCAGCAGCGCATGTGAGCAGTGTCCAGCGTTCTCGTTGCGAGCCAGAGTCGAACTTCAGCGCATCAATATAATAGCATTACTTTGTCCGTCTTTATCTAGCTTGATATCATAGCTTTCGATCAAATTGACTATCAGATTGCATGCAGCATGCAGTACGGTTCGGTTCGGTTCGGCATGATACCCTTCGCTGTACGACATTTTTTTACTACCAGCTTCATTAGAGCCCATGGCGGCGTTGAAAAATTCATTTTAATAAGCACGCATAAAATAAAATATCTGCACAATAAATAAATGACAATTATGAATTTGTTCGCAGCGGCAGCGTCATCAGCGGCGGCAGGAGCAGCAGCAGTGGCAGCCACATTCTTAAGGCCATCTTCTTCTTCATGTATGTGTGATGCTTCTACTTATTATATAGCACCATAGTGCACCGATCGACTTCTCTTTCACTTTTTCTGTCACTCATTAATTTGTTGTTTATCGCACCTTGTTAAAAATACATTGTAACAGTGGCGTAGCTAGTGGGATCGGCATAGTGTTGGTGGGACAAAGTTTCTGGTTCGAACTTTATTTAAAAATTCATATTTTAATAATATTGGATATGTGGTAAGAATATTGTTTTGGTAGTCTAGTAACTTACACTTTTTTAAAGTCCAACCTTTATATTATTCGAGTGGATCTGTATCGGAAGCTGTATCGATACAGTAATGTCCGTCTGTACTTATGAACGAAATTAGCTCCGAGACTATATGAAGCATAATATGAAGATCTAACTAAAATATTTATATTCCTTCTATAAATTTTTCGATGACAAGGTAGAAAATTAGTTCAAAAAATGGTATTAACGAAAAGTATTTGGCTCCTCTCAATAAAATATTATAAAAAAATATTTTTTTATGTATGCAAAGAAAAGGGAGGACGGAAGTATCATAGGTCGTTCAAATTCAATTGCTTATAAAATCGTCATTTATTATCCGATTTTGATGAAGTTTTTGAATTTTGGCTTAGAGAGAAGTTATCTCTATACTGGTTATCTCTATTCTTTGTGTATGGGGAAGGGGAGGAGGCTCAAAATTTTGAAATAAACTCGTTAAATTCCAGCGAAATCCTACTCGAATGCAAAAGACGCTAAGTCTCTATCTATTACCGTTTCCGAGATTCTTTCGTTCATACAAACGGGCAGACGGACATGGCTATATCGACTTCTCTATCACTGCTGACCATAATGGGTCTCCGGCCATTTTTTCTACCTGTTACATACATTTACACAAAATCAAAAGGCTCTTGTACCTTCGAAAACTCTAAATTATATCATTATTTGACTTAAGCATCCTTCTAACAGCAGATTCGACTACGCCCATGTGTTATAGAATACAAATCACACAGGGCCAGCTTCTTGCAGTTAAAAGTTATAAAGCAGCAAGTTGCATAAAACTGTCAGAATCTCCTATTAGCGCGCATTCCAGGCATAGCTTTCTTGCATACATTTTATACTCTACACATGTAGGGTAACAGAGTATATTAAGTTTAGGAAAATGTTTGTAACAGACAGAAGAAGTTATGGCAGATACTGTAAAGTTTCTATAATCTTCATCAACACCAAAAAATTGAAATGTCCGTCTGTCTGGTGGTCCGTATGAGCAACAGAAACTGGAAGACTATAAGATATAGAGCAGGGGTGGCCAACCGGTCGATCGTGACTATAAGTACAGTATTTATATTTTTTGCCTTACCAGGAGCGACTGGACTTATAGTCGCGATCGACCGTGTCAGCATCAAAATTATAATATTTCGACTTTTCTATGCCTTATTCAGAAAGAGTTTATTAAATGAACAAGCCAACTTATTATAAGGAGTAGCCTTCTTAGAAATTTTTCAACCATTTTTGATTTCATACATGATTTTTTTTTTAATTATTTTTTATATATTTTTTTTTTTTAAGCTGGAAATTGGGTGTATAATTCGTCTATATAATTTCTATACAAATCTTCATTTTAACTAAAAGACACTTGACAAGGCATAGAGTATTCAGCAGTCGAGCAAACTCCATTGTTTTTTTTTACATCATTCTCCATTTTATTTTTAAATAAAATTCCTTATTAGTTTATTTTTAATGAGAATTATTAAGCAACTAATTTTTCTTATTAGTTTATGTTGCATATAAAACTGCTTTAGCCGCACTCACATGCAACATGCTGCACGTTTATTTGATCCGCTTTCATACAATACAACATGTTGCATCTATGAGCTACTTTTTATAGCATGCGATATATTTTGCACAAACAGTAAACTACCCTTAGTGCAAACGACTAAATGAGTGAAAGAGAAGGCATGCATATGTTGAAGAGAAAAACCAAAGTGTAGGCATATTAAAAGAATGAGAAAGATTGAGTGAGAGTTGCGGGAATAAGGGTGACCAGACGAATTTAATAGTAAAAAGTTTTTAATGCAGAATATTAAAAAAAAAAATAATTTTTTTAAAAGATGGGAATTGTTGGGCACATTAAGAAGCTATTTATCCAGTCTCGTGTTTCGTCAGTTCAGTTTGATATCTCCATTGTGAATGATATATTTGTTTGCTTAGAAGATCTTTATAGATTGGAGAGCCAAAGTGCATTTTATGAGTATAATAATTTAAATAATTTAAAATAAAATCTTTAATAATTATTTCCCTAAAAAATTTAGATTCTACAGAATCTGCGAAGAGCCATTAATATTCCCCATTACTAAAATATCATCAAATTGTTATCAGATTTACATATCTGGCATTAGTTGAAGGAACTATTTTATTCAAAAAGAAGTTCCCAAACATATTTTAGCTGAAGTTTTTTCATGGTCTTCCCCTTTTGGCTTTCTGCACTCATTCACTAGTTTATGCTAAGCAACTTCCACCCCACATAAGAGCATATTTTCTTCTTTTGTCTCATAACTTCCCCCTTAAATGCTCTTCTTCCTTAAAATCACTCAAGTACTCATTATTTTTTCTCATTTAAAATCACTTAAAAAATTTAAGAGATAAATTAAGCTAGGTATATGCGATTATATAATACGCTTTAATACACTTTAAAATCAAGTTAGACAATGCAAGATCTTGAAAATATTTCATAGAATCGGTTTTAAGTTATAAAATTTATTATTCGACTTACAAAATATTTTTAAGGATTTTTTAAGAATTCTTTGGACCCTATTTCGCTATTATATCTGAACTTCTCTCATATTGCTCATATTGCTCTCATATTGCATAAATATATTAAATCAGATCATTTCTCAAGATTACACGGTTATAGAAGTTCCCTTTCAATAGATCAACTATTTGACCAGCTATGTGGCATCTTATTAGAATCACATATTGCTTTTGTCAATTCCATTGAATTCGGCCCAAAAATAGTCTTCCAACAATGCATGAAAGCGATCTTCATTGATCATAACATAGCATTAATGTTCATTCGACATGAAATCCACATCACACGTTCACTCTTTATGGATGACATGGTTGCGCTCCAATAATAGGTACATACTTTGCTTATGATCATCAGCTCTAAGCCAAAAATGCTGAAGAAGACTTTTCGATGATATTCAGATTCACATTTTACAGAGCCTATTCGAAGAAGTTTAGATCCTTCAAATGTTGAAGATGCCTCAGTTGTGGAGGTAATTTAATTTTGTAAGAGTGTAACTCGTTTGAACGGTGTGACTAATTTTGAAATTAATTACATGCGACTACAATAATTAAGAATCGTTGAATTGCTAGAAGAGGAACATCCATCCACTAGCCAATATATTGACTTGAATTGGTTTTACGATTATAAAGACAGAAAATTTGATTAACCGTTCTTAAGGTCCGACAAATGACTCAGAACTTTTGGTAGTAATTTTTAATAAGTTTCTAACATTTACCCAAATGTAAACCTTGCCTGACAAAACACAACATTTTTCAGAGCCTACTGGAACACCTATAATGTATGTTCGTTTGTCGGAGCTAATATCCGGAACTATGGAACTGATTTCGATGAGATTTTATTAGCAGATAGTGAACATTTCAGAGAGTAATACTAATGTTTCTTAAACTAAAAAAAAGGGGCGTGGCACTAGGGTATGGCACCATGTAAGAGAAAATCCAAAATGAGCAACTTCTCAATGCAGAATAATGAGATTTGGTAGAGACTTGTATGTAAATATTATCGGGAAACTTCGGATCAACTGGTAAAATTAATTACCCGGGTTGCAAAAATAATTTTACCAGGGCTGCATAATTGTTTTACCAGGATTGCGTAAGTATTACGGCCAGGGCTGCCTTATTATGTTTACCAGGACCGTATAAATAATTTACCAGGGATGCATATTTATGTTTACCAGGGCTGCATAAATAATTTTACCAGGGCTGCATAAATATTTTTAATTTTTGGTAATATCACGTCTTCATACAGTGTCATATAAAAAAACCTTCATATTGCCAAACTCTTTAGAAGTTAAATTATAAACCGTTATATATGATGTTTTTTTTTTTTTTTTTTAATATTTTGATTGTAAGTTACTAAAAATATCAATGTTGCCCCCTTTCTTTCAACCAAATCCACTCACTCCAATTAGTATTTCACTCATTTTAATAAATATTTAACAACTCAAACTGCCCATTGGTCATTGCATCTTTCTCCCACAATACAAATGCTCTTAATTACATTTCACTCATGACTTTCTCTTTTATGGCATTTCATTCTTAAACACACGCATTTTAAAGAGTAAAATTTTATATGAACATCTTAACCACCCTTCACTGTCTCCCTTTTGCAGACATACAAAGTGAAACTCTTAATTTGCAGTTAAAGAGTTTGCAGGCAGCATCGACCAAAGCGGCTGAGGTTTGCGGTTTTATTTTTTTGCTCTACTTGTAAACTTCGCATGGAGGTCTGCTACCACAACAACAACGCAAACAACAACAATTCCTGTTGGCTACTGCCTCATATAAGCGATTGAGTTGTTGCTGTTGGCATCGACGTTGCTGCGCCGTTGCAATGCATTGCTGCTGCTGCTGTTGTTGTTGATTTTGCGTTTTGACTTTGCTTGCTCCTGCTTTCTTGTTTTTGTGCTTTTGTTGTTGTTCCTGGTTTTGTTTTGCATTTTGCCTTTGTTGCTGTTGTTGTGGTTTGTGCTTGTATTAGCTTCATATTTGCTTATGTTGTTGTTGTTCTACTTCTTCTTGTTGTTATTAGCTCTCATATGAGATATGCTGTCTTCTTCTTTTTTATATTTATTAGCCAAACTTAAAGAGAGTAGTTTGAAAACTGTGCATGATTCTGTGTTGGTATTTTTGATTGCTTAATAGAAAATAATATGATTTGGGGTTGGGACACTCATGTTGTGTAGGTTGAGCCATTATGTTTTAGAGTCTCTGCCGCCATTTTATACTAATTTCGGTGAGGATTCATTATGTAAGTGCTTACACCCTGTACCGCAGAGAAGTCGATTTAGCCATGTCCGTCTGTCCGTCCTTATGAACGAAAGCATCTCGGAAACGTTAATAGATAGAGACTTCGTTCTTTTTGCATTCGACTAGGATTTTGCCGGAATTTTCCTTTTCCTTTTTTTTTTTATTTTTTATTTAACATATCATTTTTGACATATCAACAAGGTAGAGTATAACAAGTGCGTACAAATACACCTCAAAAGCTATATTTGCGCGCCACTGTTTACTTTAAGTTCTTCCAAACTGAATTCCATTCACTATAAACAATTTACGAACAGTTCTCGAACTTTTGAATCAACACTTGTACGTTCCTGCCTCGTTTATTTTCTCCTCGTTTATTGCTGCATCGGGCGCTTGTTTGCTTTTGCGTTTTGCATTTGTTTTTCTTTTTGTATTTCTTTTTCTTTGGCTTTGCTCGACTTGCATGCGGATTTTGTTATTGGTTGCGCTTTAGTTTCGCATTGGATTCACATGAGTTAACAACGATCGAAAGAGCGAATTGAAAAGAAAAAAAAAGAAAAGAAAAACAATTTTTTTTTTTTTTATAATCGACAACGAACAATTTTTTTATGAATGGCGTGGCGCGCGCGTAAAAGTTTAACAAATAAATTACTTATAAATTATTCTGCGCCTGCTTGATAAGCTTGCAATTATGTAAATTTATATTAAATACAAAAACAAAACAAAAAAACGCTCCCCAACGGCTACAGCTTATCAGCAACGTACGCTTTAGTGCGCCACCCTTTGAAACAGCAGCGTCAGTTGCTCGAGGGTGTCTACGACTGTTTTAGCAGCGAAGTAAACTATCTTAGATCGAATCAGCCAAATCGGTTTAGTGGTGGCATATGCTGCCCACTAATCGTTATACCGTTAGCCTAAGGACTGCTTGTGTATGTGTGTCTGTGCTTGTGTTTAAAGTGTCCTGTGTTGTGTGCTTAAAGTTCTTAAATTACAACAGTAAAACAACAAAAAACTTTTATGGAGAATTCCTTGAGGCTTTTCGGAAAAGTGTAATGTTGAAGAAAAACGCCTTTTTTGCTTTGAGGATTTTGTGCATTTGAGCTGCTTAAGCCGCTGCCAGACTATTTAGTTGTAAAAGTTTTAAGTGGGTTGGTAAAGTAAGAAAGGAGTGTTTTGTAGAAAAAAGTGACATAAATAATGTAAAGAG
This sequence comes from Leucophenga maculata, assembly GCA_035044805.1. Classification (NCBI taxonomy): domain Eukaryota; kingdom Metazoa; phylum Arthropoda; class Insecta; order Diptera; family Drosophilidae; genus Leucophenga; species Leucophenga maculata. The sequence goes on from JAWNNP010002289.1 coordinate 374,016, forward strand.
GTCTTTAAAAAGATTTAAAAATTCATTTAGAAAATGAAATAATACAAAATTAACATATTTTTAGTAGATCCTTAGGAAAAATTTACCCTTATATAGCGTGTCATAGCAGTACATTTTATATGCATTAAATTTATATTGTTGGAAATTTTTAATAATAGTAGCTACTTGAATAAATTTTAAATTCTTTGTGCTAAAGGTTGACAAATGATTCGAAAAGTGGGGGTTTTTTATTAAATAAATATTACTCAAAAACATTGAAAGTTCTTTTATTATTTCTCTAAAGAGATACAGTGTTCCTTAAACACATAAAATAATCAAGAAAAAACGATGCATTCGAGTGCATATCGACTACGAGATATTCTACATATATGCTTCTATAGCACCTTCCATTTGTATAGGAGAAATATTTTATCGGAATTTGGAATGAGTGTAAGTTGCAACAAATTGTTGTTTTAAGTTAAACTAAAACACAACAAAATGTTTTTCTTACAAAAATACAACAAATGGGAACAGATTTATATGGAGGCTACCCATTCTAGTGATTAGATATGAGCTTATATGGAATATTACTGAAAAGTTATAGAAAGATAAACCAAAATTTGCATAATGAATTGTTTTTTATATAAAACTTCAGAAAGAGAAGGGCGTGGGGGGGGGGTAGGCTGTGCGTAAGTTTTTATGAGTACAATCCTTTAAAGAGGGGTTAGTACGTTCATTAAATAATAAAACTAAGAGGGGAAGTAGTTACGAAACATTCAAACTTAAAGCCTTTATAGTATATAGTCTCCAAGTTCTTGATGTTCATGCGGACAGACAGACGGACAAGTCTATATCAATTCGATTTTTTGTATGAAGGCTATCCATTTTATTATTCAATTTCAGATGTTTATGGTATATTTTATTGGGATTGATGTAAAATATACCAATTATTGAGTCTTTAGCCAAATTAATATCTTATTTCTTAGAAGACTACCTCTTTCAGTGCTCCGATTTGGAGTCAAATGGAATATTTTATAATGCTTAATATAAGATAGAACAAATTTGGCATTACAAGATAATTTAAGAACAATAATGAACAATTTTTTGAAACAAATATTCAGAAGAAGGAGAAGAAGTTTGTATTTTTATTGATATTCCCCTTCTGGCGGTGTACGGTTGACACCTTCGCTTACAAGTCATCTGAAGAAGGAATAGCAGAATATAAATATCCAAATTTAAATATTAAATCTCTTATAGTCTGGTAGTTCTCGTCGTTCATGCGGAGAGACAGTCCGACAGACGAATATATTTATATCGATTCGACTTTAATTGTTGATCGTATATATGGGATGCTCTGGCTTCATTCTGCACAAGTTTTGATAGAAGCTATATCAAAAATTATCCTTGTACCTCAAATGAATGCAGATATATGACGAATTTTATTTATCACTTATATGGGGGCGACTAATTGTTGACAAAATTTAAAAGAATCAAGCAGTGAAAGTCCCATCAAAATCGGTTCAGCAGTTCCAGAGATAAGCCAGAACAAACAGACAGAAAAAATTTTTAAAATCATTTCTTTCGTTTAACATCCCTGGTATACAATAACAAACGAAACTCTTAAACTTCTCTTAACTCAACCGACACGTGCCAGAAATATTACCAACAACAGCAATAACAACATGAGCCATTGCTCAACCTGCGCGCCATAAACACCTGCAATGTCTTGCAAAGGAACAAACCAATGCGCAGCATTTACGCTCTTTAACTGAATTTTTCCTAGCACTCTCTTCTTGCACTCTTATTCGAAATGACAATCCGACAATTATGCTCCCACCATGCAGCAGCACTGACAGCAAAACACGCGAGCAGAAACGGCTAAGAATAATAAGAAGAAGCAGCAGCAGCAGTAGCAGTGGCAGCAGTAAAATTTTTTGACACTTGTGACATTTTTGACACACAAATCAATTGTTACGTGAATTTTCACGCGTCGAGTCGAGTCGCAGCGCAGCGCAGTGCAAAACAAAACTCGCCAATTTCATAATTTAATGTTAGTAGGGTATTTAAATATTCAATAAAAGCTATTAAATAAATTTAGTGCAAATACAGTGAAAATAATTGAAAGAAAAAAATTGCAGGCGTTTAACCAAAAATAAAAAAAAATTCGTTGCATACTATTAAGCGCGTGTGTGACATAATTGAACAAAAAAAAAAAAAAAATTATTGTGTGACAAAAATATAAAAAAAAAAATTATTTAAACTTTGGCTTTAATTAAACTTAAAGCAGTCAATTTTGTATATGAAAAAAAAAAAAAAGAAATACTAATAGAACTCAGGACAGGCCCCCCTTTCAATGCATATTTTCATGCCTCTTTTTGCTTTTTTTTTCTCTTTCCTGCTCTTCTGCTATTAGCTACCGCGCTCACTCTAACCACGCTCTCCATGCTTGCTATGCACGTACACACACACACACACACACATATGCTAAGCTTACATTGCTCATTTCTATAGCGCTTTTATACTCGCTTGCAAATCGATTTTATTTCCGGCATTTTTCACGTGGTTTTTCCTTCATTTTCTTTTTTTTTTTTGTGTTGTTGTTGCTTGCTGTTTGCTTGCTCTTTCTTTTGTCGCATACAATTTTCTGCTACAGCTGCTTTGGCTTTGCAGCTTTGTTGTTGTTTTTAGACACTGCAAATTTTTTTTTTTGTTTAGTTGAGTGTATTAAGTTGGTTTGGGAGTTTGTAACAATCAAAAGTAGGAAGTTTATAATGGAGAGATCGGTTTGAACTATGAAATCTGGCAAATTATTAAAAATAGAAGCTTCAAAATTTGTGTTTATGGAATTTTGTATATTTTCGTCAGCTCAGATAGCCTAACTTCCATAAAATTTGCCAAAAATTTTAATTTTTTTATATGACTCATGTTTGTAGCTGTTATTATTGAGTGAAGAATTTTGGCAGGTGCTAATAAAAGTTGTTAAATGGTTTCAAATCGGATTAATATAAGTGTTAGCAGCAGTTTATAGTCTTTATAGCACCTTTTTTTTATTTCCTAATAAATTAAATTAGTTGGAAATTCGAAATTTGCCTCATCTTACATCAATCTTTGCAATATATACAAACAGTTGAATTAGTCTCGAATATAGCTCTCCCATACAGTGTATCTTCTAGTCGTGCATACTCGTCTACAAAGTTCTTTCATGTTCTTGTTGTCGCATTGGCTTTTAACGATTTTTCCACATGAATTCGTAGCAAAACTGCTGCATACCACATTGAAAAAGCATAGAAAGCAGTAGGAAATGTTGTGGAAATAGTAGCACATTTTAGAAAGTCCGTTTAAAATCTTTTGGAATATATAAAAATCTTTAAGGCAGGTTCACACTGTGTCAGATTTCAGGCAATAATTATTTTTTGCCATCAGTTTCAATTGCAAGTTGTACATATTTGAAACTATTTTCAAAGCCATGTGTTGAGAGTCTCATATATATTCGACCATTTGAACAGTGCTTTAAAGAAATATATTAAATATTCTGGTGATCATAATATTCTATTATTGTTTGAGAATCACTAATCTATCATGGCTTTATTTGATTTGAAAAGTTTCTATTCATGTTTCATACAAATTCTTTCAAATTTGGCGTTAAAGACGATCAAATGTATCTGATACCATTAGCTATATGGTGACTCTCAATTAGATTCCCTATTCAACAAATAATTCAAATCAAAATTTATTTTATTAAAGTTAATTCTCTTTGGCCAGTCATAATATACTTAGTTACCTCCTAAGCAATAGCTTTAATAAAAAAATTGTGCAACTTATATAATTCGCATATAGTTCTAACATTATTTTATATCTTTTAAATCTGTGTATTCGTATTCCATAAACCAAAAAAAAAAAAAAAAACAAACTTTCTACAAAAGCTGAAGAAAAAACTCCGATTCACGCAAACCCTTTTTATTTGATTATTTTTTTGTTATAATATTAAAAAGGATACAATTATAATACAATAAAAACTGAGATTGCTGTATGAAACTTTCATAACTCATATTTTATTCTTAATTTTTAAAAAATAGTATACCAAAACTCCTTAATAAATTAAGCATTATTATTTAAAAAATATTTTAAAATTATTTTACAAAAAATTGCACATTTAAATTATTTCTATTTTATAGCACCTGCAATATATGATTTAGCTTTTCACACACATTTTTCCCATATGATTTTCTCAGTTTGTGTTTGTGTATTTGTGTGCTGCGTATCTACGAGTGTGTGTGTGTGTGTTTGTCTGTGTGTGCGTGTGCCTTATAGCTGCTGATTTTCATAAGTTTTTCTTTTGGCTTAGCTTCACTGCAATACTGCTTGGCTGCTTCGTCTTTGGCTTCAGATATTTTGGCAGTCCAGTTGCGAACGTTGTGCTGGACACTGGTGTCGAATTTAAACGTTTGTGATATACAAGAAACACAAACAATTTTTTGTATAAGCGAAATTTATTTAAAATATAAAATAAATAATAAATTTTACAAATGGTTTACAGTTTTGCTAAATGCCGCGCGTTGATTTATTTTGAAGTGCAATTAATAATTTTAAATTAATTAATAATTTATATATAAAACAAGAAATTAAAAAAAAAAAAAATATACGAACAAATGCAAATAAATAATAGAATAATAATTCATAAAAATTAAATTAAAATAAAAAACAATTAAAATAAAAATAAATTTAAGCAAATAATAAACAAAACTAAATAGTTTATAAAAAATATATATAAACATTTTTAAATTTATTGTAACTTTATAAGCAAAATAAAAATAAATTTTTAAGACACAAATATTTTGTACTGCTGTTGTAGAAATAACAACAACAATAACAATAACTATTAATTTTAATGCATAATATATGCAATTTAATATACAAAAGGTGAGTTCTATATGCAACGTGGCGTATACTTAATATTTAATAAATTTTTATATAGTAAAATATTTTGTTTAAAATAATAATAAATAAATAAAAAAAAAATAATAAGGAAGTATTAATCGTTTAGGTAGCTTTTTATTACATTGTATAGTTGGTCTTTTAATTTGTTTTGTAATTTGTCATGATTGTCCTTTTCGGTAGTCCTTTTTCAATGTCGAGAAATCTGGTCTTATTTTGTTATTTTTTTTTTTTTTTTTTTTGGATTTGCTGAATATTTCCACATTTATCGACTTAATCCAAATTGTTAATGAGCAGTGCATTGTTTAGTAGCTAAAATTGTTTCAAGCTGATTAAATAAATTTTTTCTTGAAGATGTTTAATAGCTAAAAGTTCTACAGATCGACAGTTTGTTAGCATTTTTAACTGGTTCTGGGTTTAGCATAATTTGTAATAACTTCTACAGTTTCTGAAAGTTTCCTATCTGGAGTCTTCAAATTTGCACATTTAATCTCTATTATTCCATAATCAGCTAACAAGTTAACAATGAAGGTGCTTTTCTTCCTGTGAGAGAAATGACTTATAATAACCTGCTCCGTCTTGCAGATGTTTTGTATGAGAATATTTTTTGTTTTTCTGTTTATTTGAGACAAAAATGAAAATTTGAATAAAATATTTCTTAAAGATTCATTGTCCCACTTTGTGTTTAGGAAATGACAAAATTTCTGAGCCTTGCACTAATCCCAATCAAATATAACACACGGACTCAAATAGGAATATATCTACTATACGAATTTAAGGTTCAATTAGGGTTCTGGATATTTCAAAGATTTTTTGATGTTAATGTTAAAATTTCTAATGCTATTCTAGAGCATAAAGCTGTTATAGATCTTCATCAATGGTCAAAAAAATTAATCCTTGTTAATAAATCATGTGAAATATTAGACATATATATCTCACTGCCTTTTCTGGGAGTATCCCAGTATTGCGTTCTGTCAACATGTCGTTTAGTAGTGATTTTTTTTTTTCAGTGTTTATGTTGAAATAAAATATAAACGAACTTCTAATTGAATTAAATTGATATTAGATATGTAAAAAATTATTTAACTGTTGATGGTTAAATTTAACAGCAGCTGTTCAAAATTTAAATTAAATAAATCAATGCTAAAATATACGTAAGCAAGGACTTCTATAAAAAATAAAATAATATCAATCTAAAGTAGGTGGTAGCTCAATAAGTAGATGAAAAAAGTAATATAATCTGAAGAAGTAAAACAATGACTATACGATGCAAGAAATAGGCTATTACTAACGGCTGCGTCTATATTGGTGCTGATCCAGTTTTATAAGCTGTAACTCTCGACCATAGTGCATCATATGGATCATAATTGTGCTTTATTAGGCCTACTGCTACGATGGAAACATTTAACACAATTTTGTTTCTGATTCATGAGGGTACCAGGGTACTATTTAACAGATTTCTCTTTTTTTTGCATTTCTTAACGCTGGCGATTAGAAGGTCATCATCGCTTCCTCATGACAGTGATATTCCTTTGCAGGGCATGTTATTGAGTCTTACTAAGTTTAGGAAACTGAAAGTCATACCACATGCTGAACTGTAGAAGCAGTCCAGACCCCAGAACAGACTATACAATGTGTTTAACAATTTCAACATGATTTTTAGTCTAGATTGCTTTAAATATAATTATAAAAAGACGTCTCACATTTTTCATTTTAAATTACGCAAATATTTTCACAATCACAACACAAATTTTTTATACAATCAAAATAGTCTTTGTTAAATAGCCTCAAAGGCAATTGATAAGCTTCAATTGGTTACAGTCTTAGCTTGTATGATGATTGTATATCTCCAAAAGATTGTGATAGATTGGTCTTCATTTAAGGCGACACTCTAAAGTACTTCTGGTTTAACTCTTATGAGTCTAGCACCTTCCATTTAAGAATTTGAACCCTTCTACTTGGTATACGCTATTTCAATTAGAAGGTCGGAGAGAATTTATTGTTCCCAGAGAAGATAATCTAATGAATTCGCCACGAACTTTCTCCTATTAGTGAATAAATTGAAAGCATTTTCTTTCTAATGCGAATACTTAGCACTTCTTCTTAGTTGAATTTACAGTAGTTCGGAAGTCAGACAGATTTTCATATTCCTTGGCAGGCAAATCCTGTGAATTCAACTTTTACGCCGAATAGTTTGCACTTTCTGACTTTGTTAGTACATCTTTTTTTTTTTTGTTAATTTTGAAAAAAGGATTTAAAAATGCATATTGTCTAGGATGCATTCTTGGTTTTGGAATATATACGAGTTACCAAAGACATCACAGTGCTATAAAGTGGTGTTGCTCAAGCGTAGGGTTGTGATATTAATCTTTTTTTTAAAAGGTAAATTAGGAGAGAATAAGAGTGAAAAACTAAGTGCAATGACACGTAGAGTGCTTGGGGCTTCATTGGAACCGAGTTCTGCACTGCTATATATGCATTTCTTTGCGAATGGATGAGCTTTCTAACGCCGAAAATCAAACACAGACGGTTTTGATTGATGAAATATATTTCGTATATAAACAAATTATATCCTTTAGAGCTTTTCTTTGTTTTTAGTTTTTTTTTTCAAAATTTATATTTTTTGACAATTTTCTTTGAGTTTGCGGTCATCTTTAGTCAACTTTGTAAACATTTGAAACTATTTCCTATGTAATATGACAAAGGTGTCTGATATCTGGAAGCCTTATTATTTTATATATAATTTTTTTTTTATATTTGTTTTAAAACTTAAAGGTTTATAGTTGAATTTGTGCAAAATATGCTGCAGTGTTAAAGATTCGAAAAGTATGTATATGACATATAAACATTTTTCCTAAATTTATATAATAGTCTGACAAGTATTTCAGCTAAGGATTTTTATTATCCTATACAAGCTACTAGTTTTCATAAAAATATTTACATAAATTATATATTTTTCATATTAAGCAAGCATAAAGTTTTTATTTATTTATTTTTTAAATAATTTTTATATTAAAAAAAATTCAACTTTCTTGTTTCTTTTTACAGCTTCAAATTGCAGCAATTAAAAGAGTGTTAAAAAATATTTAAAAATGCATTAAAAAATTTTTTAAATTAAAAAATAAAAAAGATATAAAAAAATTCATGAATTGTAATTTAATTACATTTAATTAAGCAGTGCGTGACAACGAAATTAAATAACACATAAATATGTAAATTTCGCAACAAAATAAAAAAAAAAAAAATATTAAAAAGTGTTCAATGCAACAATCAAACAAATTAAATTCTTGAAAAATGTTAAATAATTATTATTAACGAACGTAAAAAAGTCTGTGCGTTTTATAAAAAATAAAATAAAAAATTTATAAAAAAAAAAATAATATTTAACAACAGAATTTATGGTATTCGCGTTTAAATTGATTAATTAAACTCAACGCTAAATGGTCGCTCGGATTATCATCATAGAAGCGTAGCCGAATACGAATGAAAATTAGATGCAAAATAAATGGGTAAAATGAGGTCAAGTAAATACGATGTAAGTATATATAATATATATTTTATTTATTAATTTTTAAAATAAGTAAAATAAGTAAAGTTCAGTGAACTACAAGCAGCATAAATCTCAGCTTACATCAAATACGGCGCCAAACGAGCGCATACAATGCAAAAGTTTATCTAAAGTCTATGTTTGTGTTTATATAAGCTGGAAAATGCAATTCATAACAACTTGAAGCATCAAAAATTTGAGCTGAAAATGACAAAAGTATGTTTTGAAATAACAAATAGTTTTAATTGACTTATTTTTAGCGGAAGAGGATTTAAATTTATTTTCTAATTGAGTCATTATACGTCTTAAAAAGAAACATACATTTGCATCAATTAAGTTGTTATTAAATAATATTTTAATAATATTTATACACGCCCAGCATTTGTGTGGTTTAAAAACGTGGCAGAGTGTATACGAGCTAAAGCTACAATTTATAGCTTGACGACTTGCATCGTACATATGTACTTGTATGATCTGTCGTTTAATAAAGACATCGAGCTATAATTTTATGCGTTTAAATGAGACAACAAAATTAATAAAGTAATAATGTCGAGAATATGCAAATGATTTGGGTAGGGGTAACTGATATAACGGTGTACACAGTGCGAAAATAATGTGTTTAAATTATGTAATTAAAAATAATTTGTATTTGTAGTATGAAGGCTTAAAAAATGATTAGAAAAACTATGCAGCTTGAAATTTTCAAATATAATACAACGCGTACTCCAACTAGTAGGAGAGACTTCCCACCTACTGGCACCCTAAGGTCTTGAGGTCATAACTTCCGTTTGAAACACAACATCGCAGTGTTCGTAGTTTTTTTTTTGAAAGCTAAGTTCAATAGGTAACAAGATTTTCATCAGATAATGTCTCGAAAATCAACCCTTCAAAAAAAAGTTGCCCAGCTACTGGCACCAATTTAGACTTCACTGTAAAAATTAAAAATGAAGCATAACCGATTATAAATTTGTATGCTTTCAGTGGTTCACACTGAACATTTGTACTGAAAACTAATTATTTGCTTCAACCTTTTTTAAGATAGAATGTCGATCTAGCAATGATGCCAATCAATCATTTATGAAAAGTGAACAACTTATGAGATGTCACTTTGATACTAAACACTTAGGCGCTGTGATAGCCACGAACGTCGGAAATGAAGGGTGCCAGTAGTTGGGCATATACTTCCAGATCATTCTCAAAGAGTTTTAGATACACAGTAATTATTCTTTTTAAATGTAGAGGCGTGACAATGTCCATTTAATTAACTCGTTCTTGTTTTTGTTCGTTCCATTTGCACTTTGCATTCCCATTATATAATTTTTAGGCCCTGTACCGAAGGTACAAGAGCCTATTGGGTTTGTGCAAATGTATGTAACAGGTAGAAATAATGGTCGGAGACCCCCCAAAGTTACCCCCATTATGGTCAGGAGTGATAGAGGAGTCGATATAGACATGTCCGTCTGTCCGTCTGTCCGTCTGTCCGTCCGTATGAACGAAATGATCTCGGAAACGGTAATAGATAGAGACTTTGTGTTTTTTGCATTCGACTAGGACTGCTCCGGAATTTCACAAGTTTATTTTAAAAACTTGCCCCTCACCACCCTCCCCCCCCCCTTCCCCATAAAATCACCCCCAAGGGTAAAAATTTCTTCAGCACAAAAAAAGTAAGTATGACAGTATAGAGATATCGTCCTTCTTAGCCAAAATCCGAAAAGTTCATCAAAATCGGATAATAAATGACGATTTTATAAGCAATTGAATTTGAACGACCCCCCTTTTCTTTTCATTCATATTCGCGCAGTGAGAAGTGGTCATGTGTTTGGTCATATGCTCGGGAAACATTTAATGTGTTTGTTAGGCGACCTGTACTGGTACAGGGCCTCTTACAGTCGGTTACGCCCGACTGAAATTTCCTTACTTGTTTTGCATTAGAAATGTTTAGATATGACGATTTTTTAGTTAAAACAATGCCGCGAAAATAGCATAAAATGCAGTTAAGAGATTTTTTTTTGTTCTCAGCTTCTACAACAAGGGTTAAGACTAGCCATCTCCTATATGGAGCCATGAGACTGATGCATTAAATACGATTTTTTTCTAGTCTCTCAGTATTTCATTTCAATTATGACGCTGAGTCTAAGAAAAGCCTAAGGAAGTTGAAGTAGTCTCTTCTGGAATATAACTATAGAATAATTGCTTCTCAGTTCTCCAAAAAACACACTGAGTATAGCCGCCTTTCATAATAACTCTTACCACTCTTGCCAATGTTTACCTTCAATATTTTATAGGATGTATCTATCAGTTGGTATGAAATCAGTCTGTGATAGTAGCTTTCATATGAATAAATTGAACTTCCACAACAATACTGACAGCTCCGAGAGGGACTTTGTAGGTGTTAAGGAAAGTTATGTATAATAGGAAATATCATACTACAGAAGTCTATTCATCTAGTTAAATCAGCTTGCATATATATACCAAGTGGAGATACTCTCTATTTTGAAGACTGCAACGTATAATGGATGTCGGCATGCATTACCATCCCAAAGAATATTTTATATCAGAGATGGCCAACCGGTCGATCACGACTATTACTCCAATCGATCGTGGCAAGGCAACAATATTTATATCGATCTACCGGTTGGCCACTCCTGCTTTATATAGTGGTCGCTACAAACATATCTTTGAGGAAGCTTCTAAAATTATTAATTCGCATTGGAGTGTACAGCAATTATTGAGAGCAAGTAAGGTAAAAGTAGAACAAGAAGTATATTATAGACAAGCAGATAGGGTATCTCGACTAACGTCTGTCTTAACAGGTCACTAGCCTTAACGGTGGATCAGAACTTGGGGTAAAACTTTTCAGAAAATGGTCAGAAGTGATAGAGGAGCCTTGTCCGTCTGTCCGTCCGTATGAACGAAAGAATCTCGGCAACGATAATAGATAGAGACTTCATTCATTTTGCATACGACTAGGAATTCGCCAGAATTTTACAAGTTTATTTTAAAATTTTGCCCACTCCCTCCCTTCCTCATAAAATGCCCCTCAAGTTTAAACATTTTTTCAGCACAAAAAAAAAAAAATTAAATAAGCCAGTATAGAGATAACTTTTTAAGCCAAAATCTAAAAAGTTAATCAAAATCGGATAAAAAATTACGATTTTATAAGCAATTGAATTTGAACGATTTGTGATACTTCCGTCCTCCCTTTGCTTTACATACATAAAAAATGTCTTATAAGGCACTTATTCGTGCAGTGAGAAGTGGGAGGAGCAAAATACTTTTTGTCAGTACCATTTTTTCTTATTAATTTCCTAACTTTTTGCTTTGCACTGCTTGGTCATAAGCTAGGGAAACATTAAAGGTGACCTGTATTGATACAGGACCTCTTACAGAAGGTTATGCCTGACTGTAATTTTCTTACTTGTTTCTAATTGAAAAGTTGAAACATTTTTCATCGAAAGGGCAATATAAACACTTCCCTAGATTTGCCACTTCTAGCCTTTGATAATCGTATCGAGAGGACGTACTTCCTGTGAAGTCATATATATAGTGGGCAAACTATATATCTATACTCTGTATCATGCATTTAACAGAGAAATAGAGACTAGGCAGACAAAATAAAATATTCTTGATCAGCATGCAAAAGCTTAGTCCATTAAAGGCTTGTTCAGCTGTATATCTATTTGTCCGTCTGTCTTACTTTCTGCTTGAATAAAAACAATTTTGGAGACTTTCAAGTTTGAATATTTATGCTCTCTTCATACATAAGCAGACAAGTTGTAGCGCCACTTTAGAGGATAGAAACCAAAGTAACAAGCTCTCCTTTTGTATGAATCTCCTTTGTATGAATAACAATTTTTGACGTGGTTAATTTAATTATAAATCCGGGGTATATAAATTTTTAATTCTAATATATTATCCCATATACATATGTCCAAATCGAACCTTTACAGGAGATACCTTTGCACTTAACTTTCTTTTGACTTTTTGTGTAACCTTTTATTTATATTTTTTATATCCTCTATGAGACGGACAAGCGTGCGTACATGGCTAGAAGACGCACGCTTGTCCGTCCGTCTGTATGTCTCTTTGAGTGTAAGTTTCGCTGTGTTAAGAAATTTTAGAGCGTTTAAACTCAAAACTTTGTAAAATTAGATTAAATCAAGGCTTAATATGAAGAACTATGTTGCGTTCAGAATACTAAATAGTCAAGCGCCTCGACTGAAGCTCTAAAAAAATCTCGATATAGATTCAGAACGGAAAAGTAGAAGCCGTATTTCATATACAAATCGGATTATTCTATCTTGGTTATAACGTTTAATGTTGTTCTTATTTAACTTTATATGCAACATAGTGTATCTTACTTGAATTCTAATAAAATAGCTCACAAAGAGTCATATCTGCATATATTTTTTATACATATTTAAGGTTCAAAGCAGTACTGTGCAGAAAAACCAGAAAGAAGTACTAAAAATCTTTTCGGTTTCTCTGTAGCCATATTTTGAACACTAAATTACACAAATTTGTATTTCTAGCCAAACTTCCCGCCTTGATACTAAAAAAATCTTCTATTTTATAATACAATTCATAAAGCTTAGATGCTTCCGACACTAGTTTCCTTGATTATGACAGCTAACATCGTTATAGCCAAGTATATTATATTTCGCAAGTATGTTATATTCCGCTTAATATTTTGCTTTTCATTTACATTTTTGTTTGACAAAAATCGTTTCCATTAATTTTTGCATTACTACAAATTTTAACAGTGTATTTGAGAAGAAAAACCGTGACTGAACGAACATCTTAGCCATACTCGCTTACTGTTCAATCACCTCGTTTTCATTGTTTATGCAAATCTATCAATTAAATGCATACACTACATCAAATCCGTAGCTGAATCTGTATCTGAACTTATACAGAATCATGCACGGCGGCACTTGTCATGCATTAAAAATTGCAATTTCATTATAACGTGGAAGTGCTTATGGCTTATGGAAATAATAATAAGAAAGAATAGAATAGAATGCAACGACGACGACGACGATCAATTAGACAAATAGTGGTTATAGAAATAACAAAACTGTCTCATAAATTGTTATTTCATTACTTAATTAAAGTCTGCGTAGCACAAGCCAGTCATCAACGACATTATTAAATAAAAAATAAAAAAAGAAAGACTTGTAATATAAACAACAATTGCTGGAATAACAATTACAAGGCGCCAATAATTATTGATAATTTTAATATTTTGCTTAGTTGTGCTTTGTGTAAATTTATTTTTATTAAATGTGGGAAATACATGTGTTTTAAAAAGCTGAAAAGATGTTTTACTTAAACAATTTACTGTGATTGAACTGTGATTGGCAATGTTGCACATGTAGCATTGCCAGACTGTCGCAAGAGTGTTTTAAATTTAATTATTTTCATTATATAAATCTGTTATGGTATGCGGACTTTATTAAGCTTTTATTTAAAGTATAATAGCACCTTCTAGCTACAAGGACAACCTACAAATTATTCTAAAACAAACTTCCACGCTTATCTTCAACATTTCACTGAAAGCTTAATCAATAAACTTGCGACTTAAATCAACATTTATTGCCTACAAGTTAACCTTCAATGCGCTACTCGATATTATATACGAAAAAATTTGCATAATCGCTTAATGCATGGCCCACATTTTAAGCGATTATCATAGTAGAGTGCAGACTATAACTACTAAACAGGCACAAGCATCTGCAACTGCAACTGCAACTGTAGCTGTAGCTGTGTGAGTTTGTGTGCCCTTAATCTTGAATTACAAATCGAGTGCAATTATTGTGCAATTCGCAATAAGTTTCTCGTATCTACGCTATATATACCCAATGCCGTACCAGATATGCAAATCGTAAGCGTATACTGGTAGCTCGCTCACTCGCTCGCAATTTGTTTTCACACTTTACGATGTCGGATGTTGGCATGGTGCAGCCGAGTGGCAGCTATACTTTTAGTCAACTATCTCAGTGAAGCGCGCTTCGAGGCGCACACAAGTGAAAAATCAATGTAGCACAGATAAGCGCTCTAGTATGCTGCCTACTTACCTACCACACAGCTTCAAACTACTCAGTGTATTTGTGTATCTAGGGCTAAAGTATCTACGCATAGTTTAGTTCGCGTGTTTGCTATATCGCTTCGACCTACGCTAATTAAAATCGTATTGAATTTGCACATACGACGACAAATGATAATGCTGATAGACATAGCTGCTAAGCATCTTGAAATGTAGCTCGTTTTACTACTTTGTATGAGAGCTACAAGGTTTTCTGTTCGTGTAGCAGCGAAATAAATTCAATATTTAATTGATTTGTCAACACAGCTGTCCGTAATGGACTTCTTGCTTTCTTGTAGATCGGCAACGCAGATTTCCTGCTTTGCAATGTAATTCGCTGCTTGTCCGTCTGTCTGTCCGTCTGTCATTTTTGCCATGGATGCGTGTGGCGCTTTTTTTTAAGCCGCTTAACTTCTTTTGGCTGTTTGCATTGTAAGCGGCTTAGAGCATGTTGTTCCAGCTGTTTGGCTCGGTGCGCCACTTCAGTTTGAAATATGATTTTGCATAAATTTGAAGATTTGTTAATTACGTCGTCGTCGTCGGCGTCGTCGGCGTTTGTTTTTGCGCTGCAGGCTTTAGTTAAATATTGGGGAAAATGTGTTAAATTTTATATAATATAAATTAGACAAGAAGCACCTGCTATTTTGTTGAGAGTATTGAACGAAATAAGATGAGACACTCAAAAGCACAGCACCTTCCAACGTTAATAAAATTCAAGTTTTCTCATTTTTTTTTTTTAAAAAAAGGAACTTCATTTCATAGAACTTCTTTAAAGGATTCACATGAAATCAAATAACAATGAACAATGCACATCACACCTCCGCTACGCCATCGCTTGCAACATCTGCAACAAAGTCACCACCAACAAAAAAATTCTTAACATTCATAAACACGCGTGAGAAACTGTCATCCATCAACTCATCAACATGCAATGCGCTGGCGTTGCGTTGAATGAATTCAGCAATTCATGATCAAGTGCAATTTCTCACATTAATATGACAGAATGCCTTGTAATGTGTATGGCGCGGTGGTGGTGGCGGGTTACAATGAATGACAATGAATGCATGCGCTTCGAATTGCAATGTTGTTGTTGCATTCAATTATTATGCGCAGAAGCATAAGAACGCAGGAGGCAGCAGGCTACAACAGACAACATTGTGTGGCATATTTGGCATGATTGAGTAAAATCCATCACGCATGCGCAGCACAGTGCAGCAATTTGACAATTATCTACAAAAGAAATTTCGCTGCAGACGCCGTCGAGTCGAGACCGACCCCTTGCCACAAAAAAAAAAAAAGAAAAAAAAACATATATTTCTGCAGTCATTCATACACGAGTACATTCATTCATTCATACATTCATGTGGAGTCACAAAACTCAAGTGGCATACAATGCTGTGATGTGTTGATGATGATGATGACGATGACGACGATGTTGATGACAGTCTCTCGCCTCTTGCATTGAAGCCAGTGCTACTGCGCGCTGATCTTGATGTATGTCTGTCAAATTGTTGACACTCAGTCATTTTGCGCGCTTCAGTGACATTGACACAATGAAGTGAATTATTGAGCGGCGTTTAAATTGCTGAAGCCGAAGTTTTATCATGATTTGAACATAAAAGTTGTCACAAAATAGAAATGTGGCACTACCCTACGCTGTTAGGAAAAGGAAAAAAACATAGCTTATTGTAATATTTAAAGACTTCAATTGTCCCTTTTTTGATTAATGGAATTGTAGCAGAAAAAGTAATATTTTTTTGTGATAATTTTCGAGACATGTATACCCAAATATAATATATAGCCAAATTATTGTAAATTGAAAGTGACTCCATGCATAAATCGCTTGGAAAATAGGTGCAACTGAACAACATTTTAGGATGCCATAGCTCAATAGTAGATTAGTTAGCTGAGGTGCTATCATTGAGCACCTGCAAGTTCTTTTAATGTAATTTTTAGTTCACAAGGGAAGACCTTCTGCTGAGATAAGGAGCCTCTTTGATTGTGCCATTTGCTGTTTGCCCATGAACCTTTATTAAACGTTTAGTACTGTCCACTTCATGTCCTCTGATATGTTCATGTAAAAGTTTCATAGCTAATAGATGCTTCCTCTCATGACTTTCATAGCTGGTAGGAAATGTTGCACAATAATTGTTTTATTATGGTGCAAGTCTTTAAGGCGTTTAAATCTTTTGTCCTTGTTTTTTTGTTTTTTGAAAATCGGTGAAATTTAATTCGAAAAAGCCAGTCGTCTGTGTCTCCTTTTTTGAAATTAGATCAATTATTAAAATTTATCCTTGAGAATATCTTTAAGATAAACCGGGCTGGTTCTCAAAAAATTTTGGTCACTGCTTTTCTCCTGAATATAACATGGAACACTTTGTAGACCACCGCCAACTGGGTTCTCCTCAAGTGGACTCCACCCAAACAGGTCACCACAAATCACCACTAAATGGGTTACAGTCAAATGGACACCACCGACTGAATCACCACTAAATGGGTTACCATGAAGTAAATACCATCACCAAGAGAACCACCACCGACTGAATCACCACTAAATGGGTTACCGTGAAGTAAATACCATCACCAAGAGAACCACCACCGACTGAATCACCACTAAATGGGATACCGTGAAGTAAATACCATCACCAAGAGAACCACCCCCGACTGAATCACCACTAAATGGGATACCGTGAAGTAAATACCATCACCAAGAGAACCACCCCCGACTGAATCACCACTAAATGGGTTACCGTGAAGTAAATACCAACACCAAGTGGATCACCACCAAATGGGTTACCGTGAAGTAAATACCATCACCAAGAGAACCACCACCGACTGAATCACCACTAAATGGGATACCGTGAAGTAAATACCATCACCAAGAGAACCACCCCCGACTGAATCACCACTAAATGGGATACCGTGAAGTAAATACCATCACCAAGAGAACCACCCCCGACTGAATCACCACTAAATGGGTTACCGTGAAGTAAATACCAACACCAAGTGGACCACCACCTAGTGGATCACCACCAAATGGGTTGCCGTCAAGTAAATACCATCACCAAGAGGACCGCCACCTAGTGCATCACCACCAAATGGGTTACCGTGAAGTAAATACCATCACCAAGAGGACCATCACCTAGTGCATCACCACCAAATGGGTTACCGTGAAGTAAATACCATCACCAAGAGGACCATCACCTAGTGCATCACCACCAAATGGGTTACCGTCAAGTAAATACTATCACCAAGTGGACCACTACGTAGTGGATCACCGCCAAATGGGTTACAGTCATGTAAATACCA
Source organism: Leucophenga maculata (assembly GCA_035044805.1). Lineage (NCBI taxonomy): Eukaryota > Metazoa > Arthropoda > Insecta > Diptera > Drosophilidae > Leucophenga > Leucophenga maculata. The sequence continues at coordinate 391,871 of JAWNNP010002289.1, forward strand.
ACACCAAGTGGACCACTACCTAGTGGTTCACCATCAAATGGGTTACCGTCAAATAAATACCATCACCAAGTGGAACACCACTTATTAAATCACCACCAGTTAGACTGCAGTTACATTGGCTACCACCAAGTGGACCACCACCAAATGGACCACCACCAAATGGTCAACCACATAATGGACCACCACCTAATGTACCACCTCAAATTGTACCATTACTAAATGGATCACCAACAAACTGACCACCACCGAGTGGTTTACAGCTAAATATGGTACTAGCAAATGGACCGTAGCTACAAGGACTATCTCCAAACGGACCACCACGGAGTTGGCTTTCAACGAGTAGACCACAGTCAAATAAGTTATTGCCAAATGGAATGGAAGCTATTTTAATCCATTAAAAATTATTTAATACAAAGAGCTCGTGAGCTTCTATTCTATGATTCTTAATCTGTCTCAGGTCATACGCACACAAAAAGCATAGCAGAGCTAGCGGAGCGGAGCTAAGTGGAAATATTCACTGCTGAACAAAAATGTTTAATAATTTCAACTTCTCAGCAGCTCATTTTATAAGCTCTACCTTAAAATGGGTTGAACAACAAAGAAAGTATTTGCTTTACTCCGCTGTTTAGTATATCTTCTTGCTGTCACTTTCCATTTTCTTGACAGCACAATTTTTCTTTTCTCTTTTATTTTCCTTGAAATACGCGCTTTGTGGGTGGCACATTGAAAGCTTAATGTAGCTTATAAGGATTAAGCGGAGAAGTTCAGCTCAACTCAGCTCCTCTCTCTATATGCGTGTAGCCTTCAAACGCTAAGTTATTGTTCATCGACTATACATTGTAGCGTATTATGTATATAAGCAAGCCGAACCATGTTTATATTATAAGCAAGAAATGCCTCGCGTCGCATTTTATGTCATCGCGCAAAATGCTGCCATCTAATTGAGTTGTTGCTGTTGTTGGCTGCCTTACTTGATGTTGTTGATGTTGCTTGCTGTTGCTGTGGCGGCTTTTGATACTGCTGTTACTGCTGCTGCCTGCTGAAATTACTCATCGACTTTGTGGCAAATTGCAACATGCCACTTCTTCTTCTTGTTGCTGTCTTCAGCTGCTTGTATGCAAAGGCTACATAAGCAGTCACAGCAACGTCAATCATGCAATATGTCGAAGATAGTAGCAGAGTATTTTTACCTACACGGCGTCAAGTAATCCTAATAAAAATGCCTGATTGGTGCTACCCGTCGCTAGCTGTCGACTGTCGGAGTTTGTCGCGTTGTATCTTACTCTATCGTTTACATTCGCCTGCTTGCCACACATTAGTTGAAAATTTATTGGCATATTACTGCAACATTTTTCAAATGCCTGCCAGTCACTTCACTGCCACTTCATTTCCTTCGTTGCCAACACAGCACAACACTATACAACACAGAGCAGCGATTTGTTTGCGCAATTTTGAATGAGTATGTGGCATGAAACTTGACTTCACTTACTATCTAACTACTAGCTACTACCCCACCCCAACATATAGTGTCTAAAACAGCTGCAACAGCTCCTTGGTGGAACGTACTACATGTCTCGCGTCTTATCAAACGTTTTATTTATGCTATGGGCGCATGTTCGATAATTGGATTATTTACTTTCGCGGATTAACGCAGCAGAAATATTATAAGTGAAAATGAAATCTTGTTTGCTTTATATTGTAACAAATAATAATAATAATAGTGTTGCATATTAATAATATTGCGCATACGCCCGGTTGCACATGTGCATCAGCATGAAAAGTGAAATTTGATTGAAAGCTGTTGACATTATGTAATCGCTTGTGGCATGTAACGTGTATTTAAGGAAGTGTAAGGCATTTAGAATGAATCTATTTTATTTGAATATAGCTCTAAAGATTCTATTTCATGCACTTCTCCTACAGCTAAGCTGAAGTGCAGTTGCTATACTTCGTAAAAAATTATGTGCACCGAAAAACTTCTTCTTCAAAACCACTCAAAATTTCACTTAAGTTGCGCAAGTTGGAACAAGAGAGGAAAAAAAAGTATCTTATCCTAATACCAAAATTAATGATAAAACACTTGAAAATCGCAAAAGTGCCACAACAGAATGCAGCAATCATCAATCAAACCGCGAACAATATAAGCAAATGCTGCTGCTGTGTGTAAAGGAGGCTGAGCAGGCCTCAGGATTCAATGAGTGTTCGCTACTGTGGTCGACTGGTGTTGACAGCGAACACAAATGCTGTCGCGCTGATGAAGTACTCAAGCTCAAGCTGTTGCTGCTGCTGCTGCTATTCGTTCGTTCTGGCTATTCTATTGAATAGATTCTTTTTTATTATGAATTGTTCTTGTCAAGAGATTTGCATGCTGTATAGCAAAAGCAAAGATTTTTCGCTACATCATGCAGCGAGTGGGCTGCCACAGATTGATTGAACTAGTGCAAGCATCGCGATTGTCCTCATTCTGTGTTCGGTGGGGTATTGGTTTGGATGAAGTTTTTAAACTGCATGCCGGCACTTTTACACACCGGCATTTCTTGTGTGGGCGTTCGCGTTTGCGCTTGCGCATGTTCATTTTTATGGTGTCCAGAAAAAGCTTTATGCTATGGGTTCCTCCAGTTTGGCAAGAGTTTTGTTTTGCTGTCCAGGGATTATGAAGTGTGTTTCGGCAGGCGTCACATTCAAACGAAAACGTGCTCTGATTGTTGAACACAGGTTTTTAAATTTTTTTAAAATTATTTTTTCTTGTTCGCTGTCGTCGTTGTTGTTGTTTTTGTATGACTTTGATGTACAATGGCAGGCAATAGTTGTATGTAGGACAGTGGTGTAGCATGAAGTTGGTTTATTAGGGTTAATGGGCTAAAAAGTTGTTACATAGATCTCCTTGCTTTTATTATATCTTCCTAAGAACGGCTCTGTTCGTTTGTTGTTGGATGTAAAGGTGAAGCGACATGGGATTGAAAAGACCGTCTAATAAGGCATTAGGACCGGTTCACATATGCTCTGTTACAGTTATACAGGCTTGTTTGCTGGGTACTGACAGTTAAGCACCTTCCATTATGAAAATCATCAGTATTTTTTTATGGTGTTGATTGTAAGATATTTTCTGGAAAATGTAGGCACAAGTATCCTCGTGTCAAAAGCACATACTGAAGCACTTTCAAAAGCACCTTCTACAGCATAACTGTAAATCACACTATAAAGTACATTATAAAGCACCTTCTAAAGCACATCCTAAAGTACCTTCAATAGCACCTTCGAATATCCCTTTGAAGATAATTACCTTATCGTCCATATAGCCGTGGTATTCGATGCCTTTCTGTTAGGATGTTGCTGTTAGGAATACTCCTTCCTATGGGCATCTATTTATAGTTTTGACAGCAAAATTGTGTCCGAAAAAGTAGGCCCAACTGTTGTCGAGAATGGGGTATATTTCTCTCCTGTTGATTGCCGTTGAAACTTCTATATAAGATGTGTTGTCAAAAGCACCTTCTACAAGTATATTCATACAAGTATATTCATCAGATCTATACCCAATCTTTGCTTCATTAAAACATTTTGCCAAGATCTTCACTATCAATAAGGTGACACCTGATATAAAAAATTTTATATTTGCAATAAAAATCCCCTTAAGCTACTACACCACTGAACACAATTCATTGGTATTTTCTGCAACGACAGCAACTGTCACTAGACGTGACTTCAAGGAATTGCTACCGTAGTTCGGCCCACTCGTGCCGGCAACAGTCTAAACGTACTTCGCACCAGATGACACCTCCTTGCCATCACAGCAACTTAGTTGTTGTCGTTGTCATAGCTGTCCGTCCATCCGTCCGTTTATGCTTTGATGTATTGTTTTTGACGTTGGCTTTGACAATGGATGGCGGCGGCGAACAACAACGATCTGCGGTATTGTCTTGGTAAGAGCATTTAGGCCAACTTTGTTTGTTTTTTTTTTTTTTTTTGGTTTTTGGTAAGCATTTGAAATTATGTTGTAGCAATTGTTATTCTTATCTCTTTCGCACGTGGCCATGTCGTGGCTCATGTCTCCATTATTAATTGTGTGCGAATGTTTGCACAATTTGTCAATATTATCGGACAAAACATTGTTCACAAAAGCGCGCGGAGCACCCCCTGCTAGACAAGCATTAGTTCCATACGGTAGCCCATTTCGGCATGTACGTGCTACATAAACTCTTACCTAAGTGATTTGTGATTTATGGCGCCTGGATTTATGCATATTTAATGCGTTTTGAGCACAAACACCCAAATGTAGCAGTGCATTTTTTTCTTTCTTTACAGCATTTTAATTCCCGATAATTGGGTCAATCATGAATTACCGTCTGAGCCGTCGTCGATGTCGTAGTCGTGCTCAAGATAAATTGATAAACGTTCGCTAGACTCGCTTACATATAATTTTTTTTACTGCATGGCGGGCGGTTTGTATGCGAATTTGAAGTTGTTGTCTTTATAGATTTGTATGCGGTCTGTCTGCTGTGGACAGTTTGTATTTTTATTTTTTGGACAGATTTCTCTAATTGATTGTGAGTTGTACATTTTGCTGGCGGCAGTCGTTTGGGACAGTGATTTAGTTGTTAGCGGAAATATTTTAAATTGTTATTTTTTCTCGACTTTTAAAAGTTATTTTAAATCAAACAATTTTCAAGCGTAAAACTCAAAAAATTCCCCTTTGTATACAACAATAAATTTTGCCGCACATTAGCTACGCTTAAGTAGCACCTACAACTAGTTTTATGTGCAATTTATTGTCTAAACTTGCAAATATTTTGTATAACTTATTTCAATGCACTTTTAACCTAATTTTATGAGTGATTCCCCTTAAAAAATAATTATTAAAAGTTTTTCCCCCGAAACTCAACGCCATGCAGCTATAAAATATAATTTTCTATGAATTTTTATGAAATTCCGCGAAAGAAATAAATGACACACAGTACTAAAATATGCACAGCCATAAATTTGCTCTAATTTATTATGCAATTAGTTAAACAACAACTGAAGTGTGGTCTTGTATTAGAAGAAAAAAAACTTGCAGTACTAATTTTTGAATAGTTGAGGCAGACTCGCTGAAAATTAATTATCATGAAACAGCTGTTGTTGACATAACAAACGAAAACTGCAATAAATTGCTTGTGAAAATGGTTGCACTTTGGAACAGGTTGGCAGTTCAGCAACTTCAGCAACAACAAAATTGCATGTAGCGCGGCGGCGGAAACATGAAATGTGTTAGTTGAATTGTGTTTGTTCTCTGTTTGACTAATGTGCGTCCTTGAAGTGAAAGTTGCACATGGAGTTGTTGTTTTTTTTTTTTGGAGTAATAGAAAGTGAAAATTTTTGTGGCTAAAAATTTCATAATTAGTTCAGTTGATCTTTATATGACCTTCAATTTATGTGAGTGCAAGCACCTGCGTTTATATAGATCGCTCGGGCACAGAAAATATTAATTTTGAAGATCGCCTTTGGATAAAGTATATCTAAAAATATTATGGGAAATTTTAGCACATTTTCTATATTAGAAAAATGTTTGGTAAATGGAAAAATATGACAAATTAGTAGGTTTTTGTATTTAAAATCTTTGAGCTACAACTGACAAGGCGAACAGTAGACATGTTGCTAGGCTGATATATTAATTTTACTTGACTGATTATCAATTTCTGATAATTTTCAACATTAAATGCTTAGCTTTAAAAATAAGCTAGAAGGTGCTGTGAACTAGAAGACAGCAAGTGTTTTATAGGCAACTCTACTACAATCAAGAAGCAAATTCAATAAATTACTGCAAATTTCTATAAGGACATAGCTAATTGCAATACAGTACATGCATGTAGCACCTTCTACAAACAACTTGGTAATATTTAGTACTAATGACAAAAGTGAGCTGCCAAGCTGTGTGGTTTAAATTCAATTTTAAATTGTTAAACAAGAAATTTCAGATGTACGAAACGGCTTATATAAACATCACATGACATATTCTAGCCACACACACACACACACATTCCATATTTACCTACAAACTACACAAGTATACTGGCTAAGCATATATTTGTACAGCTGTTTGTTTGCTTGTTTGTGTGTGGCTTTCTAGGACATGTGTGTGTGTGTGTGTCTCTCATGCTCGAAAAAGCACCTCCTGTATGTGCTGTATGTCTATTGAGTGTTGCAAAACTTTGCTGAATATTTTAATTATTTACACTTGTGCCGAGTAAATTTTCGGAATTTGTGTCACAGCAAAATGCTCTGACAGACATGCCAAGCATTTTTTAGTAGAGCACAACTGTAGCAGGTGGAGGAGGTATGCGCACCAACAGAGGCCAACAGTGAGCCAAGAGCAAACAAAGCCGACAGCGGCAGCAATATGAGCAGCAGCAGCACCAGCAGCTGCACACAAACCGTACACATGAGGCAGGCAGTCAGCCAGCTAGGCTGTCAAGGACATCACCGCCAGCAATGCTCAAGCTGAGAAGTCCACATGAGCTGAGCCAAGTGTTTGACATTTATTTAAGAAATTGTACAGCGCAGCGCAAGTGTGCCAGCAATTGGCTTTAATAGCGAAAAATTGCATGAAAAATTAAATTTTTCTACGCTACAATGAATATATAACCAAGCAACAGCAGAGGAACTCGTTTCGTTTCGTTTTGTTTTGATGATGTTGACGCCAACGCGTCTCAAAGTTGGCAGCAAGCAAAAAGAGTTGGCAGCTCGCTACCTCAATGACGGCGTCGTTGTTGATGTATCCACTGATGAAGACAACGTGTAATGAAAATGATGCAAATAACAACGAACGAAGATTGCAAACACATTTCCAATTAAATGAAAGAGCTTTCCTCCAACGAGTCAGTCTAAGTCCAAGTCTAAGCAAATACAAACTCCAATTTCATAATAATATGCGCTAAAAGATAGCAAGATACAATATCTATAAACAGAGATCTAAGATCTGTTGTTGTACTATTTGCTACGGCTTGAACTGATCGGCTTGGTTACTGGTTTTGCGGTTGTTATTTGCCAGTTAACTGTTTTGTTGTCTCACAGACACAGACAGTGTTGCAGTTGCAGTTGCTGGCAATAAGGAATTTCACAGATAAAATCATAAACGAATTTGATTTCAATGTTTATGTTCAGCTATTTGTAATTCAAGAATCTGTGGACAGTAGTCAGTTTTTTTCTTCTCCTTTTCCAATTCAAGCTTTATGACGTTGTTTTGTGGGCTGTTTTGGTTGCTTAACTAATTGCAAATAGGTGAAAGATGTGAGAGTTATTTAAATTGTTTGCAGTTATGATTTTTTAATTGCTTTCAAGTGTTTGATGGCGGCATTTTTTTGTGTAAAAGTTTTAAATAAGTTGGCAGCACAACAACTTTTTTTTTTTGGATTTATAGTTAATGCATGAGTAAGAAGGCATTAAACTTATGCAAATGTATGAGACAGTCTAATAAAAATCTAGCACCTTCTATTAAATATTTATACACATATGTATATACTTCATCATCTGTCTGTCTTGGTAGATTATTAATACTTGCAATAATCAATAGTGAACAACAGAATTAGATGCGTAATACAAAGTACATCCTTTCGCTTTCGTTGCCAAACGTATTCCGCTCGAAAATTCATTGCTTCATTGAGACTAGATGTAAACTTTTATTGAACATGAACAAATTTTATACGAATTTACGATTTACGAGTCGTTTCTTTCTTTGTAAATCAGCTGAATCAGTCGAAACAAATTTTGTTGTGTTGTGCCACATTTGCGTGTTCAAATCGGTTGCAATTTTTCTCTCACGAAAGTAGGTCAAAGGTTTTAGTTGATTTTTCGAAATTTATTTACCATCGAAATACTGCATGGTTTGTTACATTTCCGTGTTAGCTTTGCTGCATGTGTAGCAGCAGATCGAAATCAAAGGTCAACTGATTATCTTTGTGAAAGTGAAAGCTAGAATTTATTGCTGCATTAATAAATCATTGTGTATTTTGCTTAAAGATTGGTCAAATGATAGCTACCGACGGTCTCAAACCACGGTCTATTGGTTTAGAATTTTCGCTACAAATGCTGTCTAAATGTTGCCTTTACAAATTGCTTTGAATTTTTAATTGTTTAGAACATTCATCCTCTCAAGTGTCAAGCATTCGATGATAATTTGGCCTGAGAATGAGTTACAAGATTCACAGATTTTTTTAAATAACTTCTAGTTATTGCCATGCAGCCGCTTTAGTCTTCTGTGGTAGAAATTATTTACGAATACCAGTGCCAAGTGTAGCCGCTGATTTGTTGTTTGATTTTCTTTCTAGCCATAGGCACTCGCAGGTGCTGCATTGTCTACATACTACAGTGCCGCAGTGATGTTGCGTAGGGTCCTGTTTTGAACTACCCGTATCTATTTGATGTTTCGAAGCGTTCTAGTGTACCAGAGTGGTGATTCGTAAATTCAGAAAGGAACAACTTATTACACAGAATGAGATTTCTTCACGGTTTTTGGCAGCCAGCTCTGTGTTCGTAGCTTTGTTACACCGGTTGCTACTGCTTATGGATGATCCATGTGGGACATCGATCAAGATAGCGAACAAAATTTATTTAAGTTATCACCAGGTTGTTACAAGTGAACAAGTTCTCCTCTGGAGCGAAAGAGTAGAGAGCTTCGACTTGCAGCCATTAAAATCGACTTTCCAGAGATTGGCCCTATCTGACAAAGCCATCCAGAATCTCTTGCTTCATTACGGTTGGCTCCGAAACAATGTCAACAGTGTATGTAGCGAGCTTCGTATTGAATGCAACTGGCGCTAGTAATCTACAGTATTGAGGATATATTAAAAAAAAATTCTCTGCGGTATTCTGCTTTCATGTAAGGAGAATCCAATGGATCATCTTATACTTTAATCATAAAGTGGCGGTCATGGACGTTCGGCATGAGCAGCAGCTACGAAGCCACTATGTGGAGAAAGATTAGATTGTAGACTTCTATTTCAAATGCTTGTCGAATATCCAGAGAGACAGTAGTGTTGTACTGCTTATTATCAAAACCAAAGAGGAATTTGCTGTTTATCTCAATAATCTTGCGCTGGAGTATACAAATTTTGTCTGAAACCACATTGTTGATCAGGCATGACGCTCTGCACATCTAAAACAGCCAACGCTCTACCTAGAAATAATTATTCACTTATCTTAGAGAAAGTTGAAAGCAAACTTATTGGTCTGTAGAACTTAATAAGAGTCTGCTGCTTAAAGTTTCGGAACCAGCATAATTGCGGAATATTTCTATAGAAAATATAATCCTTCTAAGTCCGGAAGAGCTTTAAGTTACTCAACTATTCAGCACCTTGTAACCAGTGGCAAAATTTGAGGTTTTTGTCTTGAAGTCATATTTTATCCAGCATAATGGGTCAGATTTGTTACGGATTTTTATATAATATGATGTATAGCTTTCTAAACATTGAACATATGATTCTCTACCGGTTTAGCACTAAGCAGCTGATCACTAAAGAAATTTCACAGTAATTTGCTCAAAGCATGCTCACTCCTCTCTAACACATTTGCTGTGTGCATTGCTTTACTATAAACAGTTCTATTCTGTCTTAGCAGATCCTTAACCAACGGTTTTAAAGGAGGCCAGGTTAGACTAGTTTGCAAAAAAAAATTGATAATAATAAATTTGTATGTTCGAGATTTTTTTCCACTGCTGTGAAACAGTTACAAGCCATGAAATTTAAATAAAAACTTGTAACAGTGCAGCACCTGCCACATTATATGTAGTAAGTGCAGTTTTAGTAGGTGCCTTCTTCAGCTAAAACTTTAAAAACTTTTTGTGAATTATAATTGACTTATTTTTTATAATAATACAAATAATTCGCAAATATTTTTAATATAAATCATATTTGCTATATAAGCAATACTAAATTCCAGCGTGCTTTCTTTTGTTAATTTTTTTTGCTAAACAATATTTTTACTTAATGGATTAGACATCAATTTTGGAACATTTGTCAACAGCTTTCCACCAACAATCTCCAATAACATCTTCAGTTTTTTTTTTTTTTTTTATAGTTTTCCTTGGTTTAATAAACTTTTAAATCGCAGCGCTTACTTACAAAGTTACAGCCAAGTCAGTTAAACTTTACTTAAGGGTACATCTCCCATCACAAACACAGCCAAGTTGTCAATCAACTACAGCCACTTAAGACATCACATCCATATCGTTCTATATATGTATATATATTGCATATATGTATATGTATAATGCATGCATAATACGGGTTGTAACTGTCTACTATGTGTATATAGGCAAAATATATACTGAGAAAAAAAATATTTAAGGATTTTTGGTGAAGATTTGGAAGAATAAGTTTTGGGCAGAAGGTTTCTAACCGGATAGAAATTTTGTACAGATGATATTTTGTACAGATGATATTTTGTACAGATGATATTTTGTACAGATGATATTTTGTACAGGCTGATTTTAGGGTGAATGTTTGCAGGTGTTGTCTTGTGGTTTTAAGAAATCTAGTAACTACAATGAATCTTGAACCTTTCTCTCCTTAAGCACAAACATTAATCGCATATTGGACATACATGTGAACGGTATCGAAGCAATATGTTAGAATCTTCAAAAGCTTCTATGCCTCAGTACTATATCTGTATAATTGTTTGCTTTCAATTTAAATTGGTTAAAAATGTTTCAGATATAAAATATTAAAATATTTCTCGCAGTGCACTTTATAGCATGTCAAACACCTTCAACTTCTATGCTGCTGCCTGTCTGAACTGTGCATAATGCGGTGTTAATTGTAAAGCATTCGTTAGGCTTCTCAGTTAAGTTCTCTACTCGCTGCTGCTGCTGCTGCTGCTCGACTACATATAAACACAAAAAAAAAAAAAAAAAAAAAAGGCAAACTTGAAACCAGGCAGCAATGAATCGCATTTATAGCAAGCTACAAGTATAAACAGTGGCAATGCTATATACTACAGTTTGCTGCTGCATCTGGCACAGCTACATCTACTGTTTGGAAGGTGCTGCTCTATGCGAGATATCTAGTAGATGCGCCCATACAGATAGCCATGCTGCATCTGAGCTGAGTATCTAAATTGACTTTGTTGTTTGTTTATTTGTTTGTACTGCGTTGACTTTGTAGCATTGACGAACTAATCAAGCGACTTTTGTTTGAGTTTTGTTAAAAAAAATGTGCCAAAATATTTGAGAAACATTATTTGAAGTTAAAGCTGTTTATTTTAAAATTAAATATTAAGATTATAACAGTTAAGTATAACAGTTGGCTTTTTGGCTTCAATTAAATATCAGCTGATTATAATAGTTGCTTAGCATATTCAGTTATTACAGCTGATTATTTCAACTGCTTAGCTCAGCTGCTTTTCACAACTGTTTAGCATAACTTATGAGCATAAATTATTAGCTCAAAAGTTTAACAGTTAACTACTACAGCTGATTAAAGCAGTGCGTCAACATGTCTGCATTATCACAGCTGATAGCCCAAGTTTAAGCAGCAAATTGATTATTAATTCTGATTATCAAAGCTGATTAAGACAGCTTTATCGAATTTAATTTTGTCAGCTGATCATATTGTTATGACCAAGCAAGGTCAGACTGTTTAACAGTCAACTAACAGTGTTGACAGTCGTTGCTATATGACAGATTCATGTCATTTTTTAGTTGCTGATAAGCATTATCATGTAAAAGCAGCAGAAATAACTGGTAGAATAATTCTGTGACTCTTTTTTTGTCCTTATCAAGCTTTAAAGTCAGTTCCAAAGTAACTAATTAAAACTTGTTGCCTATCTTTAACACATCCTATTAAATTTGGTATCTTTTGGCGTATTAAATATTAAATTCTTTTCATCACAGCTTCAACACTTCAACAATTTATTATTAAATTATTTATTCTTATTTTCATGCTTAACATTCTTTACATAGTCTCTCCAATGGAAGCTGTAAAATGATGTTGTTTGACTACTACTCTCTTTTTTTTTTTTTTTACACTTAGTCCATAGTATACAAGGATGTTGTGTAGCGCTGACTGCTAAACTTCCTTCGTACGGCGTCAAGTATCACAGCGACAAATTGAAAACAATTTAAATTATTTGCATATAAATACACAAGCGAGCTGAAACTAGTAACTGCGAAGCAGCTAGTTTAGGGAGCGCGTCTCGTTGACGTTGCTGCCTCTCAAGTTGCTGCATTCAAATTTGTAGATTGTTATCCGAAATACTTGCTTGCTTGCTTGCTTGTGGCTTTGAGGTTGTGGCATTTTATGAGTTGTTAAATAAGCTATCAACGGCTGCATAAAATATTTTGCGATATGCTAATGAAATGGTTTTCAGATAATCAAGATTTTGTGGTAATATTGTGGTATAATTAGCAAAGGAAATTGTAGAAGTTGGTTTTATATATATCATTAGAATGAGTTAGATATGTACACAAAGAGATGTGCTATTATTTATGTATTATGTTTAAGAGTAGCTCTGCATCATCAGATTGCAGTATTTTATTTGCTTTCTAAAAAGAAATTCAATTTATTTGCCATACATCAAGAAATGAGTTGCGCTTTGTGGCGGCCATTTTCAATCGATAAGCTGCCTGCCACAGTCTTCTTTTTTCTTTCTATTTATTTTATTTTTTGCGCATTGCAGCTATAATATTTTATCATCGAAAGCAAATCAAATAATTTCTATAAAAATATCTTTTTTCTATATTATTTTTTTTTGCTAAATGAGCTTCGGCAAAAGTTTGAGGCAGCGTGACGCTCCATTTGCTGCGCTGATTAATTTCCGATAGAGCAGTCTACTTGCTACCTACTCTTCTTACCAATTGATTTTTTATTTGTGAGTTTGTGGCAGAAAATCTTTTAAGATGGCAGGCAGACGCCAGCCATGTCTATGGTAGAAAGTTTTCTTTTATTTTTTTTTTATTTTCTTTTGACAGGAAAAAGGAAACAGCATTTTGTTATGAAATCCTTGAGATAATCAAAGTGGTATGATGTTGCTTAGACAATTGCTTGTGATATAATATGGGCGTATTTGAAATATCAAATTGAAACATAAAATCAAAATTATTTACAAAGTCAGCATTTTTATAATATTTTGTTATATTTTTTATTTCTATTGAAATTACCAAATATTTCTAAGAATCGTTGGTAGCAATTAGTCGTTTAACAGCTTGGTTTATTAGCAAATGAAGTAAAAAGCAATTTCCATGAATAAAAAGTGTTGGAAAAAAAAATAAGTAGAGTAGAAGAGAGTTGGTATTGCTTTTGTTGCTGCTTTTTGGTTTTGTGCATGGTGAAATAACAATGGTGAAATAACTATGGTGAAGTAATTATAATCCATGGATTTATTCTCGCGTTCGAACGCAAGAGAGGGGTGAGAGGTGAGGGAGAAAGGTATATATATAGTAAATAGATAATTTGTTGTATAGTCCTTTCGTCTTTTTTGTGCTACTGATAAAATATTCTTTAAGAATTAAAAAAGTAATTAAAAGTAGGTAACTGTCAGAAGTAGGCGTGACAAACCCCACAAAGTATTAAGGTGCATGTATAAGGACCTCCCATCCGAACTTCCAGAGCTTCTGACGCGTCACAATCGAAGTATGTGATCTGACGTTGTCCTGATGGAACACAATTCCTCTCCTATTGACCAAAGATAGCCACTTCTGGGCGATTGCTACCTTCAAGCGGCCCAGTTGTTCACAGTAGAGGACAGAATTGAGCTTTTGGCCATAGGGAAGCAGCTCATAGTAGATGATTATCTCTGCCAATCCCACCAAATACACAGCAAATCTTTCCTGACCGTCAATCCGGGCTTTCGCTATCCTTCACCCACGACCGTTTGCGCTGCACGTTGCCATAAGTGACCAACTTTTTCTCGCCAGTCACCATTCGCTTCAGAAACTGGTCGATTCTGTTGCGATTCGCAGATGGCTTCAAAATGTGTGTTGGCATCCAATTCGAATCGAATCTAATGAGCTGACAAACTCAATTGAATAAGTGCTTGCTCAAGCTTGGGTTGTTATCACCAGCCAGTTTTGATTAATTTCAATTTGTGCACCTCATCCTACTTTGGACCAAATATAACACCTTCCACCATAGTCAATTGTGGTTTTTGTGATTGTTTGGATATATATCTGTCTTATTTGGTCTGTTATCGTTACTTAGATAGCATATAATTTAATTTGATATAATCCTTACATTATCCTCTTTTTCTGTGGCTAATTTAATAAACTTTTTGTCGTATTATAACGCTAAGCTTATTCTTTAACTTATAAACTTTTAATTAATTACAGCTCAACAAACTTCACAGAATTTGTTGTCACTTTATCTTTTTTCGCGCTTCTCTTTTTTTAATAATTAATTTGCCGCAGCCCAAGTGACCAATAAAAGAGTCTGTCACCAGCAAAAAACTTTATGACCCAAATTTTGGTTAGCCTTTTTTTTATTTTACACTTTTGGGAGTTAGTCCGAAAAACCCAATTTTTCAAAAAGGCTTAAAACTTTTCGCTAAGACCAACTCAATTAGCGGCTGCCATTTTAATTAAACGCAAATGAGTACCCGCTGCCAGCACAAGTTTATTATTGGTTAGTGATAAATTGCGCATTTCAATGTCACTTTAGACGGTCGGTCCGTCGGTCGGTCGTTTGGTTGGTTGTGTGAGTTCAAATGTGGCACAAACGCATAAATTATGTCAAGTCAATTTTCTAATTAAATTACTCGGAAGCCATGAAGCGAAGGCATAAAGCTGCAAGACTGCACTTATTACTTGCAACAATTGCAACTTTCCAATTGAGTGATAGACTATACGTTGTTGTTGTTTTTGTAAATTTATGTCGATGTAATGCTATTAAAAGGTTAATACGCACAGTTTGACATAAAATATTTGTGGAAATTTATGCGTTTAGTAGAAATTAAGTGGTCAGAGTTGATTTATGTGTATGTGATATATCACTGTGGGATTTCTTATAATTTGTATATAGTAGACTTTTGATATAGAAATTTAATGCATTTTTTTCTGTTCTACTTTTCAGGTTACCACAGCTTACGGTCTATGCCAAGATTATTTACCTCCTGATGGTAAGTGAAAAAGTTTACAGCATTTTTGAAATACCATAAAATTTATTATTACAACAAACAGCTATCAACCAGCTACATCAAAGCCAAACCTTTTTGGCAAACATAAACAGCCGCGCATCATTTCAAAACTATGCCAAATATTTTATCACGACAAGCTACAACTTCCGCTGAACTGTAAAATAAAAAATTCGATCAAGAACAAATGCGATATTTTGCAAATATTTACGATATATAAAAAATATCAAATACAATAGTCAATCGCAGTCCAAATGAGTTACTATATACATCGTTCGTACACCCACTTCGACTCCTCCACACTTTTAAATAATAAAAGAAAACGTGTTCGCTAATTAAATTATATTGTACCCTTTTAGTATTTACATGGCTTGTTAGTAATGATTCTGCAGCTTTTTGTTTTGTTTCACTGGAAATTATTTAACAATGTTTGTCAACAACGCCGTCGCCGTCGCCGTATCTAACTAATAAATTCCTGGCATTCCAGTAATATTTTGCGGCATCAAGTGAGACATTTGTTTGTCATTTAAAAGTTATTTGACTACCTCGAAGCAATTAAATGGTATTTTCAGAAAAAAATGCGATTTGTCAATAGCAGAAAAGACATGACATCTGCAGATTGGCTGTATTTGTTTTAATGTGGATCCGGTAGTTGTTTATCTCCAACAATTATTTAAGCTAATTTGAATTGAATACGTTTGCTTCGCGTGATTTAACATACATTCGTCAATTGATGTTTAAATGGAATTGTTTTTAACTAAATTGTTGGGTTTTTTTTTTGGCGAATATGATTGTAAGTGGATGTAATGAGCAAAGTTTGTTGTTATGGTTTTTTGTTGACACTTTAAGACTTTGAAGTCTACGCCAAAGTGTGCGCGGTATGAAAATATAAATACTCTATGGGTTTAAGACCATGGTTGCCCCTGTATCAATAGTCGTATTAAACAGTTTTCCTGCTCTAAATACTGCTGCTGCGAGCTGGCATCTATCGTTTTTTAATTGACTCCCAGCTGCCATCTCGCCGCAGCTCCATTGTTTCATAAATTTTGTGAGCAGCATTCAGAAGGTCTAAGACTCCTACATTCACTTCAAGCAGTGAACTTCCGTATGATTATCGGAATCAGTAATATCGATATCCAAAGACCAAGACATTTCTGATATAAAGAGCTGTCCACTCGTTGGACACCGATGGCAGCCTAAATAAGGGCGATTGTATACAAAAAATTAAGAAAGGCACACAGTTGCTCATCTGCAGAACTTACCATTTGTTTCATATCGGTCAGCTATCTGGTACGAAAATACCGTTATAAGACCCACCACAGTTTAAATAAGGGCTGTAATAGATCAATCCAATTAATCAAATAAACCAAGATGCCTCCTCTGAAATATATAAAGAAAAAACTTTATTCAATACAAAATATCTACAAAGAAGACCAAAAGTGCTTCAGTGGAGAGAGTAGAGAGAGAAAATAGATAGAAAATAATAGAGAGAAAAGGGTGGAGAGACAGAGCGAGAGAGA
The DNA here is from genome assembly GCA_035044805.1 of Leucophenga maculata. Classification (NCBI taxonomy): domain Eukaryota; kingdom Metazoa; phylum Arthropoda; class Insecta; order Diptera; family Drosophilidae; genus Leucophenga; species Leucophenga maculata. The sequence continues at coordinate 408,484 of JAWNNP010002289.1, forward strand.
AAAAGATAGAGAGAGAGAGCATGTGAGTACTACAACCACTGCTTTAAAGCTAAGGGAAACCTCGTATTAATGCTGTAGTATTATCGGATACTTTTACTCCAAGAGTCATTCTCAACACGGAGCATGGAGTATTGTTTTCTAACTGCAATCCTTGACAAAATCAAAAAAAGGGCTGCAGTCGATCCCTAAATTTTTATGGGATATATGCATTCACTTTAACGAAAAATGCATATATCCCTTAAAAATTTAGGGATCAATGGATCGACTGTAGGCCTTTTTTTTATTTTGTCAAAGAAATGTAGTTGTAGGCTCCACACAAAAAATTTGTTCATAGAGAATCGCTGAAAAGCTATCGGTTCCATCTGGAGTTTTGTGCATTATTTTATTAGGATTCTACACTTCTGTTTAAAGAAATAAAAATATCTTAAGTTCAACTAGTTTATAATGGGATAACCAACCAATTTATATCGATGTGAAGTAGGAGAAGCCATCTTAATCACGGACCTGGCAATTTGAAAATCTTTCAAACTTTCCGACCACTGTCGCGTCTATTAAGCAAAAGTATTAGCATTCCAATAGGCTACTCACTTCCTCAGATTTAAATATTCTCTGCAACACACAAAGTGCCGGACTTTTTCGGCAGACAACAAGAGCAGCTTCCAAGTGCCGCAGTTCTCTTAATGAGATGGCCGAGCAATATAATATTTATCTCCTCTGAGTGAGCTGGACAATGCAAATTAGAGGGTAATTACGAAACAGATAGGCTTGATATTCATCCAAAGAAGTACACTGTATGAATATTGGATTATACTAAATTCTATACGTACATCCGACAGTAGTTAACTCCTCAAAGCTCACTTAGCCGAACTACAAACTTAGCTGTACAACTGCATTGCTAAGCAACAGATTTAATTTCTGGTAACAGTCATGATTCCTGCAGAAGTTGGTGTACTAAAGAGCACCTGCTATGGTTTTGCTTAGCACATAGTAGAAATATGTTGTACGGCAGTTCCTTTTTAGATAATTTCACAGATAATCTTTAAATAATAAACGTTCCAAAAAGTTATTAAATACTTCCATACGAACACATATTATTAAATTCTCATTAAATATATAAAACTCATAGCTTCCATAAAAAAAAATAAAAAACAACTTCAATACATAATGCTGAGTAATATCCTACAAAATAACAATTTCGAGTGTCAACTACTTATTTTATATATATTTGCATATAACTTGAAGCATGAATATGCGACATAAAAATGCACTTCGCACTCAAAATACCGCGAAGCGAAAAAAAAGGGAGCAAAAAAAAAAAACAGATGCATAAAAATGAAATGTGACAATGAAGTGAAGCAACTCTTAAGTGCTGCCAACTCGAGTGGCTGCCATACATGCTGCCATATACTATATCTATATATAGAGCAGCACTCAATTTGACCAGCCACCGGCCACCACGTTTGCGGGTGAACATCAGAAAGAAACAAAAAACGAACCTTCTGCATCATAATGAAGTCAACAGCAACATGTATAATAATCGCAGGCAATCAGACCTATATAGACTGCGTATCTGTCGGTCGAAGTTGAAGTGTCGCCAGCGCTTTTCCGCTTCAACTGACACTCATTGCTTTTTAAGCTTATTAACAACTTTGTCAACGACGGCGACGGTGGCATCGATTTCGGTTCGGGTTTAATGGATTTTTAATGAATCTTAAGCTGCAACAGCTTTTGACGCATTTCCAATGAATTTGGTTCACAACGGATTGGCTTAAATGGGATGTGCAGCCGTTAAAAGTGCAGTTTTATAAGCTTTTAATCCTGTTTGCTTAATCAGCAGCAGGCAACATATTATGGTATGGTATGGCATGGTAGGGTATGGTATGGGAATTTATGCAGTAGCGTTTTTTTTATTTATTTATTTAGAAACTATTTCACTTTCATGGTTTGCTGCTGTCGGAAGACGTTTTACAAATTGAAATATTTCGTGTTTTGTTGGCATAATTTCGGTTGTAATTATTTTTGCTGATGTGTTAAGGAGTCGCTATTGTGAAGTTAGTTTGCTGCGTATCCTGTCAGGAAGTCATTTGTCAAAAAGTATTTAATAGATGACTTGACACAGTTAGGGAAAGCATAAAATAATCGCGTTGACTATGCTATTTATGAAGTATTATTAGCTATTTTTTTTGACTAAACTTTTATTCTAAAAAAAGCTTAAAGTACTACAAAAAAGTACCAAACGGATGTGTTTCGAGACTCAATAAAAGATGAGTTGTGTATTATCAGCGGAAATATAAAAGTGGGTTCGGTACCAGACGACGCAATTTCTGAATTGCATGGCTTCAATACAGAGTGCAACAGAGGCACACTTTGAGTGTTTATTATTTTAAAAGCCAAAGCCAATCAATAGATAACCTGGTACCTCAAAACGTTTCATTCATAAAACGTTAATCATTCGCAAATAATGACAAGATTCAGTTCTATTATTAAATTTTATGGCATAAGTAAGTGCATATTCCGGCATGGAAATGTTGTATAACCGGCGGTCATTTTTAAAATTAACTTTGATTGCTACCCGCCACAACAAATGTTTACTTAAGCGTTTATGCTTTACATAAGTTCTTCGATAGCACAGAAAAAAAACCTTTTCCAAGAATTTTTCGCAGTTAATTTTGCACTTGTCTGGTATGTCAGAACTGAACTTAACCAAGGCTAATTGTAAGTAGTAATCATAGATAACACATTGTAACTACATAGTTTCTAGTTTGGAATTTGTAAAAAAATAGACGGGGTACTTGAGAATTGATTTCACTTTGGTTGTACTGAAGTACTTGGCGTTGGGTTGCTCTATCTGATGGTGTTGTTTGGACGATGTGTCGACTTTGTTTTATCTTTTAGAAACATTTTAATTGAGTTAACATGTTTCAAAATTCTAATCTATGAGTATTGCGTGGAAAAAAAGAGAATAGTATTGTAGTACAATGCCTTGAAATAAATTCACTTTTACATGCACAAAGGCGCATTGTTGGTATTGTTACTCAGTGTTGGAGATAGATTGGCAAAAAACTGTTCCAGCTATGCATTGGAAATTCTTCTAAATTCTATTCATTCCATAAACACCACAAAGAGTTGCTTTAGGCAGCTTTTTTTTTCAACGCAACTTCATCATTAAAATATATTCATTTACTCGATTCCGTTCTGGTTGTAGAGGAAGTGCAAGATGCATCACACTCCGGAAGACCTGTCGTCGAAGAAGTCGATAAAATCAAAGAAGTGATAAAGATAGACCGTCATAGTTGCAGCCGTACCATAGCCCGGGAGCTGGATATATGTCCGTTCAAAGGCATTTGAAGAAGCTTGGCTACACAAAAAAAAATATTGATATTTGGGTGCCACAAGAATTGACACAAAAAAACCTCATGGACCGAATTTCCAACTACGAATCGCTGCTAAATCGCAAACAAAATCGACCCGTTTCTGAAGCGAAGGGTGACTGGGGATGACAAGTGGGTCACTTACGAAGGGTGGCGAAGCGCCTCAAACGTTTGCCAAGCACGGATTGACTGTCAGGAAGGTTTTGCTGTGTGTTTTGGGTGTGATTGGCAGGGAATCATCTACTATGAGCTGCTCGACTATGACCAAACGCTCAATTCGGTCCTCTACTGTGTACAACTGGACTGCTTGAAGACAGCAATCGCTTAGAAGCAGCCATCTTCGACCAAAAGGAGAGGAATTGAGTTCCATCAGGAAGCCAGAAGCTCTGGGAGTTCGAATGGAAGGTTCTTATATATCCTCCTTATAATGCGAAGCTGGCACCATTAGATTACCATTTCTTCCTGTCAATGTCGAACGATTTAGCTGGCGAGAAATTGCCCTCAAGAGGGGCTTGCAAAAATCGACTGTCTCCAATAGGAAAGCAAGCTTCTTTGAGCGGTGCATGATGATGTGAAGGAATCTCGTTGGCAACAAGTAATTGATCAAAACTGCGCTATTTTGAAGTAAATCCATTTTATAAAGTTTTAAAATTAAGGCGAAAAAACGAACGATGTGATATTATATTAGGGAGGAACTTTCAATTAGAAATTAGAATCTGCTGAGACTACTTGCATCGATGAGGTAGGCGTTTCTATGTCCAAACATTTATGCAAGCTAATGCTTAACACTAAAAAGACAAAACTCTTCGATAATCTTCCTTAATAACAAAACGATCAGCTGAGCTACAAAGTGAAGCTACGGTCTTGTGTAACTTTTCGTGTCAAATTATCGAATATGAATCAAGGACATAAATTTCCACTGCTTAACAAAAATAATATCTGACTGAAAAATTTTACTTCAACATGGCATCTCCTTTTTCTTATATTCTTTAGTTACGCTTTTAAATATAGTTGCTGCAATTAAGAAAATAGGATAGCTTTATTAAGTTGGTATTCGAATTAGAGCTATCACTGCAAGGTATCGGATCAGCAGGAATATAAATTTTTGTCTAATCAATGGTGGTACAATCGGAAATCTGCCATTTACAGTGACCTCAATTTGGCCATCATTAAGGAACAAATTGGTGTCTTCTCCAGATTGGCTGCAGCAGTATCAACAATTTGCTAGTAAGTGGCTTAGCACCTGCAGTTCCTACCAGATTAAAATGTTAACACTTTGAGCATCTTAAATGCTTCCTTGATAATTCCTTACACTGAAAAAGAACACTGAAGAAATTTATAATACATCAAATCCTCTTCCTTAAAAACTTGGCGATTTTTATGTGTATAACCTGCCCGAATTATTTCTCATATTTCTACTAACTACAGACGCTATAAATAAATGCTGGGAATTGAAGTTATTTTAAGCAAATAACAAAATTTCTTTTATATTTTCTCGAGAATTTAACAAGAACCAACCATTTTTTTTATTGCTATTAATCATAAGTTGCCAAAAAAAAAAAAAAACCCGATATGTAGTGGAAAAGTTTCTATATCGAACGATCAGTATATGGCGCCGTACCTGCAGCGATTGGCGACGTATTATAGTGAGTGAGTGAGCTGTTGTCGGTAGGCAAAAACGTGATCAAGATAAATTTTAGAAACGTTTTTCGGTTTCGTTATTTTTATAGCATTTATCGATTGCTTGAAGATAGTAGAAAATAATAATAAAAAAAAAAATATAAAATTACGCGCAATTTCTACAAAAATAAGCACAACAAATCCAGCTGTAATTGCTGTAATTAATTTTTATGGCTTTTTAAATGTTTTAGTAATCAAAATTTAAAATTATTTTGGAGCTGTTTAGAATTTGGAAAATTATTGAAAATTAATTTCTCTTAAGCTCAAAATTCAATTTTGGAAAACCTTTTAGCTAATATGCCAAGCAAGTTGTTTCTAAATAATCTTAAACCGACAAAAACTTCAATAAAAAGTGTAACTCGCTTTGCTTAAATTTGTTCTTACGACTTATCACTTAACACATTTAATTTAATAATAAAACAAGCCACAGCCAGCAAATTGCTTGACAGGAAATTGACATTTTCAATTACATTAACTTAAAACAATTAAGTATTAAAGCACTGCGGGAAATCCCCAAAAGAAGTTTTTGTAGACTTCATAGTACATCAGTTTGTATAGGAAGTTTATCACACTTAAAAGAGGAACATAATAAATCTAGAGTGATGCCTATAGCTGTATAATACTCATAAATTAAAGCAGCTAATAGCGAGTAGAGATTTCTGTACATCTGTGCTCTGACAAACCCCGCCTCTGTGGCACCATTATGGTCAGGAGTGATAGAGAAGTCGATATAGACATGTCCGTCTGTCCGTCTGTCCGTTCGTATGAACGAAAGCATCTTGGAAACGGTGATAGATAGAGACTTCGTTCTTTTTGCAATCGACTAGGACTTCGCCGGAGTTTTTTTTATAAATATATATAATCGGTATATATATAATCGGTAGCTAATTCGAGCGGCGACCTGTACTGGTATAGCGCCTCTTACAGTCGATTACGCCCGATAATAATTTTCTTACTTGCTTTCTATGTTTTTTTCATCGTTGATAGTAAAGTCAAAACAGTTCAATCACTGAACAGGCGTGTGGCATGTTTATCGTAGAACAACTAAACAAAAAAGCGAAAGAAAATATTTAAGCCAAAATCGAACAAATCGACTGACATGTTGAGCTAATTAATTTATTTATTTTTGTTTATTTTTTTTTCGGCAATGCTTGGTGCTTTGTGCAATTCATTGAATGAAAAATTGTACGAAATATTTAATGGAAATAAAAGCAAAATATGTCAGCCAAAAAGTATCTCTTCGCCTGAAAAAACAGCTGCATAAATTACCACGCTTTGAAAGCGAACTACGGCGACATAGACTGTCTGACAAGCCATCAAAACTGTCTGAAATTGCACTAAACTACTAACGAACTTACTTACCAATGCCAACTGCCAACAGTTCAAAGTGCAATATTTGCGCAGACATTAGCAAAGTCAATAGCAAGTCAAACTATACTTAACTGAAAACTAAAATAGCACAGACACGCAGTCAACGAAGTCATCGGAAATCAGCATAAAAGCCGGAAAAGTATCTTACAGATACATACAGACATACATATACACTACAGTCTTGTAGTTCTCACATCAAACGCTGATGTTGGTGGCAACGACGACGTCGCGTACAACTGTCAAATAAATCATACGACAACAACTTTGGTGCGGACTTAACTTTTACTTATAAAATATTTTGTTTTTCATAATTTTCAAAGAAATAAAACGAAAAGATACAAACCGAAAGAAAATATGACAACAGCAAAATAGCTCATATCAAATGATAATTCCAGGAGACGTCATAGCGCCGTAAGCGTTTATGTTTAGTATTTATTTATTTGTATATTTTTTAGTTTCTTACACTTTAAAACCGAGACTCAGCTGATTACTATCATTTGGAAATTCTGCTGCTGTCTATAGTTATTATTTAGTTTTTATACGCTGTAAATGGGTATATTCGATTTATGCTAAGGTATGTAACAGACATAAAAAGCCAAAAGTTAATCAAGCTCGAAACTCAAGTCGATATATACATGTCCGTCTGTCTGCCTGTTTGTATGAGTAAATAGAACTTGAAGAGTATAAGAGTTAGCACCTTCAAATTTGTATTTGTAGACACTTCTATTGACTCTTCTGTAAACTTGTATATTTAATAGACATATCAAGATTCCTATCCTAAGGGACAGTTGGCATTTATTACTACAAGCGATAGCCTAATCTAATCTGTCCCTCGTTTCAAGGTTTTTGTATGAAAAATTTTGTTGTTTTGTTTTTTTATGAATACTAATAAAATATTCCATAAACATTCAAATTGGATCACTAGATGGGATATCTGCCATACCAATCTGCTTCAACTTTGAAGGTTTTTGTATGAAAAAATTTATATTGTTGTTGTTACTTCAGCAAGGAATGCCAAATTTAATGCATATTTGATGAATATTAATAAAATATTTCATAAAGCTTCAAATTGGATCACTAGAAGGGTTAGCTCTCATACCAATCTGTTCAACTTTCAAAGTTTTTGTATGAAAACAATTATTTTGCTTTTATTAAATCAGCTAGGAATGCCATATTTAGTGTTTTTTTATGAATTCTAATAAAATATTCCATACAGGTTCATATCGGTTCACTAGAAGGGTTAGCTCTCATACCAATCTGTCATTCCTTTCAAGGTTTTTGTATGAAAAAAATTTTTTGTTCTTGTTAAACCAGTTACGAACTCCAAATTTAGTGCATTTTTTATAATTTCTAATAAAATATTCTATAAAGGTTCAAATTGGATCAATAAAAGGGTTAGCTCCCATACCAAACTGCTCCAACTTTCAAGGTTTTTGTATGAAAAAATGCATGTTGTTGCTTTTACTTCAGCTAGAAATATTAAGTTCAATGAATTCTTTATGAATCCTAATAAAATATTCCTTAACGGTTCAAATTGGATCATTAGAAAGAAAAGGCACCATATCTGAGCATCCTTTCAAGGTTTTTGTAAGAAAAATAATATGTTGTTGTTGTTGTTACTTCAGCTAGGAATGCTAAATTTTATCTTTTTTACATCGATGCTAATAAAATATTTCATGCTGCTCCAAGTCGGACCACTAAAAAAGTTAGCCGTATAAAAGGAATTGATTCAATGCCGACATGTCCGTCTGTCAGGCTTTACGTATGAACATTGCGAACTTGGCAACTATAAAAGCTAGAGCCTTTTTGAGATGGAACACTTTGTCTCATCTATACACTGTTCAGAAGTATTCAATGAAGTCATTCGCTCTTTAAATATAAAATTTACCAATTTCTATTACAATAAAAGTTTCCATATAAAGTCATATGACAAGCAGTTGTTCCCATTAAAATCTGTCCATTCTGTGATTTTTTAATGAAATATTCCGCACTATTCAGAGTATTCATATGATTCACTGCTATTACAGTGTATCTCCCAGTCGAACACACACGATGCATTAATTGTTTATTTTTATTTTTCCATTTTTTCTAAAATATGTGGCATCTGATAATAAAGTTTATAGAAAGAAAAAACTATTTTGTCTAGTTCTGAAAACGCGTGTACAGGAAATCTTAAGCGTTGATTATTAATCTAAATACCCATAGTATACGATGTGACAGTTTTTGTCGCATTTTTATAAAATTTTTATAAAAAAGGTTTTTATTTATGTTGCAGCTTTAAATGCCGACAAGGATGAATATGCTTCAAATGAAAGTTATGAGCGTGATAAGAAATTTGAAATAAGATTGGAGCAAATTATTTTATTTTATTATTATATATAAGTATATATATTTACAGTTAGACGCTTAAAGTTGAGCAATACATAGAAAGCTCATAGCATGCTATGAAAAAGACAGCACAGTGGCTTGAAATAAAAGTTTCATGCATTAGTTTCAATTTCTTGAGAACCTGCTAGTGGTCTGATATGCAGCTATATAGAATATTTTCTTACAAATGAAATAAGCTACAACAAATTCGACATTTTTACAAGCAATACAACAATAATTTTTCTTTATGTTTTCAATTAATTTTCAAAATTTGCAAATGGTGTATGGCTTTAGTTCCATTTCCATTGTTCCGCACTAATAAATACCAAACTATATATGCCAACTTGTTGGTTTTAATATAAACACTAAAAGATACTGTTAAATTGTTACCAAGGTATTATTTAGTAGTTTATTTAAAATAATTTCTTAAAAAATAAAAATAAATATGATTTATTTGCATAACAAAATTTATTTTCAAATAATTTTCATTCAAAACAACGCAATAGTCTATAGTCTATATCCATGCTTAAAAACTCTGCGCTATCATCGGCACTCTATATAACCGATTAACATACAAAAACAATGCAAAAAATCAGTACTCGAATCTTATACACATAGTAAACAATAAATAAATAAATACATACCCATATACCCACATATTATCTAAGGAATTTTATCAACGACACACGACGTCGAACGAAAATAAAAACGAAATACAAAAAGCGAAATATTTTTTGCTGAGGTCGTTGTTACTTAGGAAATAATACATTTTACCTAGAATTTCTGGCGAAAGCATGCTAACAACAACAACAATAACAACAAGGTTCAAAGTGACCACTCATCGTCATGGTATGTCAGTTCAAAACACTATCAAATGAAGGGTTCTTCCGCCTTAGCAAGCGTACAACACCCAAACAGGTGTACATATTTTAATTGTTGCGCACTTGAGTCTTAATTTGATTATACAATTGCCTTAAAATATATATTACACGAAGCAATTTGCTACAAGTGTTGGCGCATTAATTGCATGATATCGGTTTACAAAGACAAAAACAAGTGTTAAATTAAATTGCCTAATTAATTTACATGGCATGAATTAATTATGCAAGTTGCATATATGGTAGACAAATTAATTTTTCGCTGTCTGGATGTTAGTAAATTAGCACCTGTGTGGCATAAAATGCAGCTGTACAGCTGCAAGTTGAATGTGTGAAGTAATGAAAAGCCAAAACTTTATATTTTTGTCTCAGACAAATTTAAATTTAATTTAGCACCTCTCATAATTTCTAAATCAGTACAGCTTTGCTTGTATCCTTAGACACATTTTTGCAGCATTTCAGCTTTTCTTAGTTCAGACAGCAAAGTACTTCATCTTCATCAAAACTTATCTATTTAGTCGAGTTAAATCTTCATCCAAAGAACTGACATTAAAAAGCTCAAGTACTAAGCACCTGCTACTATACAGCACGAGCATTCTGCAGTTCAGTCCCTGACCTAAGTTAATCAAGTTATTAGCAAAAAATTAAAATGAAATAATTTAAATTTTGATATGTCTCGTTGCCTATATCACATAAAGCTGTTAAGTCCTGCAAAATGCTTAACAGCTCCGAATTTCTTGCTATTCATGATTACTCTACTTGCTTGGCGCTTATATGCTAATGCAAATGAATGTGTTTTTAAGACCTACAAATTTCACATTAAAATAGAAATATTCAAAGCTAGGCCGTAGTCTTGTATAAAAATAGAAATGGTCAAAGACTTTAGGAATTTAGCAACTTTTTATTTTTAATGTTATGCAGGAACAACATTTGTTCACCTGCATAAATGAGTTACATTGAAACGTTTGATAAGACTTGCAGGTGTGATAAATCAATTCAAAAAAATCGATTAATGAATTTTTGCGAATTTACGTTTTTCTGATATCAAATGTTCTTACTCATATTTTAAAACTGCTTAGATTTGTGATTACTAATCAATGAGTTAGCTACTTTTAGCTACTTTATATAGCTATAACTCGCTACCAATATATATTTTTGACTGGCGCCACAATTCTATAATTTTTTTCCCATTTTTAAATTACAAAAACGTCGAAAAAAAAGTGTACTGTCACGATTTGGCAATATGCCACAAGTGGCTTTCATAAAAATACGAAATAACTATAAAACGCACTGAAGACACCGACGCCAAAAAAAAAAAAAAAAAAAGAGGCAAGTACTCCGTTCAGCTATAATTGACACATAACACAAAGACAACAACGAAGAATATCTTTTTTTATTAATCAATAAGCAATGATAAGATTAAGCAATAGGTACAACAGATACAACTTAAAAAAAAAGAAAAATAAGAATAGTTTGGTATAATAAATTGTAAAATAAATAAAGCAGCACAAAGATAATAAAGACTTTGCCGCAAGGGTTTATCTAGCACTTTGGTTGATGTGTCAAGAAAAATGGGCCAAAATTTGTACGCACATGTCTTGGTTCGCAGTCGTAGTAGTGTTCGATCTGTATTATATCTATAATAATTTTCGATTTTGGCAAACTGCTGCTGCTGGCTCGGCTGCTAATAGCCATTGTTAGATAACACACTAAAATGTTAAGCAAATAATATAAATCGGTTATTGCGAACCACACACATTCCGTGTTGACAGTTTGGTATGTGCTTTGATAAATCAGTTTACATAGTATTAATAATATATAAATTATTATTATTTATTTATTAGGGGTCTACAATAATAATAAATGATTTGCGAAATAACTGCGCGCACGTTGAAGTCATAAATAAATTTTTGTTTATTTAACAAAAGAGCGCAGTAGGCAAAAACTTCATATTTGGCAGACTTTTGACAGTCTTGGTTCTTCTGATCGCTTCCGTTCGAATGTTTAAGCAGTTAGAACCCTATTGAGCAAATCTGGATACAACAGCTCTTAAGCAATGATCCTTCACCAATTTTGGAACAAACTTCACTGTCACACGTTTCATGCAAAAACATTCAAAAACACCTACACGACACCTGCTAACCGATATGCCGACATCTTTAGCAACTTCTCTAATAGTGATACGACGATGCTTCATAACAATTTTCTCCACTGCTCTAACGTTCAGAACAAACATCATCATAAAACTCTGCTAGGCATCCTTCACATATATTTTTTTTATAGATATATTTTTCTCACCTTTCTTTAAAACAAACCTCGTCTTTATAGCACACCCACCCACATGTTCTGTCTATGAGTGTTTAACATTTTTTATTAAAGCTTTTTCCACTGCATACTCGCGTGGGTCCAATGTCCAGCAATCAATTTCTTTTCCAATAATATTTCTATTGACTTAAACCAAGGCAAAAATGTTGCTTCTTATTATTCATTTACTTACTCAAGAAGTAATACTTTTATAAATATAATAAACAAATAATTTAAAGTAAAAGAGTGACAGGGAGAGAGCGACAAATAAAGGAATTTTTATTTTATTGATATTAGGTCTTAAAGACATAAAAATAGCACAAAACAAATTAAATTAATTTACCTTGACTTGTCTGCAAATATGCGAATTATTTATTAATGGAAAATAACTGTAAATAAATTAGAAATGTTCTACGGACGGAATAGTCCTTTCAAAATAATACAAAAGCCATTCTTAATGCTTTGAAACCCGCGTTTCTTTCTGTAAATGCTACTGGATATCTAGTAGGTGCTTCTGATAAGCTAGGCAACTGGCAGGTGCTAGGAGGTGCTACTGGTTACCTAGCCATCTAGAAAGTGCAACTAATTAGCTATGCAGCTAGAAGGTGCTACTGGTTAACTAGCCAGCTAGAAAGTGCCACTAATTAGCTATGCAGCTAGAAGGTGCTACTGGTTACCTAGTCACCTAGAAAGTGCCACTAATTAGCTATGCAGCTAGAAGGTGCTACTGATTACCTAGCCAGCTAGAAGGTGCTACTGATAACCTAGCCAGTAAGAAGGTGCTACTGGTTACCGAGTCAGCTAGAAGAATCTACTGACTTGCTGGCTAGCTAGCCAGTTCGCCTATTTCTGCGGCCGAATGATTCATGTGGCTACTGTTTCACTTGAGCATCACAGGACAGTCAATTCTGAATGGCATTTGTTTGCCTGAAGTCTTCGGAAAAAAAGGCAAAACCAACCGCCAAAGACGAATAACCCTCCACCATGACAATGCAAGCTCTCACACAAAAGAGTATTTGAGTACTCAGAGTACCGAATTAATGGATCAAACACCGTACAGCTCTGATATATCACACAATGATGTCTTCTTATTCACAAATATCAAAAATAAACTGCGTGTTGAACGTTTTTCTACGCCAAAAAATAACGTTCCCATGTTTTGCAGGTGCTTCAAGCGGAGTGGAAAAAGTAAAAATTTATATGTTTCTATTCAAATTGCTTTCAGTTTAATAAGCGAAATAAACAATTCGGGGAAAACCACAAATTTTTATCTTGTTTAAACCAAATTATTATTGTTTTAAGATAAATGTAGCAATTCCAACTTCCGCATGCAATCCATATAAAAATATTTTCATTTTTTAACCTATTTACATACACATTGCGTCGCCCCACTAAATCAAAAGTGCCAATGAAGCTGTTGACAAGTCTATAAACTTAGCTAAGCATGCTTGTCTTGTGGAAATAAACCATATATTATTATATATGACAATATAAAGCACCGCGTTAATTGTTTATTTCCTGCAAAATAAAGAAAAAACCAAAGTCGAAAACGCCGACGACGACGACGACGATGACAAGAACAATAAGAAACAATAAGAACAAGTGACAAAGTAAACATTTAATGCGGCGGCGCTAATATTGTAAGATATTCAAAAATAAACCAAATGGAAAAGCACCACACGACACGAAAAAAATATTGCAAAACGCATTTTATTCTTATCTGCGAGCAACTTCGGGGGGAGACCAAAAAATAACAAAAAGAATAAAAAGCCAAGCGTATAATTTGAGCAAGTAAACAATTGGCAATTGCATTTGTTAAATGCGCTTCTATGAATTACGACTGCCTCGTTGTAAATAAATAGTAAAAAAAAATATTCTAAGGCGCCTCTACGACGAGTATGTAACTGAGTAAGACTTTTACTGCGCCTGTGCCAGGGCATAACTGCACAGTGTTGCAACAAATCCTGCTTGCAGAGTGACATAAAATAATAAAAGACGCAAGTCTGCAGTCGATTTATGAATACTTTTGAGGCGACATGCTGGCGTTCTGTGATTAAAAATTTACTTGCACTTGGTTAGGCGAGCCCAGACATAGGCTTTCCATGCTTAGCTAAAAAGCTAAGCATATAATGTATCTCTTAGTATATAAGAAATAGTTGCAAAGTATCTTTAAATATTTTCTATACCCCTACAACCGTTCAAGTTAATTGTTCCACTTAAAATATTATTTTCTGTAAATATTTTGCACAGTCTTCCATGCCAATATTTTGTATTATTTCGCCTTCACTTTGTGTACTATTGGTTCGATCACTTAGTTTGGTCATTAACTGTCATTAACCTGAACTGAACTGAAGTTTACTGGCATTTATTGAATATTTCAATATTTTTTTGTCGGTCAGTTTCTGTTGCTTTATGATTTTTACACAAAAATTAATGCTATCAAGTGCACTTAGCTTCATGTTTGATTTTTTGCCAGCTCATTTATCTAAATATTGACTTAGTGTGTATGAGTATGTATATAAAGTTACATAGTTGCCCTCGTATATGTTGCAGTTTTTCGATTATTCAGCATTGAGTTTAAATGTTGTTAAACAGTTTGTAATATTAAATGCCGCAATTAGTGCTTAATATGATATGTAATCTTGTAAAGTACTCCATAAAAACTGAAGGCTTTTTGATTTAAGAAAAAACGATGCAGTCAAGTGTAAGAGTTTGGTGAGATAGGCTGAAAGAATTGATGTAAGACGCAACGAATTTGGTATCTAAAATAAAAAAGAAAAAAATTCTTGCAAAAATTTAACAAATTAAATTTTTGTGGTACGATGTATAAACCATCCAATGAAGCCAAGTATTTGTGTGTAATTGTTAAACTGAAGAAAGAATGAAAAAATTAAAAGGAACTTTCTTCGTTTATAAAAGAATATTTGGAAGGATATGTAGGGCGTATAAAAACCGTTCTCATGCTTTAGGTGTCAAACTGTATCTGGAATGTAAAGACATCTTCCTAAAGCACCTGGCAGTCAGAAGTGCAGCTAGACTTCAGCAGCTCTATATGCTAAATGTGCTAAAGGCTACATCAACATTCTACTTTTAATAAAGAACTGAACTGAAGGAGCTGGCAATTTTTCAGAAAAATTTGACATTTAGCTTTCATATAGCCT
Source organism: Leucophenga maculata (assembly GCA_035044805.1). Classification (NCBI taxonomy): domain Eukaryota; kingdom Metazoa; phylum Arthropoda; class Insecta; order Diptera; family Drosophilidae; genus Leucophenga; species Leucophenga maculata. The sequence goes on from JAWNNP010002289.1 coordinate 423,616, forward strand.
GCCAGATTTTTGTTCCATACTATCGGCTAAATGAACTAGCAGCCTCTTGGAAACTCCAAACAACATAACAATCTACATGGATAGTCAGGCTGCATTTAAGACTCATTCGGCAGCACCCAATTGTACTCATTTAGCTTTTTTTCCGTTCTGGCACACCATTTAATAAGATTGCGAACGGATGCTCAAGCACTGATTCAATACTCTTATGATAATTCAGTTGTGAGCTACAGCGCGTCGAGCACGGAGGTCTCAAAGGAAGAATCTGTCATATTTTACATTTTTACTACCTAAAAGGCATCGCAAGTGGCCAAAAAAAGGGCCGATACTTATACAATTCACGTAGCCCAACAATGGTTCACTCAATGCCGTTCTGGTGTGGAGGAAGTGAAAGATGCACCACGCTACGGAAGAGCTTTCGTCGAAGAAGTCGATAAAATCAAATAAGTGAGCGAGATAGACCGCCTTAGTAGCAGCCGTAACATCGCCCGGGAACTGAAAATCAGCTTGGCTACACAAAAAACTCGATATTTGGCTGCCACACCAAATTGACACCAAAAAACCTCATGGACCGAATTTACATCGTGGAATCGCTGCTGCATTGCTACAAAATCGACCCGTTTCTGAAGCGAATGGTGACTGGCGATGAATAGTGGGTCACCTACGACAACGTGTAGTGCAAACGGTCGTGGGTGAAGTGTGGCGAAGCGGCTAAAACGGTTGTCAAGCCCGGATTGAAGGTCAGAAAGGTTTAACTGTGTGTTGGGTGGGATTGACAGGGAATCATCTACTATGAGCTGCTCCCTTATGGCTAAATGCTTAGTTCGGTTCTCTACTGTGAATTCAGCAATCGCCCAGAAACGGTCATCTTTGGCCAATAGGAGAGGAATTGTGTTCTATTAGAACAATGCCAGACCACAAACTTCTATTGTGACTCGCCAGAAGCTCCGGGATTTCGTATAGAAGGTTCTTATGCATCCTCCTTATAGTCCGAAGCTGGCACCATTAGAATACTATCTCCTCCTTTCAATTTCGAACAATTTAGCTGGCGAGAAATTAACCTCAAAAGAGGTTTGCGAAAATCGACTGTCATACTTTTTTGCCAATGGGGAAGCAAACTTCTATGAGCGGGGCATAATGAAGTTGGAATTTTGTTGGCAATAAACGATGCTTTTTTGAACTAAATATTGGACCCTAATATATATAATAGTTTGAGGCAATTGCATTGCATAAAGTTTGAGTAGCACAACTGTCATAAGTATGTAAAGCGCTTAAAAACAGTTTGAATAGCCTTAGTGTTTAAAAAGGTTTAAGTTCTTTTAACTCTGCAGGTGCTTTTTGATGAAATAAACGCTAAATGTTACACACAATAAAGCTGCTTAACTATCATTTATACGAATTGGAATACAATGAATAGCTTCTACATGATGCGCGCACAAACAATTATTTTTTACACAGACATTTCACTTAGCTATTATTAACTCTTAATTTTAGCTATTTGCTATTTTTAAAAGCTAAGTTTTCACACAACATTTTCAAATTATTTGAATTGCAAAATCTTGTTACTTAGAATTTTTGCCACTCGCAATTTTCAAGCGCAAATAATGTCCCTAGACGAGTATAGTACAAACAATTTATACATATGTATGCATGTCTGTATGTATAGTCGTTGCTTATCATGCCTTTAGTATGTCCACACAGTGCACCATGCAAGAAGTCACAATACAAATCGGCGTGTGGTCGTTCTGGATGCATTGAAGGTGCTCAAACCTCGACCATCATTACCGACAGAAACTTGTTCACAAGTCATATGCGCCCTCGCAAACAAAGTCACACACACAAGTCAAAGAGTTGCACTTGTTTATTTATTTATTTATTTATTTATTTCATTATTATTATTAGTTGTCGCTCTCTCTATCTCTTTCTTTTTCTTTTCTTGTTTAAACAAATAGTAGAAAGAGTGCAGTCAAGTAAAAAGAAAAAAAATAATAAATAAATAAATAAATTTAGAGGGCAGTTGGGTAATTTTTTATGTAATAACTTAAGTTTAGTAATTGCGCTAGCTTTAATTAAAATGAAGGCACACCAAACTGTTTGCAGAGAAGCATATAAATTTATTAAACACTTGATCTGTTTAACTGCTTTGAATTATCAAATAATTTTTGTCTAAACTCACTGATTTTTCATACCACCTTCGCTAATTATATGTTAGAGTGCGAGCGAGATAGCTAGAAAAAAAAACCATGACAAATTGTATGCGAAAGGTGAATGACATGAATGAGATTTGCTTTTCATTTTATCAGTTGACAGTTGAAGTCGCAGTCGCTGTCGATAATGAAGAACAACTTTTGCTGCATATAAACATATAAATATTTTTAGCCATGAGAGTCTGCGAAACAATTGCGCCACCAATTTGTAGAGAAGTAGGCCAAATTTAGCTTAGCTTTATGACGAAACTTCTTTATATATTTTTTATAGAACATCTTCTTCGTTTGACTTTGTTGCACTTTATAAGCGCAATAAATTTCACTTTCTTTTATAAGCTGTTGAAGAAATTTTTTATCCTGCACATAAAATTCTGGCGTCTATTTTTATTTTTTTTATTAACTGCTTGTAGCAGAGTCACCTTTCTCTGGGAACTGGCAAGAATCTTCTACTGTGCTGCGCTGCTGCGGTAGCTTTACAAATCTTTTTAGTGCCTCGTTAAATTGCGACAATAAAAACAGTTTGTGGTTAATTGAAGTAGTTAGTTGAAGAAGTATTTTATGCATTTGTAATTGCACTTGTTTGACATAATAATAAATTGGCCATTCACTACTGCAGGTTTTTTTTTTAAATATTTTATGCAAAGAATGTGATTTTACTCAGGATCAGCAACAAAAGTCGATATAGACACATCCATCTGTGTGTGTGTCCGTAGGAATAACGAGAACTTGGAGCATGATAAATGATAAATCCCTGAATTTTGGAAATTTAAATTCTCCTATTCCTTATTTAAGTCACAAGTATTCAACGAACGTCCTAAATACCCATTTAACCCTAAATGGGACTTGCTATGTAAACCTTTTCTTCATTATAAGTTTTTGTATGAATATTTTTTGTTTATGTTGTACATTTTTCTACAAATTTGAGCAACTTGATGCTTATGCTTATAAAATATTCCATTTATGTTCAGATCGGATTACTACAAAGGGCAGCTCCCATACACAATTGTCCTAGTTATGTGGGTTTTCGTATGGAAAACCATTATTTGGTGTTGTTACTTAGCTAAAAACGCCAAATTCGGTAGATTCTATTGCCAATCTTATAAAATATTTATTAAAGGTCCAGATGGGACCATTAGAAGGGGTAGCGCTGATACAAATTGTCAAGCCGATATAGACATGTCCGTCTGTCTTGCTAGAAAGAAGACTGAGAACACCAGCTGGATTTGGATTGCACAACTAAATGCAGGTGCAGCACGTGGCCACAGCAAACTTCGTCGATCATTCAACGAAGTGCCAAGCCGTTAAAAAATCAGGCCGTGTATAAGAGGGCTTATGCGAAAAGTGTAGGCAGAACAGGCAGGCAACTGCGATGACTTACAATGACTTTCTTTTAAATATTTCAACAAAATAAATTTATGATGCATAAGATTTGATACCCTAATAGAAATTAATAAGCTTTAATATTTTTAAAAGAAAATTCGCCAATTTATAATGCATTTCCTCATATTGTTGTCCAAATAAGTCTAACAATTGCACTTAAAAATTAATAAGAAAGTTTCACGACCGGATTTTGTGGTTTACTGTGAAGAGCTATTCGACTTTCCATTAAAATTTTTTATTTTTTCTTTAACTTTTTCAGTGCGGCACGTGTTCACAAAACCGCAAAATGAATGTTAAACAAATTTGCAGTAAAAAATATCAGAAAAAACAACGCAGCTTGGGTAAATATTTGTAAGGCAGTCCATTTATTTCGAACTGATCAGTACTTAGGCCAGCTGTACTTTGGGCAGACAGTCATTTAATCAAGCTTTATGCTGCCGTTCTCCAAGATTAAAATCTGTTCTAAGCTAAAAAGCATAAAAATAGAAAATCATTTAATAAAAAAAATTTAACAAAGTCATTGACTCTAGTTTGTACCTTCAAAAGACAGACAGCCGAGCAAAGCATCCCCAGCAATCAATAAACCGGAAATGCGCATAAAAGCACAACTCTTCGCATGTATGCCTCCAACCATCATCAGTCAAACATACAACAGTCGAATTGGCACGACATGTTGGGGTCGCAAAAACATTACCAAAAAGGGGGGACTCAAAATTCGTTTGTGGTTTGAGTAATTGTAATTACTTTAGCCACGTTAGATGACATGACGCTTCGTTTGACATGAAAAAATATTTCTTTTTCATAGCAGCATTTGCGGAAGAAAAAATGTTCAGCATGGCAGTCAATGTTGATTTGATGTTACATTAGATGGCGTGAAGGACTTTTTTACCGTACAGGATTGCATGTTGCCACGAAACAAAACGGAAGTTGACCATAAAAATTTTTTAATGTACTTGTTTCGAAATTTTTTCGGTTCGGTGTGGTATGCTCGATTGAAATGGCTTTGCTACGGAAATGATGACGATTTGTTGGCAATATTGTTGGCTTGAATTAAAGTGTTTCGTTATATAATTTTCATGTTTTGTGTGTTGAACTTTAAAGCATAGAATTGAGAAGTTCTTTAGTTGGTTAAAATGTGATTTAGTTAAATTTAATAATAGAAAAGTTCTATAAGAAGTGTAAATCAGTTCGGCTGTTATCATTCTAGACTTGCTGTGTGACATAAGAAAATTTAAAAAAAAATCTTTATCATTTGTAAGAACTACTCTCTAAAGTTCCAAACAAATAAAGCTAAACTGTTGTATATGAATATCAAACTGTTTTGAAGTAAAGCTTAACTTTGCAAATTGCTAGAAAGTTGTTGCAGGTGTTTATAGTTCCATCCAATATGTATGAGACTTGGTTTCTGCGATTTAATTTCGATATGGCAAACAGAAGCTTTCAAAGCACATCGAAAAAGTTGGAAGAAGTAAAATTGAAGTTGGCAGTTAGTCTCCAGAATGTCTCCAGAGAGTCATACGAAATCAAAACGAGAAACCCTCGAAAGGTGTTTTTAGGCCCTGTGCCGAAGGTACAAGAGCAAATATTTGGTTTTGTGCAAATGTATGTGATAGGTAGATATAATGGTCGGAAAATCCGCCCTTTCTTTGTCGAACGGAGACACGTTGAAATGATGTTCCGGTACAAAAGTTCTCGATTTTTGTCAGGCTTGCCTCCTTCTGCTTGTTACATACATTTGGACAATCTTTCTTTATGCAAGTAGGGAATAATACACATGTTGCTCCCACGCTCTGCCTTTCTCTATCACTCTTTCACTTTGACCCTCTTTCCCCACTCTCTATCTCTCTCTCTCTCTCTCTCTCTCTCTCTATCTCGAACACTTTTTCTTTCGCATACAAAGTATTCATGACATTAAATGAACGAATCTGTCAAAATTAATTTTGATTCTGTTACTCTTTCTCTTTCTCTTTTTCTCATCCTCTCTTTCCCTCGCTCTCAATGAATATAGTTTAGCTTGCAGTATTGAAGAACTGTTTGTATTGGCGCGTGCCTACTTTTTCATGCTTGCTTAGCATTGCCTTTCATGTTGGAGCTTCAGATTTTCTGCAATTTTGTCGACTTTTAAGCTTTCTAGTATGGACATTTTTCAGTGAATATTTCAATCAAATAAAGAGGACCTTATAACCAATAATAAGTTCATATATAAACTTTATATACAATATTTATATCAAATGACTTAGCAATGGCACATAAAACTTAAAAATATTCTCAAAGTATAATTCTGCCATATATACAGAACTATTATGTCTCCAATAAATAAATATAAGCACAATAAAGGCAATAAAGGCACATTCCAGCGTTCATTGAACTTATATCAAGACTCAATTTGCAATAATATCAACAAAAAACTAAGAAAATATATATTTAGTATATAAGCAAGTTGAAATCTTAGCAAAACAAGCATGAATTATGGGGTCGACGTCTTTCAGCGGAAGCGGAAAGCAACTTGACAGACGACAGCGGAAGATGCGGCTTTTAGGGAAGCTGTCAGTGACAACCCTTTTCATATTATTTGGCAAATGGGGTGCTTCATTGCTTTACTATTTTTTTTCTTACTATTTTTTTTTTTCGTCTTTTTTTGAGGTTTAAGATATCATTGCTTGGTCGGCAAGCAAGCACAACGGAAGCGATTTATGTTACTTGGGGTGCACTGCATTGCAGTGGTAAGCTGAGACAGACAGCGTTGAGTTAGTTTGTGCTTATAGTAGGGTGTACACGCTGTGAAGTGTGCTACATAATAATTCTGTATTAATATGCATTTCGAGTTTAATGTGCAGAAAATATTTTAATGATACTTTTTTTCAAGTGTTCAATTACATACGGCTCAGTGGTCTGGCGTGTGGCTAAGCGAAGCCTTATACTTGCTATAAAAATTTGTTGAAAATCAATTTGGCATAAAGCGGTGCACTTCCAAGTCATTGCATAATTTTATAATTTATAAAATTGTTTCTCTTTTATTTAATGTTATAAAGTATAAAAATTTAATTTTTTTTTTTATAGCAGAGCACAACATGGCGTGTTATTAATTTTGCTTACATTTCTTATAGCTCGATCTATATTTTGTTGTTGTTTTATTTTATTTTATTTTATTTTTTGCTACCATTTGGCTTTATACATAAGTCACCAACACAAGCAGAAGCAGAAGAAGGCGTCAACAGCAGCAGCAAAACATTACCCGATAACACAGAGTCAGTCAGTGAGCAGCCCCCATTCCGATAGTCACTCAACGTATATAGTAATCATCATAATCGAGGGCAAAACACTTGAAGTTGACCGCGCCGCAGTCTTTAAGAGTTGGCGGCATGTCTTTATGGCACATTGCCTGCCCGTTGTTGCCATTTCGTGGCATGGCTGCCTAGCTTGCCTTATCGACGATTTTTGATCTATAAAAGCTTTTGTGCAAATGATTATTTGAATGCAGTATTGCTACATGAATACTATTAAATTAAGCCTATAATGGCATTGGTTATACGTATTATAATGCATTATTTTTGCGAATTATAGCAAATAATTATGGCAACGAAATATTGAAACAAGAACAAGAAATCATTTGAAAGCGAAAATATTTAATGTTGTTGATGAAGTAATAAACATTGATTTAAGGAAGATTTGACGAAATTATAGCAAAAAAAAATTATAGCAAAAAAAATTATAGCAAGTCAATAATAGATTTATTTATATATATTTTTCTTGATTTACTGAATTAAATGACAGCATTCTCTGCAGTCGGGAGCAACGCGAGCTGTTAGAGAGCGATATCGTGAGAAACGGAGAGAGGAGAAACGCCTTTTCAGACGCAAAAGAAAGGAACAAGAAAGGCGGGAGTTTGAGAATGTTGAGATGTTATGTGACAGAAATGAAGCTCCAAAAATTTATAGAGACCCTACTTGCTGTAGGATGGAAAATAGAGATTTGGTTACTTATGAACAGGAATCACTGAGATTATGGAGGAGTCATTTTTCCAACCTACTTAGAGGGGATGAAGCGCACCATACCGCTGATAGAGAAATGATACCGGAACCACCAGTTAATGATGGCACACTATTGTAGAGCCACCGGACTATAACGAGGTCGATTCAATTAATAAAAAGTTGAAAAATAACAAAGCGGCAGGATCTGATGGGCTCCAAGCTGAGTTATTTAAGACAGGCGGCGAAGAGTGAGTTAGTAGTAGGCACCAACTTTTATGCAAAATATGGTCCGATGAACGCATACCCAATGACTGAAATCTCAGTGTTCTCCGGCCTATTTTTAAGAAAGGAGACTTTTTGAGACTCTTTGCGCCTACTACAACGGAATAAGTCTTCATTTCATCGAATATATGATTCTGTCGCACTTTTTTTTCAATCTTCTGATGGAATACATCCTACGCCAGTGCCCGTACATACAGAGTATGTCGGGCTCGATCGTCCAAAAGGAAGTGATGCTGCTCGCTTACGTCGATGACATCAGCAAGGCGTTTTTAGAGATTCAAAAACCCGCTTGGCTCATGGGTCTAGCGGTGAATGAGGACAAGACGAAGTACTTGGTGTCTTCTCGCACACTGTTATCGCATCTTGGCTGGTCAGTGGCGATGGAGAATTTCAACTTCAGTGTTGTAGAAAAAACTTCGTCTATTTTGGATCCGAGATAAGCAACAACAACAACGTCAGTCTGGAGATCAGGCGAAGAAACACGCTTGCAAACAGTTGCTATTTCGGGCTGAGCAAGCAAATGAGAAGTAAAGCCTTCTCTCGAAAGACAAAAATCAAGAACTATAATACGCTGATTCTTCCGGTCCTATTGTATGGCGCAGAGGCATGGACCGTGATTAAGTCAGATGAAACAGCGTTCGAAGTCTTCGAAAGGAAGATTCTTCGCAGAATTTTCGGTCTTTTTAGAGTAGGCGGCGAGTTAAGGTCCCTCATGAACCGCGAGCTGTACGAGCTATTCGATGAGGTTGACATAGTCCAGCGCATAAAATTCCAGCGACTGCAATGGGATGGGCTGGATGAAAGAGGTCCAGGACGCATTGGTTTACATGGGTAGTCCAAACTTGCTTGGTGGACGCCGAAATACAGGACAACCGGGCACTCGATAGAATGACCAGTTATGGAGAGAACTCTTCGTACTTGGCATTCAAATCGACTGGCGCCAGCGCGCTTTGGACTATGGAGGCTGGCGTGCCTTCCTAGATGCGGCCATGACCGGTAGACGGTTGAAGGCCATTTAAGTATTATCGAACCTGTTGTTTGCGAACATGTTTGGTCGAGTAGCCCGGAGTTAAGTTCGAAACTGTTCTGTGCAAACTTCTACCTTCAAACATGATGACTTCAGGTTTTTGTGAGGTTTACCAAATTTAGTAGTAGTTCCTATGAAATACTATTTTATTGACCATTTTTTTTTTTTGATTTTTAGCAATCAAAGCCGGATATCACATAAAATTCCATGACAACAGTTCATAAGCACTTAAAAAACCCAAAGATTTATAAGAAAAACCCCACTAAAAGTAAAAAAAATCAGCACCATAATTCGCATTAAGTCGCAGAAGATTTATAATATTGAAAAGCAGTAAAGATTGTCTATGGAATATTGTTGGGTTGACTGATACCCACCCAAGCACTATATAAATAGTCTGTAATCAGAAGTCAGTTACCTGCGTTGGTGGTGAAAATCAAAACAAATCATAAATCGCACTTCAAATGCATGGCAAAAAATTTAGAGTGAATAGTTTTTTAGCTCAGTTGGAAATAATTTACGAATTGGCTTAAAACACAAAAACGAGGGCAGGCAGGTAAATTATCTTAAAAAGGTTAAGTTTGTAAAAAAGTTTGTTGCTAAAGAAAATATTATAGGATTCAAAAAATTATTGAATATAAAATTTCGTCCCTACAACTCAAATGCATGCAATGATATGTTGAATTTTGTTTATCTTTTGTATGCGGGGATGGGGTTATAATCCCTCCGATGTTTAACAAACTTCACTCAAACCATTTCCTAGCTGAACTGAAGTTTTCAGCTCAATCGGTTGGTTGGTTTGGTTTGGTTTGGTTTCCTATAAGATACACTCATAATAATTTGTTTTTGAATAAGTTTGGAAAGCACTTTTCTGTCTGCCCCTGCCTGCATTGATATCTGCCAGAATGCTTGGCGCACTTGACAAGATTTTCAAAATAATTTATTTGGCTTAGATTTTAATAAACGCTTTGAAGTTTTACGCTATTTGCTTGCTGCACAGAGCATTCTTATTAAATTTGCTGGACTTTGTTTGAGCGCAATATATTTTAATGCCAGAGTTATCGCCACAACAGCGTGGAGTTATAGACGTTAGTAGTTTTCATTATCTGCAGACATGCTGGTTAGTATTTGAACGAGTTGTAGGTTTTTCTAAATGCTTTCATTGAGTTTTTTGTAAAACAGAAACTTATCTTGCAAAAATTTTTAGTTTTTATGATGCACCACTTGAGCTGTGATCTGATTTATTTTGGCCCCAAATTGCTATTTATTTATTTATAGCAATCAACTATACATTAGCGTCACGTAGTCACTTAAGCTGTTGTAAATTTTTCGTTGTTATTATGAGTTGTGGTTTGTGTGTACTTAGATAGCATAAGTTGGAACATGTTTCAGAAACGTGTTAGTTAGATATGCTGGAACTTGTAAATAAACTACTTCAAATACTGCAATAGCACAAACAAGAACTAAATGAGAATTATGACATGGCAATGAATGGCAATTCCGCGCACATAGAGTAAGAGAGAGAGAGAGAGAGAGAACATGTGAATGGTAGCAACTTTAAATCGATATAGCTTAAAAATTTTTATTCAAAATGAAAAATGAGCAGAGAAGCCTAAAGATGATGCAACGTTAACCAACTTAATATATAGAAATGATACTAGGTCTCAATAATTAAAGTAGATATTGCATAAATTGTAGGATCTACAGAGTTGAGGCCTAGTTAGTCATTTTTATGTACTTTTCAAAGCAATCAGGTGTTAAAAACTTGGGTCTACAAAGTCCACAGATATTTTTTGTCTTTTCTATGCCAATTTTTTATTGTTTGAAATAAAATAAAAAAATATTTCTCTGTTTACGTAAAAATGATTGATTGAAGTACTTTATTTACTCAAACTTAAAGATATTATATACCCTTTTGGACAAAAGTCTAAGAGTCTATTTTTGCTGTTTTCCAGTGAAAAGCTAATTTTTTTTAAAACTTATCGCATGAAAGGGGCCTGCCAGATCTTAACGAAGCACACCCATACAACTAGTTACTAGCATTCGTCACGCATTCACTTGATTTGTTATGCGAAATGTCGCAAAAAATTAAAAATTTAATCTAAAAACATTGTCGCGCGATTTGTGAATGAATGTGACGAAAATATTTCCGGAACCCACAACGAGAAATCATGTGGTCGTCTAAAGTTCAAGTGACTCAGGTATTTTATTAGATTAGCTGAACGGTTTAGCTAAAGCATTGCTAAGGCTTCTACTGCTCTCCTAAAGAGTTTCTAATTTAACATGTGCTACTCGACACATGATACGACAACAAAGCCAAAAGCCTTGACCAAGTAGTTATCATAATTTGTTCTGACATTTAATCAAAAGTGCACAATTTATGGCTTCTCAATCTAAGATTTAAAGTTTGACACACAACATTTAAAAATAAATTAACTTTGGGGCATTTCCCAATGCGCAAAGACTAAAAGTCGCTGCTGTCAGAAGTTAACATTTTAATATGGGAATTCCCAATTAAAAGATAGACCTGATTGACACAAAAACCTGGTTGTAAATCATATCAATCAAGCGAAATTAATGAAATGAATTTTTGCAACTCAAAAGTATGCAAATTATACGCAATCAAGCGCTTCGTACTTGCAGTTGGTCTATATTTAGGCTTTAGCCGCATTAACGCATTAGCATGCAATAGACTAAGCCATAACTAACTAAGCAAGTCAAGCAAATCCGGCTGACTGTAGGCTACAGCTGGCATCCTTTATAATTTTTTGATATCTGAGCGAAATCGAGCACAACAAATTGCGTAGGGCGTGTGACGATGACGATGACGACGAGGAACAGTTCAGTGCAGCACAACTGCAACTGACACACCCGCAACTGTGAGTTGACTGACTGACTGCCTGCCTGCCTGCCTGCAGTTGATTTCCATAATACTAGTTCGTGGAGAAGTCTGTAGCTGACTCCGCTACTGCAACGGGCAAACACTGCTGAGTTGCAGTTTCAGTAGCTGTTTTAATGAGGTAATTGTGCTTTATAAAGTGTTGGTTCGGCTCCTTTTTTGGGCTTAAGTGTAGGTGCTTTAGTTTAAGCAGTCAGTGTTGTGCAGTTTGGAATTTGAACAGGTGTTGGTTGCACTCAGCTGGCTTAAAAGTTTACATTAAGATGCGCTAAAATTTATTTCAAGTCTGGTTTAGTATGAATTTTTGATTGTTCTATTTGTGGAGGCACAGTTTGTATATGATTAACCTTAAGCATATATTTGTAGCAGTGTTGGAAAATGCTAATTTCAAAAATAAGTGTTGAAAAAAAGCTTTAATCTTAAAAAGCCAAGTTTTAATGTAAATGTTTAAGTATATTCGAGTGATTTCTTAAACGTTTGTAAAAGCCAAAAAAATTACACACTGCAGTCCACATATATAATACAGTTCTGTTCAGCATTAGAAGGTAAGTTGATATTGCGAAAAAAATCTTTAGAAATATTACATCTTGGCGACTATATGGTGTCTCAACCTTTGTTATGTCCTTTGGTTCAGTTATGACTAATTTGCTTCAATGCTACACAAGAATATGGAGCTTAAGTCCAGTACAATTCATGCACCTGCAAAAGAACTGTTTCAGACTTTCTGTGACTCACGATGGGTTACATTTCCGTCGTCGTCCATTTTGGCTATGATAAGCTTTTGGGCGACTATCAGATAATAATATATTATAATATCGATTAATAGTCTGCCTCGTCTGTTGCTGAAGCTTTAGCAAGTGTTTCAATAACTTGCCTGAGAAGGCAATCAGTTATCTTGAGATAACTGATTGCCTTCTGTTCTTGCATCGCTCGCCCAGGTGAATGACAATCCCAAGAATTTGTATCGTTTGTAAGTTGCGAAGAGCATCCACAGCTGCCCTATCAGTGATAATTGTATTCATGGCATCATCATCAATTTCTAAAGTAGTTCATATAGCACTAGATTCAGTAACAGAGGTACAACACTGCACTCTAAGGTGTACCTCTCTCATCACGGCTGTGATGACTCACTCGTCTTGGACACTTCTGCGGATTATGTATTCAGAAACTTATTGCTCTATTAGTTGCTGTTGCTCTTAGGCGTTGCATTATCATTTAACAATATTAAATGTGTCCGACATGTTTAGAAATGTTCCGAATACATTTTTGTGGTGCATTGCTTACTCTATGGGAGCTCCTAGGAGAAGTTTTAAGTAGAGTTCTATGCTTAGGTTCCCACTTTGTATTCTAAATATTCCATCGCCTTCAACAGTAATGATAAAAGAAATTTGGTTTTCTGACAGAAACATAACTCCAGCCGTGCCTCAGGCATGCTTTAAAGAGAGATGTTAGCCCTAATAGAATCAAGTCTTTAGTCGTCTCAAAAATTCCATCCAATGCAGAAGATTTCTAGCTCTAGAACGAATCATCTTGGAAGTGATTATTCTATGGAACCATATGGAGTAATCACTCCCAAGAAGATTCGTGATTGTGTATGTAGGACTAAAGCACTACTTAACCCAAAGACTTTCGAGCAGCCCGGACTATATTCATTTTGATCTTCTGCAATTTTCTGTAAATAGTTCATTATTGGGTTTTAGATGACTTTGTATGGCTTTGACTGTTTCCAAAATAGCTTCTGAAGTCTCGCTATCAGAGAGCTTCTCTGTTCCGTAGCAGCTGGAGCCTCCGAACTTAATTTTTTAACAATAATGTGGTACAAGAAAGTTGTAAAAGAATGTGCCACAAGGATACAAGAACGTGGCACAAGGGTACAAGAAAGTGATACAAGGAGTAGATGAATGTGGTACAGTGGTACAAGAAGTCGAAGAATGTGGTACAGTGGTACAACAATATGGTACAAGAATGTGGTACAAGGAGTAGAAGAATGTGGTATAAGAATGTGGAACAAGGAGTAGAAGAATGTGGTACAAGAATGTGGTACAAGAATGTGGTACAAGAATGTGGCACAAGAATGTGGTACAAGAATGTGGTAGAAGGCAAAGAAGACTCTGGTACACGAATGTGGCTCAACAAATATGGTCCACTTATTTTAGGTGATATGTAGAAATCTTCAAAGACTTCGTTTGACTTTTTACCGATGAGATATTACTTAATGTTGGTAGCTTTCTGTCAACTACTCCAATGAAGTTAGTCCAGTCTGTGTTCCAAGGGTTCATAAAAACAAATAACTCCCTGGTCCCGATAAAATCTGTGAATGATTTTCTATTTTTGGCTATCGAAGGTATGAGAGAGGTGGTTTATCTACAAGTAAGTTCGTGTAGCGGACTCTGAACGTTTATGTAGATGACCAGTTCGGGCTAAGTGGTGGAACATTCAAATTAAGATTTTAGATGCCGAATGTGAAAGAAAGAAAGCGCTTACTCAAATCACACTCAACGATTTATGTATTAGAGCAAACCTCAAAAACAAAAAATCTGAGATTAATTTTAGATAAATGCCTTCAAGAATCATATCGTAGGTTTAAATGCTGCTTCTTCACTGGCTTTTGAACATTTATAACAGACTTTCATTGTGAGAAGATCCAGTTCTGGAGTATTGCTGCTAAATCTAACAGCAACAGGGTGCAAAACCGCGTACTAAGAAGAATCACAGTTTGCACTTTGTTAGTTAGAAACATCACCATGAACAGAGACCCTAATATTACTGTTATTTTCTAGCAGATATAATAAAGGCTTTGAATAGACCTCGGCAAGTTCTATAAAACTCCTCAAACACCTTACATTATAGATATTCCCACATTCTAACAGGACAGCAACCAGATTATTGATCACCTCAGGTTCTACTGTAGATGATAATTTGTGTTTTCTTATTTAAAATAGAAAAAATGTAACTGGAAAACAAAAAGAACAAGGAAAACAAATTGTTTTTCATTAAAAACCTTTAGAAAGGATTACGAATTTGTATGAGGGTTACCGCTTCTTCTCTGGTAGTGATCGGATATGATCCTAAATGTATTATATTATAAGGTTTTATATATAAGGTAGCCAAATTTTAACATCTCTAGCGATATTAACAACAACAATAAACATTTGTTCATACAAATACTTAGAATGAGTTGTAGATGTGCATGGAAGGTGCCAATTCCATCCGTTAAAAAGAAGGCTTATCACGTTCATTGTCTACAAATAAACTGAAGAAGCATATAAATAGCCAAACTTGAAGTTTTTATCTATTATAGTCTCCGAGTTTTTGATGTTCATAAGGACAGACGGACATGTCTATATTGATTTGACCTTTAATGCTGCTTAAGTATCGATTTATACCTTCTTCTTCTCGTTTTTTGTATATTACAAACTCAAGCTTAAAATTAATATACTCTGCGTGTAGTATTAAAAAAAAAAAATTAAATGAAAAACAAATTAAATTGTTAAATTTATTAATAAAATAAAAATAAATTCTATAAATGCGGTCTGCACTTTACGTTATACGTTTTGTCAAGCTAATTTGCTTAGTCAACTACTACTACTGCTCGGGGTCACCAAAAACGTCAGGCACAACCACATTGCCACGCGTTTAAGCCGCTCATTAGACACTAAGGCAGGCAGCTAGCTTGCATGATTTTTTTTTTCTTTTTTAATTTTTATTTACGAGCCGTTTGTGGCGCTTGTAATTAGCCAAGTTAGCTAAAAAAAAAAAGCGAATAAGCCGACTTGACTTTAGCTGAACTTACTTGGCTATTGAAGCAGCATACAGCTGCGAGTTGCTTTTGGAATGCACATAAATTGATTGAATGCCACCCACGTTGTTTGTTGTCTGACGTTGACAGGCGAAGCATGTCGACGCATGGCCAGCAGCTTTTTATGGGCTTTTGTTGAAAATCGAAAATTGGGATTTTTTTTAACGATGAAGCGCTGCAAATGATTTTTGGGAAAACTAATTAAACTTATGCGTTTTCTTACAGCAAAATGAGTTATGAGAAAAGGGTTTGCGGTTTTTACTTTGGCAAAAAATTGCTAAGAAAAGTGTGTATTAATAGAAGAAGCTGAGGTTGAACACAAAAAATTTGTATATAAGTGAGAATGTTTATGTTCAGTGCTCCAGTAATTGCTTTTGGTTTCATTTTAATTAAGTGCTTTAAAATTAATTAAAAGCATTTATTATTTTTATTGATTAAATGTCGACTTTGCTGACTGAATGACTGTCTGTCAGTCTGACTGATTGCGGCAAATTAGTAATTTAATACGTCTTTGTATATAATTAAACTAGTAAGCAGCTACAAATGTGTATCTTAATACAATAAAACTCTGTGTGTGTGCAGTAAAGTGTGTCACAAATACATTGAAAATAGCAGGCGACAACAATAGCCATTATCAAGGATTACAAGGACAACAAAGGACACGCAGAGCAACAGAATTGTTATTGTGCGATGAGCCGTCATTCTGCTGATATTTAATCGATTGATGTTTCACTTTCAGCGTCACTGCGCGTAGCGCATATCCTGTCAAAGCGACTACAAGCGAACAGGACATGCTACATGAGCCAATCAACAGCAGCAGCAGAGCAGCAGAACAGCTTTGTCAATGATTTTCAACGTCATAGTTGACAGATTCATTCATGCAATTTATCCTGCTGCTGCTGAAGCATAAATATCCTTAACAGTCAGTCTTCTGCTTGCTGTCAATCAGTGCCCAATCAATTTATATACTCGTTCGAATCACTCAGCTGTATTGTATGCTTTTGTCCTTTTTTTTTTTTTTGGTAACATCCGCTACTCTAGACTGCTTAAATGTGAGTACTGTCTGCTGCATTGCTTATACTCATACCCTACAACGGATATAGCCCACCCACATGAAGACAAAAAGGATTTCTTTTTCTTTTCGGTTTTTTTTTTTTTTTTTGTTTTTTTTTTTGGCAGCTTCTACCAAAAACGCACCCACTTTGATGTGGATAATGATGTTTTGCTTGGTGACAATGTCTGACATACTTTAATGCACAGCAACAACAAGAAAAATGAGGGCAGGAAGCACATGCACATAAGTACGAGTATTTGACGTCCCTCGTCGGCGCTTTGTTCAGTCAGCAGGCCATGTCATTGGTTGACCCTAATCGCTTTAAACTGTGTCAATTGTTTGATTTGAGTTTTATTGATGTCACACGCACTCACACAGAGCCAGCAGCAGCAATCTTCATTTTGGTATCTCCAAAAAGGTTCAAATAAAATTTCGGCAGAACTTCCGTGATTTTATTATTATTGGACACGCGTTACTCGGACATTAAATGACTGCTTTTGTTTAGGGTTTTAGTGGGTGTTAATGGCTTTTATGTGCTGCAATTTTTGTAAATGGGAACGCTTTCGCTTCAAGTTTAATAGTTTTCTACATGAATCACAACAAATGGTTTTAATTTTTTTTTTTTTTTAAATACTTCACCCTTGTACCGAAGTAACAAAGCTCAATTGGTGGCATATATTGCACATGACTCAAAGAAATCCCAGCACTTCAAATTTTAGACACCAAAGTATTTATTTATTTTGCAGATACTTTTTTTTTTGTTTGAATGGTCACAAGGCTCTTCAAATGATAAGCAGCGAGAGTGCAGCTTTAAACAAATAAACAAGCAATTAATTGTTTTTTTTTTTTAAATATTTTTTTATAAACTTATAAATTCTGTAATTTGTAAGCATTTCACTTGACAACTTTGTATCTTGCCGGCCGGCCGGCATTCTCTCACGCGTATTTCACAATTATCACCTGGCAACTGCTATTGTTTAGCAATTTTGCCCACTAATTCAGTTCAAAATATGCTTCTTGTAGGTTTTTTTTTGTTTGTAACAATCTAATCGGCAAATGTATCTGAGTATTCTGCTGCGGTTGCTAAGCGTTTGTGCTGCAAAAAGGCGCCTAAAGTATTCACGTAATTTTTTTTATGTCGTTATTTTTCGCGATTTGCAAGTAATGCTCTTTGAAATAAATAATAACAAATGTGTCAAATAGGAATTCATGTGAACTATTCTGCTGAATAACGTTGGACGTTTTGTAAAACACTAAACAAATTTTTTTTTATTGTTTAATTTCAACAGCCTAACAGACAGACGGACGGACATGGCTCGACGTCTTTACACTTTACTCTACTTTAAAGCATTGCAAATATTTGAGATGTGTCCTCATTGCAACTTAAATTTGTATCACTCCCACAAGCGGACATTCACCAGAATCAGACAAAAATACTGCAACTTTAAGAGTCCGGTTATGGGGAATTTTAGTGAAGGCCTGAAGGTCAAAAAGTCAAAAAGTCTAAAGTGTATTATTCATGAAGTTCTGATCCTACTTTCTGAATTTATATATGAAAAAATTTTTAATTGGGTATATTTTACTTAAATTCTAATATAATATTCCATTTAGATCTATCTAGGACCATTATAAGCGGTAGCCTACATACAAATTTGTGCCGTTTTTTCTGGGTTGCTTACAAAAAAATGTTGTTGTTGTTGTTAATATAATTATAAATGCCAAATTTGTTGTATTTTACATTAATTCTAATAAATGATTCCATAAAACGTTTCATACAGGACCAATAGAAGGGTTAGTTCTATACAAAACACTTAAACCATTCGAAGTTTTTGTATGAAAAAAAAAATGCTTGTTCTTAACTTAGCTAGAAATCCCCAATTAGCTGCATTTTGAGTGAACTTTAATAAAATATTTTATATAAGTCTAGATAGGACCATTAGAAGTGATAGTCCTTATACAAATCTATATGCCTTCTGAAATTTTGTTTAAAAAGAAAAGTTTGTTTTTATTAATTCAGCTGGGAACATCAAATTGTTTGAATCTTATGTAAGATCATACGTGACTTCAGTTATAAATATATATGCTCTGCACATTAAGGGTAAAAGTGGTCGAGATGTTCAAATGGATTTGGTTGGATTTATTTGTGTAAGTCGAAGAAATGACCAGTTCATACAGCTACAAACATATTTAATCTATTTCTCCTACGGTTTCCAAGACTTTTTTAGAGAATTTCTGAGAGTTTCTGGCATATATTGGCTTTGAATTGTGTCAAAGTATAGAACCTTATATGTATTTCAAAAATCCGAACAAAAGAAATCAGAAGAAGTCATATTTGCTGAACGAGTTGATCAGTCGAAATCATTGCTTTTCAAAATTAATTGCTTAATGAATAAACGTTTCAATAAATCGTGTTTTAAAAAACAATTTTTTTGCGTAAGTTTGCTATCGTAACATTGGCTTATATACTACTCCGTTGAGTTTTACCTTTGCTTCAATGTCTTCTTCGGCAAAATACCTCCTTTCCATGCAGAATTAAAATTCTAATTTGAAATCTATTGGTTCCAAATTTATGCAATTTCCTAGTACAAGGAGTTATATTTATTTTTGTTTTTTTTTAGTTGATTCATGTCTTTGAAGTGTTTTTTTATTTTTTTTTTTTAATTTAATTTCTTTTAAACATTCCATTTTTCTATTTTTTTTTAAATTTTTAAATAATTTTTGAAATTCCCTAAAAGAAATTTCTGTTATTTAATTTCTTTTGCTGTTAAATTATCTGCACTGTTATTATTGAGCAGCTGTTAACAATGAACTAAAGCAAACGCAGTGCGCTGTTAAATAACAAACAACGCTAACAGCGCACGCTTTTATCATTTACCGCTTAACATACGACTAACAGCTTTCTACACTGTTGCATGATGCAAACAAATTGTGTAACAAAAGCTGTTAACAAAATTTATAGCATGCGAGAAAAATAAATGCACAAAAAAAATGCTGTTAAAACATAAAATGTAAACAAAAATTCAAACGGGAAATTTAAGAGAAAGAGAGCGAATGATAGAAAGAACACACAGATACACACAGATACATATGCAACTGCAGCTAACTAACCTAACTGACTGACTAACTGGTGGCTAATTTACTCAATATGCAATGCAAATGCAAAAGAGCACAAACAACAAACAACAGCAACAACAACTTCATCATCAACATTCAACATCGACAACGCATAATATTCGCTGTCGACGTCGTCGTCGTCGTCGTCGCCAACATCGCCATCGATGTAAGAAGGAAGAAAAACCAAAAAAATGTCGCACATTCAATTTTAGTCGTGACAGTTCAATCGACCAGCTAAGACGTTGTTCATTTTTATGTATTAATTTTTTTGGTTCGTTCCGTTCGCTCGCTCCGTTCCGGTTTTGGTTTCGGTTCGCACTCGAGAAGTGAATTTTTTTACGCCGCCGATAAGCAGCAACACACATCAAAACACATCATTATTATCAATGGCAGCCGACCAAAGCTGTTATCACTGAACAACAATAAAATAATTTCACTTTTTAAAAAAATTGTGCACAGGTGGCAACGCTGTACAACAGCGAAATTATTAATCAGCGCGCGAACGTGCAAAAACAAGCGTTTCAAATAATATAAAAAAAATTATAATAAATCAAATTCAAACGGAAACGGAAATCGTGCAAATTTAATAAAAAAATTACAAAAAAAAAAAGATTTCTTCAATTTTATGTGTCAAAAGTTTTAAGTGCACAAAAATAAATAATATAAAAATAAAATATTGCAAATAATTGTCTATAAAAAAAAAATATTTATAGTCATTTGAATTGTGTAGTTTGTGTTGCACTGTGTTTCATTTCATATTTATTAATGAATTATTAGCAAAGTATCTCATTGCGTATTAGAAACTTTGCTTAATGCCTCAACTATCGTCTTCGCTCGGTATTAGACGAAGCCAGAATTTAGTTTGCTGCTGAAAGTGCAGTAAATGGGTTTGAATTATGTACATTGATCATCGAATGAATGTCGAATCAGTTACAAAGACTGCTTATTTTTATTGTAAGTAAAATAAATTAATTAATAAAACTATTTAAAGTTTGTTTAAACTGAAAATTGTGTCTTAAATTGAGCAGCTCTACTAGCACCTGCATAAAGCGCCATAAAAGAGTTACAACTTCAAAATAAATCTGCAAAGAAATTAGAAGACATTTTTTTTCAAATACGTCAACCTTACTCAAATATAATTTTTTTATGCAGAAATAATGCTTTAAAACTTCTTCTCAATCGAAGATAACATATTTTCTTCATCAATTAATTTTTCATTAAAGAAACTCAATTTAGTAGCTGTTGTAGGCTCTCGTAGAGACATCTGACATAATCAGAAAGTTAGAGAAACTTCTAAAAGAAATAAGTCTTTAATCGAAACATCTCGAAAACTGTGAAAATATTGAAACTTGAATAGCATAATATGGCGACCAACTAAGAGAAGATTTTGATTTTGGTTTGTTCAAAGAAAAATATGACTAATTTAAGAATTTTTGTTTCTAGAGATCCCATCTAGGCATCTCTTAGTTTATTTTTTTTTTTTATGATATCTCGTTGTTACATATCCCTCGACTCTGCACTCTGCTAATACCCACTGTTAACTTCTTACCGATCAGTCCCTATGCCATATTCTCTCAGCAGTCTTGGCACTTCCCCTCACTTACTTACTTACTGGAATTTTATGCGCTGAACTATGTCAACCTCATTGAATAGCTTGTACAACTCGTGGTTCAAACGGCACCGAAACTCGTCGCCGACTCTAATAGGATCGAAATTTCTGGGAAGAATCTTCCTTTCGAAGACTTCCAATGCTATTTCAACTGCTAAATTGGCATCGTCGTCTGTGAATGTCGTCTGTTAATGTGTTCTGTGATTATGGAAGAACATTTATATCAAACAGAAATCGTAATTTTCCTAGAATACTGTCATCTGAAAATAACAGTAATTAATTGCTGACGTTTTTCTACACTAAACAGGACAAAAGTAAAGGTTCAATGATAAGTGATAAAGTCCCTGCGAATATTTTTCATTTTCAAATTGAAATTATTCCTTGATGGTCCATTGGAAGTATACCCGACCTGCACATGTATTCCAAGGAAATCTATCTAGAATCGTTCTAAAATCTCGTATAAGGGCAACGGATGACTCATCGGGGGGTTAAAAACTATTTCCATCAAAATATGGTAGCATATTAGAGCGCTGACAAAGCTAATTTCGGCTACCTTCCAAAAATCTGAATATGGCTAGGTTATTTTTTTTTCTTACTTGACATTTTTTTATACGTAAAATGTTGCTTCAAAACATTCAACTTGCTTTGCAATGAACACAACAGAAATATTATAGCGAGGCTATTTGATGGAGAGAAACAAAAGAAAAATACAAAACAAAAAAAAGTGGCTCCTTCCCATTTTCCTTTCGTTTACTTTTTCCATTCCCTTTCCTTTTTTCTCTCTCTTTTTGTATATCATAAATGGATATGCCATATAGAAACTGAAAAAACAGTGGGCAGGCACAATATATTGTAGTTGTCAGGTGCTATTATTTCGTGTTGTGGTATTAAATTTGTGAATAAAAAAATTCCCAAATGTTCAAGTATTCAACTATCGATGAGATGGCGCATTATCGTGCAACAAACGCCAACTTGCTACTTCTCGATATTCTGGCAGGATACGAAGGAGCAAACGCCTCATAACTGCAAGATAAAATGGTCCAATAATTGTTTGGCTCGGAGGAACGCACTCTTGTTGAATAATATCCTTCGCATCGTAGAAACAAATTAACTTTGTCTTCACTTTTGACTTTTCCAAACGTAATTTCTTGGATTTTGGCTCACCATTCGGCACTTTCAGGTTCGTTTTTAGAACACCATGTCTAGTCTACAGCAACAATGTTGAAAAGGAAGTTTTGATCCGTTTTGGCAACTTTAATGATGTCTTTCGAATGTTGTATCCGAAGACCGTTTTCCTCGTCTTTCAATTGATGCGGAACAAAACGTGCACACACTTTCCTGAGGCCCAAATAATCGACCAAAATGCGATGGATTGAGGCTTCGGACAAACCCAAAATCGATTTCATGAACCAAAATGAGGATTTCGGCTCATTTTTGTTGAATTCACGGATAAGATTGTGGCCGACCAGCAGAAAATGCTTTGGAAAAAAAGTTCGTTACATTTTTTGACACACCTTCTATTTCAACTATTTAGTAAATACATTCACTTATTATAAAAATGCATGTTTCAGACAATATTTATTATTTCTAAATCTAACTACACAGATTTTAAATAATATTAAACTTGTGTCACATTGTTTGCAACATCTTAAAGAAGGCAAAGAATACAGCATAAAATATACAAAGACGAAATATTTTAGCCCTTTCTGTCTGTCTGTCTGTCTGTCTGTCTGTTTGTCTATATACGAGTGCTGTGTATTTTGCTGCGTTTATTTATTTTATTCTTGTTAAATTAGTTGAATAACTCATTTAACTTCATTCATTCTTAAAATAACACAACTTCAAGTTCCATTGAACTACTGACACGCATTCAAAAAAATATTCATTCATTCACAAACTGTCTACTTCAAAAGCAGCCAAGAGAAGCATACTTCATATAGCAACTGTCTCAAACAGCTACTAAATATGCTAAAGCACTACCGAAGAAAATCAATTAACAAACAACCCTTTACAAAATTTTTTACTAATAATAATAATTCTGTATGGTTAAGAACTAGTTTGGTCTACTTGAGCATAGCGTTTTGGAATCTTATCTTTAGCGCACTTTGTAAAAAAGCGTTTTACATTATCGCTTCCGCATGAGGTTTGGTCTGTTACACCGCCCAATACTACGCCCAACTCGAAAATGCTGTAGAATAATAAATTTATATGCCGTGTAACCTCGTTTTCGGGCGCAAACTATTTTCCCAAGGCATAGGCATAGCACACTATCAAAGAAAAAACTGTATAAACTCGTAAATATGTGATGAAGTACTTAGTTAGTGGAAGAGAAGTTCCACTGTTTGACGAGAGAAAACACATTATTTAGTAATTATCGACAGACTTCTAATAAATAAAAAAAAAGAGAAGAGAAGAGAACTAAAGTACTTAACGGAGTGGAGGAGCTGGTGCAAGAATCGTTTAAATTTCTAGGTTGATGAAATTATGAATGAAGATAAGAAGGTGTGCCCTCGACGTTAATGTGTTGCTTGAGTTGAGTTGGTCTATATATCAACTAGAAATGCTTTGTTTTACAAGTATGCCGCAGTTGATTGTTTGTAGCTGTTATAAGTGACCAAATATGCAAAAATATTTATAACACCAATGACAACTGATTAATTAGCCATCTATCACATACAGTATTCAGTGATTGAGTTACATTATTAATGCAATGCAATAAAACATCAAAGACAAGTAGTTAAACATGATAAATTACATGGCTACTGGCATGCGCAAAGTTTGGGGGCATATGGTCTGCCAACAAAGTATGCCAACAATCAACCTCAAAAAAAAAAAAAAAATTATATAAAATGAAAACAAATAAAAAGCTACAAAACATTGCTCTGCAATTTAAGTGCAATGTAAGCGATAGCAAATGATATATCACGCTGATAATATTGATAAGCGAAACTAGACACAACAAGAAATCTATCTATAAATAAAATTAGATAAAAATCGTACAAACAAATTAATGGCCAACTTACATATATACTTCTTCTATTCTCTCTTGTCTACTTTTAGGTGGTGATTTCAGGTGCATTATGTATAGGAGAAGATTACGTTATAATGTCACAGTGTGCACACAACAAAGCCATACACATAGCTGCGGAAGGAACAGTCTCAGTGACAGACATTGCACAGACACGTAAGTAAAAGATACAAAAATAACTAAATAAGCAAAGGATATAGCTATTTGTTTATGTAAAACATGGCATTATACTTTCTACGGAAATAGTTTATAATGAAGTAAGTTATTACAGATACATAAAGTCCAAAAGTATCTACAACTTGCCACACAGCGTGTCACCTCTAAGAAATGTTAATGCAACAACAAAAGCAAAAATATTTTGAAAATCTTTAACAATTGAAAAAAAAAAGTATCTGTATCTTATACTCGTTCGCCACTGCATTTGTGCTATTTATTAACATGAAGTACAGCAGTTCATTATTACAAGCAATCAGCATTAACAACAACGTCAACAAAATGCATAACAAACGTGTTAGTGTCTTGTAGAGTGTGTACGTGTGTGTGTGTGTGTGTGTAAATTTTTAACAATTCTGTGTATCTTAAAGTAAAATTGAATACGTTTTGTCTTGATTTTGTAAACAATTTGTGGCTTATTGCTTTTAAGATACTTTTATGTATGAGTTGTAGATACTTTTGTTATAGATACATCTTACATTTACAACATAAAAATATTTTTTTTTAAATAAATTGTCTAAAATATTTTCAACTTTAACCTTTATAAGAAAAGTACTTCAACTAGCAACTGCTCTATAAATATTTGCGCAAAATATTTTCGCAATTCATTCTAAACGCTGCATTCCAAATAATAAATCAAATTTATAAACCGAATGTCATGTAAATTTGTGACGCTTCATGTAGACTTTCACTATTTCTTTGTTGTTGTTGGTGTAACTAAATTTTTTTTTGTAGACTGCAACTGTTACGCTGCATGCTGCCGCACTTCATGGCTAATTAGGCAACACTGCATAGCTATACAGTCAACAGCTGCCCCTACATTCCTTGTATCTTTCTAGCAGCACGAGACACCGCCAAGATACAAAAGTGCGCACTCAGCATTTTCCACAAAATTCGTCTTTTGAGATTTGTGTAAAATTTTCGAACAACAGGTGGAAATGAATATTTTAAAGGACACACAACCAAATTAGTGAAATAAAAACCTATCGAGTGTGCATGAAATTTAAACACACACAGCTGTAAGGATTTACACATTCACTAATGTGCGAAAAGTCCTTTTGTCAATTTTACGCCTACTGGCCACAGCACAAAACCGTAGCCGAGCTCGAGAATTTTTACAACTGCTTTTATGACAAAGCGCGGCGGCGGCCATGAAATTCATTCATTTGCATGCGTGCCGCACTGTCTAGGCTGGCTAAACTGCCTGTCAGACTTATAGATGTCAGCATACCTGGCTGTTTAGTGTTAAACCTTGGCTTAATATTGGGTTTATCCTTCGTAGGCATTCATTGTGCAAAAAAGAAAATTACTTGTTTGCTTGTTTACGCGGGATTTTCCCATAAAATATTTACAAGTTCTTAAAAATATTTAAAGAACAGATTTGTCAAATTTTTTGCACAATTTTAATAGTTGAGACAAACTTTTGTTTGAAGTTTTAAAAATTAAATACAAAATTTTTTAATGCTTTCACATGAGCCAGTAGGTTGAGATATTATTGAAGAAAACAAATTGTGGTTACTACCACAAAGAAGCTGCCTGACAATTGCACTCATATCGACCGTACAGATCACACAGAGATCGACGCCATGTTGAAGATTATTTACAGATGAAAGCTTCAAGTTCAGGATCCCTTAAGAACTTTGAAAAAATTATGCTAACCAAGTTGTTTATCAAATGAAATAAAATATTTTCACAAGAAGCTTAGATTCTTCTTCAACAATGGTGTTGAGAGCTTTACAGAATAAAAAATAAAATTTTGTGTGTTTAAAAGGTCACTAAAAACTCCAAGTGGTTTTTTGAGCAATTTCTAAAGTGAGTTTGAACCATTGCTGCTAGGAAAAAGTCTATGAAAATCCTCATACTTCATAGGCTCTATACTAAGAACATAAGCTTCAACCCATACATCTCTCCACCAATAAGCCACTCTTCCTACTCACTTTAAGTTTGGAGAATTTAATTGGGAACAGACAAAGATAATTGGGCTACATCAAGCTTTGAAAAATGGTAAATTTTCTGAAATAGCCACGCTTGAAAATAAGACAGCAGCTAGGATCATTTCTAGAGCCTTGCACCGGCTATATGCTACATGTGGAATGGTGTATTAACATGTAAAGATTATCCAAAGAATTCATCCAAATTTATGGGAAGCACCCTTAACGAAAAGACTTCTGAGGAAGAAACATGTAACAGAATGCTTAAAAGACTACGAACTTATAAAAGAGCAATCAGTGGTAGATAGGGTTTATCTCCATCAATTGTGCATTGGACTCATATAATCACTTTTCTCTGGAGCTAGAATCTATTAGAACCAGTTTAGAGAGCAAGACAGAGCGAGAGGGAGAAGGATAGAGATTGAGTTTAAAAGGC
Source organism: Leucophenga maculata (assembly GCA_035044805.1). Lineage (NCBI taxonomy): Eukaryota > Metazoa > Arthropoda > Insecta > Diptera > Drosophilidae > Leucophenga > Leucophenga maculata. The sequence continues at coordinate 450,560 of JAWNNP010002289.1, forward strand.
GAGAGACTTTTTTTTGGGAGATGCTTTGCGTAGAACTGCTAAGAATGCACTAAATGAGTTGGCTAAGCTCTTCAGTATGCATCTAATCTATCCATATTTAGCTATGGAGATATCATAGACAATGAAATATGAACTTCTCTTCTAGACTCTTTCAAAGATCAGCTGGATTGGAATGCTACTGGTCACTGACCACTTGAAATGTCTTCGTCTTCTCTGCAAAAAAAAATACACTCCAAAGATGCTTTTTCAAGTGAACATAAAATACTACGCTTTGTTTCTATTCAATAGAAGATTAATACAATTCAAAAACTACAAAAAAATATTGAAGTTCTGGTGACCCTAACTAAAAATAAACAAGGCATATAGAAACTACTTTCAAATAAAATTCAAACATTTGTGAAAATAATCAAAACATTCCACAGTTGCAAAGCATTAATCCCACTAATGAATTTTGACACTTCAATCAATTTGCGACGCCAATAACTTTCACCAATCACCAACTAAAACGAAAATAAGAAACATGCTGGTGGCTGGCTGGCTACATATGTAGTTGCATATCCTTTCACCCTGATGCGAGAATTTATAGGAAAAACCGCAGAAGCATTTAATTAAACAGCAGCCAGTCAGGCAGCCATAAATGGGTGAAAGTAAATCCTAGGGCAATAACAAACAACAACAAAAATTCTCCAAACCACAATGACACATGTCGATAAATCATGAAACAATTTAATTTCAAATCGTATAAGCGTGCAATGAATTTGTGGTTCTGCCACATCAGCCAATAAATTACATGTGGAACTATGTACTACGTGTCAGTGGTGTCCACGTGTAGTGTAGGGCGTTGCCCAATCAACACCTTTCTTTAGTTTAGCTCACCCTCGCTGCGATCATGTAACAAGCGTCTTCTCGTATTAAAGACGACGAAGCTGTTAATTTTCAAATCAAATAATAAAAAAAAAGGGGCGGCCGTCGGCAGCTAAAGATTCTTGTTGATGTTGCATGCCGCCAGCAGGGATTTGCTTAACGCAACTTATTTATGCTTAAATACATCACGAGTTGTTTCAAGTTTTTGCTGTTGAAAATGATGTTCTAATGTTGTTGTTGTTGTTGTTGTTGTTGTTTCTAAATGATTTGTTCATATTGCATTTCATGAACTCGATTGTTGTTCTGCTTGACTCTTGGCTCTGGCGTTTATTTGATGTGTAGTTCATTAAAATCATTTAGCACGTTGCCTCGTTTAGTGCGGCAAAGACGAAGAATAATAGATCACGTGAATTTGAAGTTTGGAAAGTGTTCAACAGTTTGAAATGCAATGGAATAAGTTTGCCAGGAATTCAAAAACTGTTCGGTAATAATGCAAAGGACATAATTTAGATATCTGAGGTGAACAAATAAAGGAGCACAGGCCAAAAAAATTTTACAGAAGTGTTCTATGGATAGAAGAAAACAGTTTTGAGTACAACACATCAAAACAAAAGAAGATGAAGACCAAAAAAATATTTCCCTTATGTCAAAAAAAGGAAATGGTGACTATGTCATGTTCTGGGAATGTATTGCATAAACTAGTTTGGCTAACATAGTCCCATCGCCGTTTGGATGAACCAAGTAGACAGGCTGATTGGAGAATCATTTATGCTGCAACAGAATAGTATCTCATCACATTCCAAAAACAAACAAAAAAACAGAATAATAGCCAATTTTTTGAAAAAAGTTGATGGTACATACTACTCAGGACTACAACCCTCAAAGTCCAGACTTGAATATTTTGGAAAACGTGTGGGCTTCTATGAAACGTAAAAGAATTTTTAATTTGCATTAAACCAAAGAAAAGACAATTCCGAGCTCACTTCCTTCGAAACGAGATATACTCAGAGGTCCTTGAAAATTTAGGGGAACATACTTCCAAGATGCCTTCATATAGTTAGTGTAGCCAAACGAGGCTTTAGATTTTATTAACCTGCAAACACATTTCTTTACACTTTTTAAGTATTAAGGTTTATTTCTTATAAGATAATCACTTGTCAAAATACTTATGCCAACACATAGATATTACTTTAATTCATAACTTTTTTAGTCTAATAATATTTGAATAAAAAAAAATACATCATTTTGTTTTCGTCAAAATAATTGTGCCGACTAGTGTATATATATATTTTATGGGGTCTATCTCAAAAAACTACCAGCAACTTAAAAACTTTTGATTGAAAGAGCCCCGTGAATGAAAAGGAACATGCCGTCATCATGCTACAGATCAAAAGATTTTTTGAATTTTTGGAATATAGGCATATTCCTTCGAATTCTATGGAGGATCCTAAAAGAATTATTTATTTTTCATTAAATTTATTAACATCCGTCAGTAATCTTCAGCGTTACAGATGACTGCTCCATAAACATCTCATTCCACAGTTCTCACGCTAAACCTTCACAAATGGAAATGCATTCAACTGATCAGCTCAATATTTCTTAGAACCTTTACGACTTTGTAATTCAAAAACCTTCAAAAATTTAAAAAAATAAAACACTTCATTGTCGCCTTGAAGTGCGTAATTGCTGACAAACAATCATGGAGCAAACAAAGCGGAGAACAAAAAAAAAGAAATAGATTCAAAAATCATATCAAACCAATTTATATTGATATTCAATAAGAAGAAGAAAAAATCAATCCAATCCCATCCAAAGAATCGAATAGAAAAAGTGAACGCTTTGAAGCTATGCGCTTCATTGTTATTCAAATTTTACAGAAGTTCCTCTTCAGAAACATGGTACACTCGAGTGTTCGTTTGTTCGAAAATTGGCGCTAAAATATTTTCATAAGGTAGGCTTAAACGATGTTAACCAGTGACCATGATGCACAATAAAATGTTCGAAATGACGATGAACATGTTTGTGAGGTATTTGTAAATAGGTGCATAGTATATATCCGAGAAGAATCTGTGGGAAACAAAAATATTGATTGTAGATACATTTTGCTTTCGATTGGATTCTTTGCAACGCGCTCTCTTACTGTAAACTTGAAATGGCCACTTGAAACGAGTGAGTTGAGTGGAAATATATTAAAAGAAAGAAAGAAAGATGGAAAGGAAAGAAAAGAAAAGAGTGTTGAGGATCGGTCACAATCGAACGTTCGATTGACCAGCGTTCGAGCGGTCTTTTAGACTGTCCCGCTGTCTGTCTCGCTCAATCTTTTATGCGACTCTTTTTTGACTGACGATCGGCAAGCGGTACACTTGTTCACTTTTGCTATTGACCGTGTTTTGTTAACCGTTTTTCTAGTTTTTTTTTTTTGACTGTTTTCCGCTTAGTTCCTTAAATTGTGTGCAGCTCTTCTTCTTATTTTTTTTTAAGATCTACTGCGGTAGGTAACAAAAAAAAAAAATAAAAAGGTTGTCTTTACGTAGGCAACTATGAATGTTTTTGAAATGTGTAATACTAACGAAACTATTTGCGCATAAACTAACTGCGAATTATAAGCACCTTTAAGCTTTAAATGTAAAATAATTCATTTTCTTTTAACTCTTTTGATTTTAATTAATTCCTTACGCCTTCTTATATCTTAATTTCCACAAAAACTTTCAATATTAACCTCGCAACAACTTTGTCATTTAGTTTAGTTAGATTTGTTGCCTTCTTGCTTGCTGTGCTGGGTTGTTCGGGTTTCATTCTTTTTCTTTTTTAACTTTTAGAAGATGGAAATATTTGTTTGACGACGGAAATGCATTTATTTGTCTTTCTACAACTTCGAGTTTGAGATACTCTTCTGCCATTTAATAAAGCGCATAGCTTATGTTCAATGTTCCGATAATTGATGATGTATGCTCTATGCTTATAAATGAAGAAGAAGCGAGTTGATCTGTTCTGTTCGTCAACGGCTTCAAGTAGTTGAAATGTGCTATTTCTTGGAATTTTCACGGCATGATTTCCTTTTTCTTTCTTGGTTAGTCTCTGCATATAACATATATTTAAATTTTAATGATGTTTGTAATGATGGTGCTAAATATTTCCCACATTATTAGCACCTAGTCGGAATTTGATGTTTATTGGTTTTGGGTCTTTGGAATGCAGTTTGTGTGTTTCCACTTGATTTTTTGGGATAATCAATGAAGTTGCATTGGAGAGAAATATGACAGAAATGAAACTCGAAAATTTTATCAAAAGGTCAAGCATCTGACTGAAGATTTTAAACCCGAAATAACTTTCAGTAAGGATGACAATGGAAATCTGGTAACGGATGAACAGGAATCACTGAGATTATGAACTGAGATTATTTTTTGCAAAATATGGTCCAATGACTGGAATCTCAGTGTTCGGTCTCAGCTCATGTCTCTAACGGTGAATGAGGACAAGACGAAGTACTTGGTGTCTTCTCGCAGTCCGTCATCGCGTCTTGGACGGTCAGTGACGATGACAATGTAGAAAACTTCGTCTATCTTGAATCCGAGATAACCAGCAACAACAGATGAAACTGCGTTGAAAGTCTTCGAGTATATATTAATTGCGAATGAATAGTCTCAGGAAGTGGAACATATTTGATTGGGAACTAGCACCTACTAGTTTTTTGATATGGAGCTATATGGATTATTTGATTAGTATTGAAGTAAGATAAGCTAAATTTGGCATTTCTGGCAAAGTTTATAGCATAAAAATTTTTTTTTAATGCTTGAACTCAGAATAAGGACTAGATTTGCATCATAAGTAATCCCCCTAAAGTAGAGATTAGCAAATTCATTGCATAAAAGTGTTCTGAATTATGAAGAAGAGTGACTAAATATACAAACTTGTAGGCTCTATTTTAAATAACATCCAAGTTCTCCCTGTTCGTATAATCGGACTTGTCTTCATCGCTTCGTTCTATATAAAACTTCTTCTTCTATAAAAAACTTTTCATTTGCCTAAATGGAACCTATTTAAAATGCAATTTTTATAAGATTTCAAAGTAGATATTTAGCCACATATATCTCTGCAACACTCTATTCATTCTTTTCTATAAATTTCAACTCTCTCTCTCTTGCTTACATCATTCTTGCCTAACACATCAATTCAATCCTTCAACATTGAATGAACTTTCAAGCCACAAAAGGGATTGTTGTGGTTGCTGTTGATTTAGGAAAAATAAAAAAAAAATGCGCTATTAGAAGCATACAAAAAAAATCAAAAAAAAAGGTTAACAAAGATTCATGCTTCATTTTTTCTATTTTTTTTTTTATTTAAGGGAGTGACGAAAGATCGGAGTCCATTAATGCCGCTTTATGTTCGTTAATGGTCGAGCGAGCGCCTTTAGATCACAGAATGCATGCGACGACGTGAATGATGATGCGGCTGATATGTTGCTGATCTAATGACGACATTGGCTCGAGCTCGTTCTCGAGCTGCGTCCTAAGTCGGCTATCAGTCAATCTCTCTAATATGCGCTTGTTTCATATGAGATTGATATGTTTAGTTTTGGCTATGCTTATGCTTTGTTGTCTGTCTGATCTTTTGAGATCAGTTTTATGTGATTTTGATTATAGTTTTGTGGTTTCTACGGGATGTTTTTTTCGCTTTCATCGATTAGCAGTTCATACATATTATATGATGTATAGAATTTTATGGTTTACAGAAAGGCAGGGAGCATGGCAAGTTTTGTGTAGTTTGTTACAAATTTTAAAGTATCTATTGATGTATGATGGTTTGAAAATATATGCAATTTCAGAATAGCAAATCTTAGATATTTGCAAATTTTTTACAAGTATCACTTTAAAATATATCAAGTAACTGAAATCTTTTAGCCACACTCAGTCAATGAACCAAAAATTGTTAAAAAATATAAAAAAAAAAAAAAAAAACCGGCAACCAATCACCATTCAACCGGTCGCGCCCTCAATTAAATGTTATTTTCTGTTAAATATTTTCTTAACATTTTTATATACCCAAGTTTTTTTTATTTTTTTTTTTCGCTTTCTGAGATACAATATTTCTTGCTTTTCTGCGCCGCCTTGCTGGCTGCTTGTCGGCAACGACTGCTCTTTAATATGGTGCAATAATAAGATAAGAAAGAACATTTTGCCGGCATATTAAAGTTTGTTTCCTTGTGGCTGAAGTGGCTGAAGCAACATGCGAAACGTCTTTGGGTCAATGAAGATATTTGCTACCGACTGTTGCAGACAGACAGCAGACTGCTGGGTGTAGTATATTGGGTAGAGATAACTCTATTAGAATTATATTTCTTAGTCATTTTCTTTTTTTGGTTTAATGGCAACGGAAATGAAATACACAATGTGTGGTCTGCCTGGCTACTACATTATAAATGATGTGTCTAGCTAGCGTATCTATAAGATACATACACACCTCTTAGTTACTAGTTACTTAGTAAACAATTACAAGGTGTCGGCCCAAGCGCATTTTGCCATTTAATTTCTTTCATTTGTTCAAGAAACTTCAAGTCGCGTGACAAGTTGGCGCACTAAACCGAGTTACAGATACGCCATAAAATGATAATAAAAGCTGCGCTGTTAGTGATATATAACCAGCTACAGACACGCAATGACGCCTGCTCGACATTAACAACTGCTTAAAAATACATTTTATTAAATGAAATCATTCTTTTTTGTGCCTTAACTGGCGCTAAAAGCGTTTGCTATCAAGTTTTTGAAGCTGCCGCCAAAACATCAGTTGAACCTTACCCAACCCAAAGTGAGCCAAATAATAATAATAATGAAAGGAAGCACACATGCAACATGCCATAAGCTTATTATTCGGTAGTGTATTACGAAAAAAAAAAAAATACAAACCAACCCACTGTAAAGGTCTTCTTGAGCAAGTAAAATTTGCATAACTGCACGCAATACTTTAGCCTTTGAGTAAGGAACTTGTATCTCACTTTTATATAATTGGAAAGTGGTAGTCCATGCCGCAAATAAGTCATTTCAAAAATTAAATTCGTGGCACTTATTCAAAGAACTTTTGCCTTGAAAAATGTCCGTCTGTCTGTCTGTCGCTACGTTTTTTGGCGTCATGTTGTGGAATTTTCAACAAAGCTTTTTCGTATTAATTGATTTATTTTCGGATTTTTTTTTTTTATTTTTTCGTAAGGTCTGACAAATTAATGCATTTCCGTTTGGTATTTCTTTGGCTGATAAATAGTTTTTAAGTTGTGTAAAAGTGGACAAATTTCTGTGCTTAAAAGAAGAAATCAGCAGAAAAGTCTTTAAGTATTTTATTCAAAGGAACAAAAATGTATCTGTATCTGCGATCGAATATCTGACAAGAAAGACTACAGTTAATGCGAAATAATCCTTCAACTATATAGAGATAAAATATAATAAAATTCTTAAGCAATTCTTTGAAGTAACTGCTTTAGCAGTTGTAATCATCCAAAATCTACGCACAATTAAGGCAAGACGAGTTCGAGTTGTAATAATTTAATTAAATGCCAAACTTTAATTTATTTTCATTAAACGCGCAATGACTGCGCTTAAAAGTCAATAAACATTTTGCAATGGAAAATAAATAAAATTGAAAATGATTGCTTGCTTGGTCAGCACTTGCAGGCGCTGCCATTTTTTTGCACTACTCAACACTTAAACGCAATGCTGGACAGTGCAAGGCCTTGCAGCTACTTTATATTGTTTGGCAATTAACTGTAAATGCCTTAAGATACTTCGAGTACTTCGCATGCATGCAAGTATCTTAAAGATACGTTTTAGCTACGCAGCACACATTGTGTGGTCTTAATAACTTAATATTGCTGCAGTTGCCCTCGAGACGTAAGGCAGGCCATGTATCTACATATACTCAATAAAAAAAAAACCAGATACAATATAAAAAATGAATATTGCATTTTTTTAATTGTTTATAACTTTATTTTGTCTCCGTTGAGTGCTTTTGTATATACAAATAATGAATGAAGCAATTAAATGTTTCATATTTTATAAGCAAGTCTAACAAGCCATTATGCAGATTATTTCAACTGCATAAAAACGCTAAAATAATTGTTTAATGGTTGTCAAAATAAATACTTAAAAAAATCTGTGTTCAATAAACAAACATGCAACAGATTTGAGCTATTAAAATTAAAAAAATAAAAACTATTTTCCTAGATTTTTTTTTGTAGCGTTTTACACCCACAAGTTGCAGACAATTATGTCGCGCAAGTTGCTTCAATATATATCGCACATATATATAGAATGTCATGGCTCTTGCTGCCAGTTGATAGTCTCAAACTATATCGAGCGCTAATTAACTCATTGACACTGTGGCCTAACGTTTGCTGGAAATAGACTCAAGTGGCTGCTGCATGACGCACTTTGTTGCTGTATATATTGAGATACTTTTGTATCTTATACGTATGTAGTATGTGGCGTCTAGGCGCGGGTGTTGTTGCTCGCTACCTAAAGTTCAGAATCGTGCGTAAATTTAATTTTAAACGGGTGGTCAGTCAGTCAGCCCATCTCCAGTTTCACACTATTGTTGTTGTCGCTCCAAATTAAATGGCGCTAATTGCAGTCTATGCCTGTATGAGGAAGAATTTACTGTACGGCACTGAAAAGAAGTAACTGACTCGATTGCAACTGTTGCATCGTGCAAATTCAATTAGCAGCAAAACTCAGCGACAGACTGTAAGCACCCTCTGACTATGCAGACATACATCCAGCCATCCATCTATACATCAAGTCGCTGATGCTGTGTGTCTTGCACTGCAATTGCATATAACAATCTCTCAACTTGTGGATTTGTTGTTTATTATTTGCGCTCATTTAGCAGTTTGTTTTGCTTGATTTTATGCTGCGCTCAGCTTACAGAAAACTGTTTCCAGGAAACGTGACAAAACGTCAATACTTAGTTGGCGACTTCGAAGACTGAGTTACATCAACAACAACATGAGCGCTTGTGTAAAGTACAGTGTACAGTACGAGGTTTGTGCGTAAAGTATGCAAAGTAATTAAATAAAAATAAAAAAAAAATGGGACAGATTTGAAGTTAACAACTTATAGTGAGCCGATATGGAACTATATTAAATATTTTATTAGATTTAAAGTAAGACACATCAAATTGTATGCGTTTTGTTGGGTATATGCAAGGCTATTAAGACTCGCACTAAATATTACAAACATTTTTTTTTTTTATATGCCTTATTTATTATGCAATCTTAGCATATTCTGCTCTATAAACAAAGTTCTATTGTAGCTTATGGCTACTTTTCATATATCTCCCCTCTAATAACATTTTAAACAAACCTCGCACTGTTCTCCAACTGCATATTAAATCTTTTGCGCCCTTTAACGCTCATTTGCAAATAAAACTGGCGACATTTACACATCAAAGCCGACTGACTAGGCTTGTAATCTAAACTGTACGACGAAGAGACGCAGCAGCAGCAGCACCTGCTACATACGCTACATACTATGCACTTGAAATGATTCAATTTCTAATAACCAAGCGTAAACCAAAGTTTCCCGGAATATCTCCAAAGTAGTAGCCGAAGAAGTTCTTCTTGTTGTTTTTGTTGAATATTGTTTTTCGTTTTAGTTACGGTCTATGGCTGGCGATTTATTTTATCTTCAACAACAACGTTTGTCCCAGTCGCGTTGTTCTTCGTCTTTAATAAAAAAAAAACAGAACGCATCTATGGAAAGTGTTAAATATATGCCAGACATTCCTGGAATGCATAAGGTTCGTTTTGGTTTGGTTTTTATTCTTGGCGGCAACTTTTGCAACTAAGTCGACTACGACTACGGACTACGGACGTCTGCGGCTTGTTTGTGTCTGCAACTTGACGATTTTTGCTGATTGCTGTATCGATGTCGAGATGACGTTGGCGGCAACGGCGGCGGTTTCTTTCTTATGTTCAGTTGCGGCTTTAAGCTGCAGCAATAGCCGACAATGTCATTGAACTGCGGCAAGGATTTTAAAATATGTAAAACTAATAAATAGCAAAGCTAAAAAGTTTTCTAAAAATTTTTTTATTTATAAAAATATTTGAAATAGTTTTAGGAATGCATTTGTGGAACGAATTTTATTTTATTTTCCTCAAATTTATATTTTTTTGAAAAAAGAAAACGAAATAGTTTTATACTTTTTTTTTTTAAAGATAGAATGTGCTTGACTTTGAGATACACTGTATCTTAGCTAAGATTTTTATGGAAGCTAGTAGGCAGCTTGTAAACGTTTGATCTTCAGAGACATTTTTTTTATTTTAAAGGCTTTCTCAGCTATACCCTTCATACAGCAGGACAGACGGTCATATCTATATCCTAGCCATTTTTTGCTTCTCACATTTTGCCTGTTACAAACATTTGCACAAACTTAATATACCTTTTAAACTTATGACTGCAGCGTATCAAAAAATTGTGAAAATATTTATTTTTTTCAGCTTTTAAATAAAGTTTTTAGACACGCTACTAAATGACATGCACTTCACTATGCATTTTATAGGTGTGTATGCAGTTCTAATGTGCTGCAGTGTGTGCTTGCTTGCAAATATATGACAAATATTTTCTTTATATACTAAAATAAATATAAAATTTTGTAGATATTTTGATAAGATACTTTTGGAATGGAATGCTTAATTTAAAGAAGCTTATGCAGTTTAAAACTTTTCTTATTTTTGGTTAGTTTTATTGAAATATTTCTTTATTGTTGCTGCTTCAGTTAAAAATAAACGTTTGAAATAGTTACAGTTATAAAAGTTGCTTAAAGATACATATATAAAAAAGTATCTTGTAGATATATTAAGTAGTAGGCACTGCGACCTTTACAGGTCTATTGTGCGCTAACAGTTGTTGACTTACAGCAACTCATCCAGCCCTGCTGCCCTGAAAAAGGCCACCCACTAGGTTTTTGGGATTGAGTGCATGCATCACCCCCTTCCTGTCACTTGGCAATTGCAAAGATATATGTGCCTGGTTTGGGTCAGAGCTGGGCAGTCGCCCAAGATATACTCCGGAGTTTCGTCATCCTCCAGACAGAATCTGCAAGTGCTATCACTTTCGATTCCGATTTTACACAAGTGTCTCCTAAGTCTACAGTGTCCAGTCAGGAAGTAGTCTTAGATGGGTTAATACTCAGTCCTATCCTAGAGCACCAAGATCTTGTGATGTTAATGCACATCTTAGTTTGATCACATAGTGTGTCTTCATGCTTCCCTTTGCAGATAATAACTATGTCGTCCGCATAGCCTTGGCATGTGATGCCATTATCTTTCAGAAGCTCTAATAGTTCATCCACTACGATACACCACAGGAGACCTGATAAAACGCCCCCCTGTAGACATGCTTTCGTGGTTTTGACTATAATATTGTTATCAGTTAGGCTAGTTTCGACTATTCTTGAGTCCAGTAACTGTACTAACCATCTGCTAAGGTAAGGATCTATACTCCTCTTGTTAAGTGCCTTTACAACTTTCGTGTGTCATGTATTGTCAAAGGCACCTTCGATGTCCATGAAAGCACAAATGGCTGTTCCTTTGTCCTTTATGGCATTACGAATTAGGGTGTCTAGCTGGTATAGGGCCGTTTCAGTGGATCTGCTAGACCTATATGCATGTTGATTTCTGTGAAGTGGTTCATTAATCAGGTACATCAGTGGTCCTGATATGGTTATCCACTGGGTTTTCTAAAGTCTTCAGCATAAATGAGGTAAGGCTTATATATGAAAGTATCTTAAAGATACATATATATATAAAAGTATCTGTATTTTCAAATTGCTTACATTTTCACTAAAACTTGCAAAATTTTTACTTAATTTTGTTTTACAAATCATTGAAGTTATCAAATATATATAGCTATATATTGCAGGTGCTGCATTTTAATACAAATTTTTTTATATAAAAATAAGTTAATTAATTTACATAAATATTATAATTAAACGCATTTCAAGTGAACGCCTGCAGTGCTATTGAAATGCTGCATCAACTAGCGCTGACAGTTGATATATAATGTCAAAATTTAAATTCAAATCAAATATGCACGCAATGAGATTTCATCAAACATAAAATTAAATAAGCATAAAATGCTAAACTGCACAGCGTGACAGGAATTTTAATAAGGTTAATGAATAAAATTCGAAAATTCAATAAAAAATACGCAGAAAATCGAAACTGCGTGGCGTCAAAAATGCTGCCTAATTATAGCAAAAGGAATTTCAAAGTTTATGACATTAGAGAGATCTGCAGAGAGTTATGACGTTCAGTATTTTGATTTGCATGCCATGCGGGACTGTATGCCTCACCCAAACTGCATATATCTGTATATATAATCCAGTTATAATTTTCAGTTTATGACTACTAACTTGAAATCGAGCCTATGTATCTCGTTGAACGATCGTTTTAAGTATCTAACACTCAGTGGGCGTTCGTTAGTTTGTATATTATTGATAAGCATAAATTGTCGCTTATCTGCTGCTCGAAGATCTTCAATCTTTTAGTTTGAGGCTTGAGACAATATTTGATTTTTTCGTTTATTGATTTAAGTTCGACTTGTTGAACTTTCACTCTTCGTCGTAGTTTGATTTGGAAGTTTGTACCAGCTTACATCTGTCTTTTTGGAGAGCGCTACCGCTTTTGATTTTCACTAAATGATCACTTTGATGGTTTATGTTGGCGATTGGATTACACATCTTGCTGAGTTGGAGATGGTGTTGTAGTTAAGCTGGTTGTTGAAATGAAGATTTTAAGTGATAAACGTTTAAATGATGCGCATATGTATTTGGAGATATATTTGATTGCAGAGAAAGTGTAGGAAAATGGGAAAGAAAAAGAAAAAAATTTGAGCTGCAGAGAATTTGGGTATATTTTGTTCCCAATAGAAGGTATTGCTAAATAATAAATGGAGATATAGGCTTCAATATAACAGAAGATGATACAATTGAAAGTCTTTAACAGTGTAGAGTATTACTGAAGAAAGAATCAAAGATTCAAAGGTGTATTTCAACCAAGCTCTATGTCAAACCATTAGAAATTATTCACAGCAGTAACTCCAAATTGCAGTGACTCCAAGCAACTGCTCATACAGTGTTGCCACCTGCAAATATTTTTTATTTAAATTTATAGCAACTCACTTTGGAGCACATTTATTAGTTAAAATAAAAACAATTTGTAAATAAAATTCACAATTTTATGTTTTACACTCATTTTCTGCACTAAATCTCCAAAACAAAAATTGCTTTACAACATATTTCTTTCTCCAACTAAAAGCTGTAACTATTTTGAGTTGAAATTAAGTTGTTATGGGATAATTTATTGTTTAAATAGTTTTACGATTATGCAAATGCAGCTTCATAAGATAAACATAAAAATTGTCACAATTACTCGAAAAAGTCAACTGATAAAAAGAAAAAATGGCTACAATCCATTTCGGTTTGGTTTGTATTTAACAAATAAATTTTTACGGCTTGGCAAAATTTTGACGCCACATTAAAAATTGTTTACAAACTGAAACTACGGGGCGAAGTTGCCACATAAAAATGACTGTGGACAGGCTTGCAAGTGGCAACATCGTATATTTGAGTATGGTTTATTTTTTATTTTGTTTTTTTCGAGGCTTGTCTTTTGAGATACTTGGAACTGTCCGAGCGTTTAATTTAGTGCGTGCCACCGAAATGTGCTGTAAGTGTTTGCATTTGCACTTAATTAATGAAATGCATTGCGCTTTAGCTGTTGACATTTGTTATAGTTTATGCGTTTCACTTGTAACCAAGTATTTATGTTGATTTGAGTTTGTTTTAGTTTTTAGTTGAGTTGGTTGCGTGTTGCAAGCTTTTTTTCAAATTTGTTTTTGTTTTGTTTCATTGCGATTTGCTGTTAAGATTATTCAAACGCAAATGCGTTGTTAATGTATCTGCAGCAACTTTATGTTGCCAGCCACCAGCCAGCCCGCTGGCATTTAATGTCTTCTCTCTCTCCTGCTACAAAAATCTTGCATAAATGACTATTTTGCGTAAAGCATTTCGTGTCCTTGCCACGCTTTTGTAAATGTCTGCTTTTTTGCGATTTAATAGACGATTAAACGGAATTAGTAACAAACGCAATTTGTATTAAGTCTAATCTTGTTTGCGCTTTCGGTTTTAATAAATCATGATATATCAATCACTTTCTGGTTTACTCTGTATCTTAATTCGAAATCAAAAACAAATTCCCGAAAGCTGAAAGCAAATTCAATGACATCAAAAAATATGGGCTGACCATGTGACGCTTGGGTACTTTAATGATTTACCTATTCTTTCTTTCAAGCACCTGACAAATAATGAAAAACGATTTTGTGGTTTAAAACAGACCATCCAAGACAGACTAAATATTTTATAAAATACAACCAACAAACAAAACTAAAAATAAGGAAACTCAACAAAAAAAATATAATGCAACAATCTGCAAAACGAAGTTACCTACTCGATCTTAACGTTGTTTAAACCAATTGTGAATTATAAATCAATTTAAAGCGCAAAGCAACTATTTTTAAAGAATAATGGCCGTCAACCGTCTTCCGGTCTTGTCCGCATTTAGGAAGACACGCCTCGATAGAAATGTGCGCGCTCGCGCCAGTCGTTTTGAATGCCAAGTACGGAGAGATCTCTCCATACCTGGTCATTCCATCGAGTACCCGGTCGTCTTTTATTTCGGCGTCCTCCAATCAAGTTTGGGCCCACCATGTAAACCATACGTTCTGAAGCTCTTCCATCCATTCGAATGAGGTGCCCAGCCCAGTCCAGCCGCTGGAATTTTATGCGTTGGACTATGTCAACCTCATCGAATAGCTCGTACAGCTCATGGTATATACGGGACCCGAACTCGTCGCCAACTCTAATAGGAAGTTTTCTACATTGTCATCGTCACTGATCGTCCAAGATGCGATGACGGAGTGCGAGAAGACACCAAGTACTTCGTCTTGTCCTCATTCAACGCTAGACCCATGAGCCGAGACTGTGTTTCAATCTCTGAGAACGCGTTGCTCACTCGCCGTTCCTGCGTGCCGATGATATCGATGTCATCGGCGTAAGCAAGCAGCATCACTTCTTTTTGGAAGATCGAGCCCGACATACTCTGTATCCGATCGTATCGGCGTGTCGAATGCGGCTGTATAGCCGACGAATAGGTGGGGTGTGTCTTTTCTTAACTTACGGGTCTGAAGACACACTGCTATTGTCTCATCAGTGGATTCGTATATGGCTTCAGCCTATTACAAAATACTCGCGACAGAATCTTATATCTTATCGTTCTCCTTTCGAAAGAACGTTACAGTAAATTATCTATTTACTATTTACCTTTCTTTCTCACCTCTGAGAGAAGAAATCCATGGATTAAAATTATTTCACCATAGTTATTTCACCATGCACAAAACCAAACAGCAGTAACAACAACAATAGCATCTCTCTCTCTCTTACGCATACAAAAGCACTCACGCTCTATGCTTCAGACTCACAAGCCAATGCTTTTCCCCTCTTGAATTCTGTTTCACTTTGCACACACGCGCTCTTCCCACTTCACATTTCTCTTGGTTTTGATGAAAAACGCCGCCGTGTTGCCCATTTAAATCGATTGATTATTGTTTTCCAAAGAAATATTTAAACAAAATCACGGCGCTTCAAAAAAAAAAAAGGAGAGAAAAACAACAAATTGTATGCACTCGCATATTTTTTGCGCCTATAAGAACAAACATTGGAACACCAAAGAAGACTACGACAAAGTGGTACATTTTTATGAGCCTTTTTTTACACCTGAAACCTTAATTGAGCTAAAAGCGAAAAAAAAAACAAAACAAAATAAATAAGTGTTTATAGGCGCACAGAACTAGCGAACTAAAGTGAAAGAGATACAAACATGAAAAATTATATTTATAAAATTTTTAATAGAACTGAACACTTTATACACTACACAGAAATTAAACAAAATATTAGTAAGAGGAAACAAAATAATAGGTTTATAATACAGTGGGGAACTCAAGGGTGAAGTCGCGATCGTGAAATCTAGATACAGAAAATGTTTTTAAATTGAAACAATCCCAGTCCGAAATAAAGGAGTTTGAAAATACGCAGCCATGAGATAATGGTTGTCTGGATGTTTGGATCTTTTTCTAGACTGTTTAAGGATTCCAAGATCCATAAAATTGGTTTATAGGTTTAAAAATTAATATTGAAGATTTTTATGGATTTTTAACTATTTTACTATGAAGTATTTAGGCAATCTGTCTTGTCTTGAGATTATATCAGGACTTTAGGTTTTACTATTCAATGTGCTTAGTTTCTAAACAAATTAAAAAAGGATAAGAAGGATATGCAATAAACTGCATAGGGTATTTAAAGGCCATAGAACTCTAAAGTAATGTCACTCAATGTCAGCTTGTGCTAATAGCAGATACACAAATAGCTCAAAGGTAAACAGACGACGACGAATAGTCCTTAAAAACTGCTGGTATACGCAAAAATAAAAAAAAAACTGAATATGCCAAAAACAAACAAACAGACTGACAGACAGACAGACGAATGGACATGCAGGACAGCTAGGCAAGTTGTAAAATAAATAAAAAGAAATAATAATGGCATGGAAAAACAATAAAACACAAAGCGACACACAGGAGGAGTACAAAATGTTTTTCTTAATTTTTTCTCCTTTATTTTTTTCAATTCTAGACAAACACAATAAGTTAAATGAACAACGCGGAGGATCTTCTCGATCTATGCATGTTTTCAAGGCGGCGGCATATGTATAAAGCGGTTAAAGCGAAAACCTTTGACCACACGGTGCGCAGCACGAGACACAAGTTGTATGCTCTTCTCTGAGTTGGAAGGACATGACATTTTTATTATATTTGCCTTCGGGTACTATACTGCCTGCTCTTCTATTTAGTTAGGTACTTGTGCTGTGGTGGGTGTGATTTTGTTAATGTTCATACCTCAAACTGAACAACGACTTGAGTTGACTGGACTGGACTAGACTGGACGACTTGACAAACTGCTGCTTAACAAAATATTTATTATTGTTGTTGTACGAATATCAAGCTGCGGCGTCTCAGATACAAATACAACTGCTGCCAAATTCAGCTGCACAAGCTGCAAAGCAAGCTGGCTTTATTACCTCAAGGAATCGTAGTGAGATCCTGCTAAGTTGCTGGTTTGGTTTTTTGCATAGCTTTGTAATTTCTTAAGTCGCCACGTAAATCAAAAGGTGCAACATTCTTTTTAGAGGCATCTATCCGAGCGGGTGTTAAAATTGTTAAATTTGTTTGTATTGTTGGTAATTTTTGTTAATTAATGGCGTCATTAAAATGCTGTAAGCATGTAACGCAAACGGCAAGCCATTTGAGCTGCATATTGCCCTTAGTTCTGGTTCTTTTTCTTAGTTTCTACTATGCGCTGTGGCTGCTTATGGACAACAGAGACATGGTAATGGGCGCTTGTGTTGCTTGTAATTATGTTGTAAAAATACGCCTACATGTGTGCATTTATTAGTGATGCACATTTCGGTATGGTTCCAAGCATGCAGAGAAGTTTTTGCGAATCGAAAAGAAATACAATAAATAAATGGTTATATAAAATGGCAGTTCGACATGGACTAATGATATGTATACCGTTAAAAATAATTCAAAGTCTCGTAGTTTAATATTAAAACCTTAAAGCATGCTTGAAATAAACGTAGAAGCCTTAGGAATGCCCTGAATGTAGCAGATGCTATGACATGTTCAATAAGCGCAGCAGCTTAGTACTATATTGTCGATAAAGTAGTTGAGCTGGTAGTGCAGAAAGCAGTGCTGTTTTTCAAAATATTCACCATGAAAATTTATGCACTTTTGCCTTCGCTCAAATCAATTTTCGAAGCACCTTTTTCCACTACGTTTGAGGCACCTGCAACATACATATATGTGGTGAATGCATCAACAGCTGCTTCGGGCATAAAAAAAAGGTTAAGTAGGCAGTTTTCTTTTTGATGTTGGAAAAAAAAAGAAATTTTTGGCTGCTAAATCAGTGCTGTACCACGAATGACCCACTAATTCGATATTTTGAGAGCTCAAAAACCCTCTTGTGTGAGTCAATGTGTGAGAGCTTGTATTCGGCCTCGTTGGTTATGCGAATTTCTTAGAAGACTTCTGGCAAACATATGGATGTGTACCACTAAGAATTGAGCATGTTTGTTGGATTTGGCTAGTCTTGGAGCCCTCACACGGTCGATTACTGTTTGGTTTCCGGTGCATAGGCATATATCCGTGATTTTACCAAAAATTTCCTATTTCATTAATTTTTCGTATATGTATTTCCAACCTTAGACAATCGCATATTGTGTAACACACATAAAAAATTAAACACAAACAGCAGCAACAAATTATATACAATAAGAATTTAAACATGTACAGAAATAACTACAAAAAAATCTGAGATAAACTCAAACAGGAAGACTCTAGCTACAGCAACAAATAACAATGCTTAGACTATAAACTAATTAAGACTTTGAGCAACAGATACAACAGATGATACTTCATATACTTAGCACAAAGTTTAACATAGACAGCGCAACGCTGAAGGGGTAATGAACTTCAGTGCAACAATAACAAGTTGAAGAAAATGCAGAAGCCAGATACAAAGTAGTGGGTGCAGACTGGCAATAAGTAAAGCACTTGAGTAGTAGCAATCCACTCGAGATCGATTGATAGGTTGACTAGGTTCAAAAACAGTCGACGTTGCATGCCAGGCGACAGCAAGTGCTGAAGACTGCATGAGTTGCACTTGAAGTCGGAGGCAGGTTTCCTTTAATAATAATAATAAAATTTATGCAAAGATTCTTTGCACCCATGCACATGAGTAAGTAACCCTTGTACAAGTGACTTTTCTTCACACCTTCAGCAGCTGAAGTGTTACTTGTCTTGGGTCGTCTTAGGTTTGCACCTTTTCTACTTAGTTGAGTTGCATTAGTTATTGCCTTCAGTTATTGATTTCATTAGTTTAGTGACACATGTTCATTGTGTAGACGCTTTTCTTTTATTTTTTTTCTTTTTTCTGTTTGAAGTTTATTTGTTTTCTGACTGTCTGCAGCGCATGTTGCATATGACTTCAACTTTATCTATGCATCATGCAGTTTTATATGTTGATAGTCATGCATGCATGCAGGTTTCGCATGTCTTTCACATAAATCATTTTACGAGTTTGTGCATGACGACGACGACGTTGTCTTGGGTTGTCTAATATGTTAGCAAGTCATTTGAGTTAAGTTTATTGATTTGGTGACTGTTGGTCTGCTAATGATTGATTTTATACGTTGTCTTGGGTGGTTAGTAGTGAGTATTTGTGGAATGTATTGCGTGCTAAAAAGCAGTCAGTTTAATGCTGAAGTTTGCGGACAGACGGACAACAACTTGTCACTTGTACTCTGACCTTTTGCTATTGTGTAAAATAAGCATATTATAGGTTCTAGAATGTAGTTACTTGTTGAATTAATTGTTAAAAAAATAAAAATAAATAAAAATAAAAGTTATTTCGTGCAATATTGTGTCACCCTGTAATATGCTTAAGGCTTTGAGTGCAGCACCTTCATATGCCCGAAAAGTCGCATATCGCATGCTGCTGCTGATACTCAAAATAGCTAAGAAAAACCCAGCTCTCCGATATGTTAAAATCCATCGTCAATATTTCTTTATTGACTCTTGACTGTTTTTCGCTAACTACTCGCAGTACTCACAGTAAATAAATACAAATAAGTAATTGACGAACTTGTGGCAAAAGCAAAACACAACCTCCGCCATATATGTATGTCTTATTTACATTTAATGCAAATAAAAATATAAAAAAAAACAACATTTAATTCAAGTTGAAGTCCAAAGTCTAAACCATTCATGTATAAGGAAAAATGTGTCGTACGGGAATTATTTTGATTGGCATTCGAATTTAGGTGAATTATTTTTAAATACTTGTTGTCTGTAATTACTTGCTAATATTTACAAATTATTTATGTGATTATTTCTATTCCATTACAGAAAATATATCGATAGTCGGCCTCCCGGATTATGTGAACAACGAATTCAAAATAGCTCTGTACGCAAAAGAAACACAAAGGTATTTGTGTTTCAACGACAATTGGAAGTTAGTTGGAATGGTAAGTTAATTAATGTAAATTAAATTAAATTAAATAAATAATAAGTTTATAGCTGTGTTGAGTATATAGAAGCAATAGGTACAATAGATAAAAAAGAATTTGAATAATTAGGCTTATATAAAACAAAATAATTTTCCTTTATTAACGAACGCCGAATATAAATATTTTAGCCTATATCACTCTTACTATGTCGTGTAGAGAAGTTAAAATGACATAAGACCTTATATAAACGCTGCCAAAAAAGTATCGATACCTGCCAACGTACTAACTCCCGCGTAGTAGCTAGGCAAGTAATTTTTTTCAGGTTGACAACACTGTTCTTAATAATGATGCCGCTAGAAATATAAAATTTAACAAAAATACGTTGATCAATATTTTCACTCTTTATAAATCCCAAGCCATATTGAGTTGTGACTGACTTAAACATCTGCTGTAAAAAACTGATTGACAGATTGCGATAAAAATCTGCATCATAATTAAAGACAGGGTTACCAATCTGAGAAAAAATTTTAACCGCCTAACTACTAACCTTAAGATTAAAATTAATTAAATTCCCGATAATTTCTTGCCAAGGTGTACATCTTTCTCTCTAAGTGGTTGGGTTACTATTTACTAGGTCATTGAAAAGTATCTTCGAACCGTTTAAATCTTCTGCAATATTTAGTAATATTTTCTGCTCTATTATTTATATAAGAACTTATTAGATCTCTTGATAAAGATATTAAAAAAATCGTCCAGCACTCAAATACATACCGTCTTTAATCTGAAGGCAAGCAAGTGATATACCTTTCGCTCTTAGGCATTCAAATCAATAAATCTTATTTCATTAATGTTAAACAAATTCTGGAGAATATGGTATATAACTATATCAGAATGACAACCACACTTCCAAAGAAACATCTACTGAAACTACACTACGTCAAGTTAATTTCATGATTCAGAATGCTGTGAAGGTTGAGAAGTGCTATTTCGAACCCGTTCTTTGGAATCGAATAACATTGTAATCAAACTGGCCAACAACAAAATCTACTTGAAATCCCATAGGGCACTCCATAGGGTATAGTATTAGGTTGGAACAAAAAGTCGTTCGAATTTTCGCCTTTATTTGAAATATTTATAAAAACATCAATCAACGGACTTAGTTCAATTAATCGCCCTTTTGATCAATAACTTGTTGCCAACGAGATTCCAACTTCATTAGGCCCCGCTCATAGAAGCTTGCTTTCCTATTGGTAAAAAAGTGAGACAGTCAATTTCGCAAGTCTCTTTTGAGGCCAATTTCTCACCAGCTAAATCGTTCTACATAGACAGGAAGAGATGGTGCCAGCTCCGGACTATAAGGTGAATGCATAAGGATCTCCCATCTGAACTCCCGGAGCATTTGACGCGTCACATTCGAAGTGTTGTCCTGATGGAATACATTTCCTCTTCTATTGGTCAAAGATGGCCGCTTCTGACCGATGGCTGCTTTCAAGCGGTCCAGTTCTTCACAGTAGAGAACCGAATTGAGCATTTGGCCATAGGGGAGCAGCTCATAGTAGATGATGATTACCTGCCAATCCCATCAAACACGCAGCAAAACCTTCCTGACCGTCAATACGGGCTTGGCCACCGTTTAAGCTGCTTTGCCATCCTTTACCCACTACTGTTTACGCTTCACGTTGTGGTAAGTGAGCCACTTTTCATGGCCAGTCACCATTCGCTTCAGAAACGGATCGATTTTGTTTTAGGAATAAAGTATGTGTTTCTGCATCAAAATATTGTTTTTTGGTGTTGCTTATTTAGCTAGAAACACCAACTTTGGTGTATCTTACATTATTTCTAAGCAATTATTGTATATAGGCCTTGATCGGTTCACTAGAATCTTATACAAAACTTTAGGAACAGGGTATCTTTTAATCGACTTTATGTAAAACACTTCAGTGCCAATCCGGTCTGCTTAGAAATTTGTATTGTAATTGAAATCATTTCCACATTTAGAATAATCTTCCTGGACAATGATCCATGGCTACCCCAACATGTTCCTTGTGTGATGTTTCCATAGTTCGATTTAATCTGCAACTGTTAATGATTCAGGATGATTCTCATTTGGTTATATTACTACTCTTTAGTTTCCTTCACTCTCAATACTTTTAGCTACCTGCACATCTGGCAACACTATTTCATTTGATTGGCATGTCATCTCACAATCTATTATTGGTCAATTTCTTTAAAGCGTCTCCGGTTATATTCATGTATAAAATTATCCATAAGCTCCAAATATGGTTCAGAAAACCAAACATCAGCAATAACAGCATCTATCTATCTCTCTTTCTCTCTATCTCTATCTAACTCACGCATAAACTTTCATTCTCTACGCTTCACACGCACAAGCCTAAGCTTATCTCCTCTACGTCTCTCACGCATCATCAACTTGAATTCCGTTTCACTTTTTTATGGACTTACACCTCGTTAAAGAAATTTCACTTAAAAAAGTAGCTGAAACACATTGTATTAAGCTGCTTATAAACATTATTTTAAAATGCCATTTTAAGCCCACTAAATAATACAAATTCTTCACAGCAATAGATTTCCATTAAAAATAATTTTCGCATACCGCACAAAAACCAAAACGCCGCCTGCTAAGCGCTTTAAATAAACCTTGAAATACTCAAATTTTTTAGGCGCTCAAAGCATTTATGAATGCCATAATTTATAGCCTGCTCCAGATAATAGTTTTATGCAAATATGCGAGTATTATTATAATTATTTTCAACTAACATAAAAGCGTATTGTGGTGCAATTTGATTGGCAATTGCATAAATTTGCTGTTTAGCGCCGTCGCGACAGCCAGACAGACAGTCAGACGCAGAGTCTTGTGTGAAAAGCTGCTGCACTAATTCTGTCACCAAAAAAAATAAAAAAAAATATATCAAATGAATTTTGAATACAAATTATTATTATTTGCTAAACATTAAAGCATTTATTTGTATACACAAACACCTACATTGGCGCAGTAGAAGCAACATTGACTGTGACAAATATTTCGCGCTTTATGAAGTATTATTTATAAGAAATAAACTGCACAATAGAAGTCTTACCAAATGACAATAAAAACTATTGCATTGTATAATTTTTGTATTAGATATTAGTGCTGTGAGTTATGTTTTGTAAAGTCATATAATATAGATTTCGAATTTATTTGCATAACGCGCGCCAAATGATATTTCACAGCTACTAAAAAACTCAAACAATGAATTATTCTTATTTGTTTACCCTACAAAAAAAAAAAAATAAAAGAACAACAAATCTCCGAGTTTTATTAGCGTAGTTAATAAAAAAAAAATTACAATAGACAACAAATAAAACCGTATTTTGAAATAGGGGAAGTTTTGGTTACAAAATAAAATTTTATGCAAGCTGACTGTGACAAACTTCTTGGAACTTTGAATTACAACTGACATAGTTTCAATAAAATTTCAGAGACAACATTTTGAAGCACTAATTTATCATAGAGCAAACATCTCCAGTCTACTATTTGAACTTGTAACAGTTTGTCAATCAAACGTTTGACTCAATGTTACAATTCTGTCAAATCATAAAATAAATATGACATACTCGATGTGAAGTGTGCCTAGTTCATAGCTATAAAAAAATATATTAACACAATGAAATTTCAAATTAATCAAACTAAGTTTGCAAATAAATCAAGTTTTTATGGCAAAAATATTTCAATGTCCTGCCTTAAGCCCGTTGCAAATAATGCACTTCAAGTGTTGTTGATTATTTGATTTTTAGTTTGCAAAGATAGACGACTGCAATGATTATTAGTTTGTTAAGGTCAAAACCAATCATTATGCCTGTCCGACTGTCTGTCTACATAAATGATTTGATTGCACTTAAACAAAATCCCCGCATTAAATGCATTTGTTGACTTGAAGTGTGTAAATATGTTTTTTTTTTTTTTTTTGCATTGATTGCATTTTATGTTTATGACTCTACACAATTGAAGGACATATTGCACAAAATTATTTATAAGTAAACTGATTTATACAAACCTCACTCAAACTGCTGACAGTACCGAAATACCTACGTCAACTGCATTCATAAATTTTCTAAACTAAACTTCTCATAACTCTTAGCAACTTCCGCAACTTCCACTTGACATACAACATACAACAACATATTTCCGCACTTCATTTGACAGCAAAAATTTATTATAAACACTCAGAAAATGTGAAACAATGCAACACTGTGCCATACTTGCCACTTGATGCAGTGTTGCATTGTTTCCTGTCAACAGCAGTTTCAGCGCAGTTGACAGTTCAGAGCGCAATATTTTGACATTCAATTAGAAAAATTGACAACAAATGAAAACAATATCCAAAGATCTTCGACAGCAATCGAACAAGTGTTGTTGGATATTTATGAAACACTTGAAGAAATTTCAAGCGTGTAGTTTTGAGTTAGAAATAGCAGCAAATGTATACAGTAAACAATTTAATTTTATTATAAAATAATATCTTTAGACATAATTATTTAATTTTTTTATGCCACATTAATAATGCCTTAAGTTGCTTTTAATTATAGCGCTGTGAAGTTTCTAAATTGAAGTTCGTTTATTTTTAGCAATAATTGTTCTTATTTTTGGCATATGTGGGCTGTTGTTGGGGAATTTGAAGTGTAAACACGTGAAATAAATGCTTGAAGATCTTGTTTAAGCTGTATTAGTGACTTTTAATATGATGAGAGATAGATAGATAGATACATAGATACATAGATATATAGATACATAGATACATAGATACATAGATACATAAATACATAGATGCATAGATACATATATACATAGATACATAGATACATAGTTACATAGATACATAGATACATAGATAAATCGATACAAAGATACATAAATACATAGATTGGAACATATACATCTTTGTTTCGGATATTTCATGAATTTTGGACCGATTTCGGAACGATTTCCTATCAAATTTTGATAACATTTCGATAACCAATTGTAATAGAATTTATCGATTGACATCTATCACAGCCAGATAATAATTTTTATGTTTATTCTTTATTAAAGTCTCTCCCTTCTCTCGCAATCTAAACTCTTTGGCAACAGCTACTCAATAAAATGTTCCTTTCTTTCATTGCAGAAAGAACTTCGCAACACCTGCTATTTCAACGAAACCATTGTTCACGGTTATTTCGTATTCCGATCCGTAGTCGATCTACAGCGACGTATCGGTTTCACGCAAAGAGGTAAACCCATTGGACCAAAGAAAACGGTTAACGATGCCTGTTATCTCTTTACGAAAATCGATGCCGATCAGTTTTTCCATCAGCATCAAGTGGCTACTGCAGCAGCGGCAGCAACATCATCAACATCGAGAACAACATCACAACGTGCGAACTATCGAAAAACCTCACGCAATAAGAATAAAAATAATCGCAACAAAAAGCAGCAGCAGCTACAGCAGCAGCAACAACAACACAATAACCAAAATCAAAAGTTGCAACAGCAGCAACAACAACAGCAACAGCAACAGCTAAATGCGTTTAATGGCCATAATAGTAATAGTAATATAAGTAGCACTAGGCAACAGCAGCACCAACAACAATTAGACTTAAGTACACAGCAACAACTGCAAACACATAACGAATATACGCGCGAACGTGTGCAACATCAACAGCAACATCAGGTGCGACACCATCATAATGATCCAAATTTAATAGCGCGACGTCAGCAACATGAACAGAAACAGAAGCGAAGACAACGCAATCGACAACGTGTGTCAGCAACTAGTCCAACAACAGCAAATAATAGTCATAAAAAGTTGTTGTCAACAGCAACGGCAACAACAACAGGCAGCAGCAGTAGCAGCAGCAAGTTGCGTGTCAAAGATGCAACAACAACAACAACATTATCAACACCAACATATAAACGTAAGCAATACTCAACTTCAATGCATGCAATAACACCAACAACTGTTGCTGTTAAATCGAATGCTGTAACAGCAACACTCAATCAGCTAACAACGACAACAACAGTTGCCAACAAACGCAAAGGGCGACGAAGAAAGGCTGGCAGAAGGCGTCAACAGCAGCAGCAACAAGAAGCCAAAGAACAACAACAAAAGTTGTTAGCAGCAACTGTGGCAGCATATGAGACTAGCAGCACGAATTTTGATGACTTTATATCGAGCAGCATGACAACAGCTTATGATGATGTCTTTAATAGCAGCAGCAGTAGCAGCAGTAGTAGTAGCGACAATGCCGATTGGACTACATGGCTAGCAACACCAACGCCAACATTTGAGTTGTATACAGCTGATACAGCAGCAAGTTATGAGCCAACAGCAAGTGATGCTGCTGCTTCTACTTGGACAACAATTGCTGAGAATAGTAATAGCAGCAGCAGCAGCGATGATTATTATGAATTTAGTGATAGTAGCAGCAGCAGCAGCAGCAATACAACGCCAATGTCAACAACAGCAATCTCTACACCGCACAGTATTAGCAATGCAACAATTGCTGCAACCAGTTCAACAACTATGGCCGCTGCTAGTGCAACAACAATTACCGATGCTGCTTGGACAACATTCATGAACGAACTGGCAGCAAGCAATGAAACAGATTTCACAAGTTATGATACAACAGCAATAGAAGATGTTGCTGCCAGCAGCGATATGTGGCCAGCAACAACATATGAAACCAAAGTCAATACAGAAACAACAGCAGTTGAAGATAGCAATAATGTTGCAACAACTACCTCTACAGAAGATACTGAAACTGAAACAGCAGCAGCAGCAACAGATGTGAGTGAAAGTAGCAGCAGCAGCAGCAGCAGTAGCGACAGCTGGCAACAATTTTCCACAACAGCAACACATATGACAACAGCAGCAACTCAAAATAATGCTGCAACTGACAACAACAACAATGTGCCATATCAATATGTTGCTGGTACAGCAGCAACATATACGAATAATGCATTGTCGACACAAATGTACAATAAATGGCATACAACGCAGCAGCAACAGACTGAAGATGTAGCGAAATTGGCATTGAACGATAGCAATTTAACAACAACAGCAACTGTTGCAACAGCACATGTAAGCCTGACTGATTATCAATTAAATACTAGCATTAAACAAGAACAACAAGCAGTGCAATTGCAACAAAATACAACACAACAAGCTAAATTTAGTAGACATAGAAATGTAAGCAATACAAATAGCAGCAATGAATATCAACAACAGCAACAGCTGGCAAAACAACGCAATCAAAAAGCTAAATTGCAGCTACACTACATACAAAGCCAACTACTGCACGGTAATGGCGCAACAGTTGCAACAACAACGAAGCAACGTAGTAGTACACAGCCAACAGCAACATATAATATGAGCACAATAGCAACAATTGCTGCTGCTGCACCAACAAGCGAGCAACATAAATCTCTTTTTAGCATTGTTAAGAATATAAATAGCAACAATATGAATAATACGCTGACAGAGGCAACAGCAACAACCACAACGACAGCAGCAGCAACAACAAGCACAGCAGCAACATCTACAGCAACAGCAACAGCATCAACAACAAAGAAAACACTGCGTAAAACTACACAAAAACTTTTAGCAACACCCTACCATCAGCTGACCTATGTGCGTAATGAAGCTGGTGATATCGATATCGATAACATCGATAATATTAGTTTATATCCCGATTTATTTGCCGGTGATGGTAGTACACTATCCGATAGCAATGATGCTGCTGATGTTGATGATTTATTCGCCGATAATAGCAGCAACAGCAGCAACAGTCGCCTTACATTCGTTAGCGGTTATTTGCCGACATCGGCAACAGCAATTTTACCTGAGTCTTTGAGAATAGCCAAAATCAAAATTAATAAAGAACGTCAGAGATTGCTGAGCGCAAAACACAGTCTGTTTCGAAATTATGCGTAGTTGTAGCATTTCAGGAAAAAATAGTCAAATCGGTCTGAAAAGTTATCGAAAACGAAAAATCGCTAACGTTTGCATTTCATTTGGAAAGAACTGAGTACGCGTAGAAGTAACAACAGCTAAAAAAAAATTTTAACAAATTACAACACTCGAAAATTTATCGAATTAATCACATCATTAGATTCGTAACGATAAACGATTAAAAAAAAATTAAACACTTGATTCGTATCGAAGAAAGTAGAATTTTCTATTTAGCAGAAAAGCGAAATATTTAACGAAATCAATTCGAAAAAAAATAATAAATAAAAAAAAAAAACAATGTACTGGCATCTAAGATTATATAAGCAAGCATGACAATAAGAACTTTTTAATTTCGTCTGATTAAAGTGTATAATTAATTAACAACAAAACTATATGCATTGTATGAAGTGTTAATAATAAAATAAAAAATATAAAACAAATGCGAATAAATTAATTAGTAACAAATAATTGCAATAGTAAACCTTAAAAAATATATTAAAAAAAAAAATAAAAACAATAGTTTTTTTAAAACTTACCGAATTACCAAATCGAAATTTTAGATACACTGAGAAAAATAAAACTTAGACAAATTATTTAAATATTTTCAAACAGTTTTTAAAAGAGTAACAAAATAAAATTAATATTAAAAATAAAATATATAAAAAAAGTAAAAATTAAAAACAATTTCGCACACAAAATCACTTCCAGTAAAATGTTCGTTAAATTAAAAAATAAAAAAAATATATATACATACATTTATATAAGAAAAACAAGTTTTCTATAACGATATTAATTATATTTATATAGAAAAAAAAATAAAAAATAAAAACAAAAACAAACAAAAGAAACGAGTAAACAGCGCGCGTTAATTTAAAATAATAGAAAAACAAATAATAAACCGAATTTTTAAGCAAACAAAATTTGTATTATTACACAACACTGCAATGCCGCAACAGTGTTGCACAATATGTCTCTGTCTATGTGCTTGACAGTGTTGCAAAATGAAAATGTAAAAGCCATTTCCTATTACTAAAAACAGCGGCTAAACAAAAAGAAAAAACAATTTTTGCAAAGTTTAGTAAAAATAAAAAATTATTAAAAACGAAAATTAAAAAAAAATATTAATAAAAAGAAGAAAGAAAATATTTAGTAAACTAGTTATTTAAAAAAAAAAAACAAATGTTAAGTATAATGTAAAAAAAAAAAATAAAAAAAAAAACAAAATTTATAAAACTCAAAACACCAAAATTCACACTGAATAAAAATATAAAAATTAATAAATAAACAAACATAAATAAAAACATTTATATTTATTACTTAAATACGTATAAAAAAATGCTTTTTCTAAACAACAATTTGAGTACATAAAAAAATAGCAAACCGTATAGAATTGTTGCTGGTATATTTATATTATTATATAATATAAAAAATAAAAATAAAAAAAAAATATATAGTTAAAAGAAACGAAAGTAACAAATTAATAAACCAAAAATAAAAAAACAAAACGAGATTATATAAACTATATATAAAAAAAAAAAAGAAAAAAAAATTGATACAAAGCGCAGAAAAAAAAATTTTCAACAATAGGCAACACTGCGCCAAACGTATGTGCGACAGTGTTGCAAAATGGTTTTGAGTGTGTTGCGAATTTTTGTATGAAGTTTTGTAAATTTTGAAGCTATGCCAACTTGTTGCAATAATAATTAAAAACAAAAAAAATAAAGTATAAATATTTTTTAGCACAATACTGCGAAAAGTTCTAAGGAGCAAAAAAAAAAAATAAATAAATAAATAAATTAACACTTGAAACCATGCACACTGCTAAACATAAAAATAAATACAGTTGACTTAAAAAATAAATAAATAAATAAATAATTAAGTATGTAAATTTTAAATGTTAAAACAAAAACTGCTTAGGTGAATATTGTTTAAAAAAAAATTAAAACTTTAAAAGAGAAAAAACAAAAACAATAAAAAATATATATATAAAACAAATTACTTAGGCATTAAAAAATTATTTAATAAAAAAAAAGAAAATAAATTATATACACTTCTGTACTACTTGTACTTAATGCTGTAAATTATTATTTGAAAGAAATTAAATCTAAAAACTCATTTAACTAATATTTATTGCATACACACTCACACACACACACACTCTCACACACACATACACATAAATGTATTAAATAAAAAAAAAGCAATTTACTGAACTACCTACTACTTACATATTTACTTAATTTAATATATATATTGTAACTATACTAATTTACAATTATTTATTTTTATAAAACTTTTATTTTTTTGTAAATTTATTTGAAAATTTTTTATAAATTAATTTAGTTTAATATTTAATATTTAATAATATTATTTCTTGTAGTTGGAAGTTGTAAATGTGTAATTATTTAATGTATAAAAGCGAGAATAAATAATTATATTAATGAATGAAAAGTATTTATGATATATAGAAAAAAAAATTAAAGAAAGAAAGCAAGAAAAACAAAACACATTTTTTTTTTTGTTTTTAGTTCACAATTAATCTTTTTAAGCAGTATTTAAGCTTAAACGCAAAATGATTTATTATTTTAACATTAAAAACTGCTATAGTCATTCAATATATATATATATATTGAATTAATAACTGCAAAGCCATTTATGTTCTTTATGTTAATTAAAAAAAGAATAAAGAAAAATAATTAAAAAAATAAAATATTTATTTATAAGTTCAATCGAAGTGATGAAGCAGCAGAAACTCCATATAAATAAAAACTATGTATTAAAAAATATACAAAATATAAAAACCAAAGCTAAAAAGTGTTTTTATTTTGAATGAAAGCGCTTAACGAGACGAGAATGGGGACGACTTTGAGGTGGCAAGAACTGAAGAGTAACAAAGAATTAACCTATCTTCGTTTATACTTCATATTATTATTATCACACTTAACAAATGAAAAGTATCGATACATTTTTATTTCTCTTTTAATTTTTTACAAACTGATTCTCTAGGCGTACGTTGATACTTCATATTAATACTTTTACTTATAACATATAAAAAGCATCGATAAATTTTTTTCTCTCTTTTATATGTTTTTTAAACTGATTCTCTAGGCTTATGTTAATACTTTTACTCGTAACAAATAAAAAGTATCGATACATTTTGTTCTCTCTTTTATATGTTTTTTAAACTGATTCTCTAGGCGTACGTTGATACTTCATATTAAAACTCTTACTTGTAACAAATAAAAAGTATCGATAAATTTTTTTCTCTCTATATCGATAGTATGAGTAACTTTAGATAATAATAACAGACAATCCAGCAAATGGAAACAAGTAGCTTTGGTTAGATGAAACATGCAAGTATGTTTAACATTTTCTGCTCCTCTCTATGTTTCACTCTCCATTTCTTTCTACCTTTATCTCTACCCCTTTTTTATATCTCTCTTTCTCCTTTCACATTTTTCACGCCAAATCAGTGACGATATAAATGGAAATGTGCAGCATAAAATTTCTTTCTCTGTATTTGTTGTTGGATGTTATTGAAATTAATTGCTTTAAATATTTGCAGCGGCACCTGCTAGTAAGCATATAACGGTCAATCTAACTAGATTGTTACTACTGCTTACAAAACGTATACAAAACGACTTACCATGCATATATTTCGGGAATAGGGAGCATACGTATTTACACAAAAGCAGGCATATGGACATGGAAAGGACGACACGTCACATTGTCAACGAATGTATCTACTTTTTGAAGTGAAACTTCTTTCAACGTAGCTGAATGAAAAAAAAAAATAAAAAATAAAACGTTACGAAATCGGGGACGATGGTTTGTGTATGACAGCGGTACCTTCTAGTAGGCATTTAATAGTCATTCTAACTAGATTGTTGCCACTGGTTACAAAAAGTCTACAAAACAAGTTATCATCAATATATTTTGGGAATAGGGAGCATACTTAAATATACAAAGGCAGTCAGATGAACATGGGAAGAATGAAACATCACATTGATAACGAGTTTATCTGCTTATTGAAGTGAAACTTCTTTTAACTTAGCTGAATGAAAAAATAAGAAGAATGAAAAAACGTTACGAAATCGGGGACGATGGTGCACACTTTTTGATGTTTCTCTATTTAAGGATATAAAAGTAGAGCTGCTTTATATAAAGGAGAAACTTCTTTAGGCAATGGTGTAAATCACGAAATTAACGGCACGAAAATACGAACGTTCAATTGTAGAGTATTCTCTGCTTGCATCGAATTGAATATGGTTTGAAAAGCATTGTGTAATCAAGACGTAGAACAATAGAGTAAATATATATCTGGAAGTGAAACTTCTTTATGTTTGACAGGGTACATCATCTGCATGAAAGCGCATACCGAGACGAGAATGGGGACGGCTGTGTGGGAGAGATAGCAACATATTCGTATGTCTCAACACTCTTACACCGCTAGCGTCACTCAAGCGTATAGTTGCTTCAATGAATTATCCAAAGAAGAATTCTATTTTTGACAGAGTGAGACAAAGAGAGAGACAAAGAGATAACTAATGACTTTTTGATTCTAGTGAAGGATACTGATGAAAGATAGACGGAGAGTGACACAGACAGATATAGACAAAGAGAGAGAGAGATACAGTTTTGATCTATTCACCCTACTATTATTATAAATAGTTGAACTACATACTATCTCTTCCCCAAGGAACTGTCACGAAGCAATACTTTATCGGGAGTAATGAAGCCTAAACGCTGTTACAGCACCTCACGCTTTCAATACTCCGAATGCTTTTCAAAATACCTGCTGCAGTAACTTCAATTGCGTTCGAATTATGGGATATGGTGTATAGGTTTCATCCAGTAATTGATCCAGAAAACTCTCTTATTAAAGTGAAATGCTGGCATATGACAAATTGTATGATCCACATCCTCATTGATTGCCCTCTTCAAGAACTCATAGAAATGCTTTGAACTATGTTATAAAGAAGCACTTCTTCAGAGATCCTCTACAACCAATCAACATGTTTGAGGTCGGGTGCGCCGGTTTATTATATCTCCGCTGCGTGCATCTTTCTCTGCTTAGTACTATGCCAGCTACAAAGCTTCATATCAATGGGAGTAATTACCTCTATTACTAGGCGCTCTAAGGAGTAGTTCGATGTCAAGCTCAAACCTATTGTGCGCTTGTTGCATTACATGTGACAACCTGCTTCACCTTTAAACTTCAACAGCTACTGAATCAATGCTTTGAACTAAAATAAAATCAACATAATCTATGCTATTACTAAGACTTTAGCTGTTATGTACTAAGCCAAGCTTGCTTCAAACAACACCATTAAAAAATATATTTCTGCTCCAAAACACATCACAGCAACAACTACAAAGTCATGTTTACAACTTAAAAGCTGCAAAGTCAAAGCTACACAGGAAAACTATAAAAAAAAAAGAAATATCAAACTTGACGAACGGAAAAACATTTGGAATTTGACTTTTGTGATCGTAATTCATATTTGACGCTTAGCCTTTTTCTTTTTTAACGAACCGTTTAAACTGGATTGCAATGCAGTCGATACGGATGTGGATGCCAGAGAAACTGATTGAGCGAAGACCATGGTCAAATATTCAAACATAAAAAAAGTGTGTGCAAGAGTAAAGGACTTTGGTTTTATTTGTGGGAAGACAACGACGCTGACGACGATGTGTGCATAAATCTTACACGCATATTTAAGTTGATGATGTTAAATGGGTATATTAAAATATATGGAATGGCTTGCTTGTTGTTGTTAAGCTGTGGAATGTCCAAGCATGGCGACATTCATACATATAACCGAACAGCCGAACTGACCAAAAGCCGACAAAAATGGCCCAATTGACTTTTCTTAACATATTTCTTGTTATTGGCGGCAAATTTAAAAAGAAACATCACCAGCACCTCTGTTGCATATGAAATTATTTCCTGTTAAAAACAAATCCTAAATGATGAAGTATTTGAAATTGGCTTACAGCAATAGCACCTGCCATTTGGCAAAAGCTTTATATGAATAGCATTTTAATGGCTGGGATTTGGAAACTTATTGCAATTTAATTAAACGAAGCAACAACAACAACAGCTAAAATTAAAAGGAGGTAGGCTTGATGTTTGCCAGCAAGCTTGGATAGCTTCCGTAGCAGTAGCGGTGCATACAGTGAGAAAAATTCTTGTAAATTTGCAGAAGAAATATCTAAAAAATATAAAAATAATTAAAAATGAATAAAAAAAAAAAACTTCAATTCAAAACCGTTTATAATTCACAAACAGTTTTTTGAGCGCTATTTTGGCTTTAAATAAACTTTCAGTGTAAAATAGGACCTTCTGCAGCAGCGACTATTTAAAACAACTTGTGTGGCCGTTCACATGCCTTCGACAACGGCTTCACGCTTAGCCACTACCGCACACAGCACTTATTCAAAGTCAAAGTCAATGTCGACCAGACTTGTGCCACCGCCAATGGCAGATAGTGCAGAGCCTAACTGTCTCGTTGCATGCCACACACGTTCAACATCGAACATGTTATACGCCTGCGGGCGGCTAAATACAGACGGCTATGAACCACGACTACGTTGAGTTTTCTTCTTTAATGATTTAACCTAAGAACTTGCAACACTTTTACTGCTTTAATGAAAATATTTTGCCAATATGTGTACCAAAATTTGGCCTGCAGCAAAAATTCGACTGAACTTTGAACTACAGACCGGTGCCACGACGGTGTCAGTTGTCGTTGTTTGCTATTTGTTAAGTCCAAAGGAATTCACATTGTGCGGAAATTCCACAACGTATAACACAACAATTTAATAATGTTGCCTGTCGCCCGTTGAACATTTGTCACTTGCATCTGCCTATGTAGCCTCGAAACAACTTTACTACTAGAACACAAGCCATAAGCATTTGCAAGTTAAATTTGATTCCATGTTTTAGTTGTAAACAACTTTACTTCATTCGTGACCATGTATGTACTGAAGTATGTTGCTGTGGTTTCCACGAACAGCTTTAGACGTTGCAAATTTCTTGTTCAACGCCGAGATATCCTTACACGTACGAGTCTTGTGTCTTGTGTGTGTGTCTTCATGCCTGACATTGTCCACTCAATTATTGGCTTTGATTTTGATTGATGACTTTTGCTGTTGACAGTTTTGGTGTTCGTTTGCCTGACTTATTGTATAATGGCTTGAGATAGATAGTTTGGATGGAAGAGTGTATTGTGTGAGAGGTTTTGAAGTTCAAAATACAATATTTTGCTTCAATACAGCCAGCTCAGCCTTCAAGGGTACATCTGGCGCTATTTTAGCTCATCATTGGTTTCATCAAATCACAGCAAAAGATTTAACCAAAAGCTGCACACCTTTAACTTCACACACCACACCCAGCAAACACTTAATTTCTCAGTAGACTATAAACAAAACAACTTGCAACACTGTTACCTAAAAAACTTCAACTTAATGCAGCTACAACTCAAAGCTCTACGCTCCACTTGAGCCGAGTTTAAATACGACACAAATACTTCAATAAATAGCCAAGTTGGCAGCGCTGGTCAACGACATTTCAATCGAGCGCCACTTGCAACACTTTGCAGCACTTATACCCAACTAAAATAAATAATAAATACAAACTGAAAGTTCTCAAACGCCTCGCCAACATGTTGCAATGATGCGCCGCATATCTTTGAGTTACAGTCTAAGAGGAAAAATCATGCAATTTGCAATTTTCGAGCGATTAACTTCGAAAAATACTTCGAAACCAAACGCACAGCAGGTGGAAAATACTTACCCAGTTACTATTTTGTTAAAATTATTAACGATGACTTGGTCCATTGCACAAAAATTTAATAATTATGCATATTTTCATAAAGTTTGACAGTTCACTTAAAGTTTTCCGATTGCAAAAGATTGCATAAGAATCGATTTGAATTGAATTGAAATGCGATAAATCGCTTGTAATTCAATACAAATGCAACGCATCCGTCTGACTTAATTAAAACACAGAAAAAACCAATCAACGACAAACAAATTGCATTAATTTGTCAAATCGAAACGCAATAAATCCATCAAACTTAAGCAAAACCGACATTTAATCATAAATGTTGACAGGTGTAAATGCGACATGGACGAAGTCTCACTTGACGGCGGCTCAGCGTGTTTGTCAAATCGAGTGCAAGTGGTTAGAAAAAAAAATCCGAATGAATTATATATTCAATTTATCTATAAAATCTTGTCTATCGATCGCGCTGTATGACAGCATATGTAAACTGTCAATCAGTCAATTGTTTTGATATATGCATACTTTGACCAAATTGTGGGACTTGCTTGTTGGGAAACGTCAAAAATACGCTCGGGGCTATGGGTTGGTTAGCAAATCTCGTTTGCAAATCGCTGTGTTAACAACTTGAAATACAAACACGCCAAATGCTGCTCGAAGGCGCTCGTTGCAACGCGCGTAAAAAGTTGCACCAAATTAATTAAAACCACCCACCGGCGACACCTAACCTTGTTCACACACACGCAGCTCGTTCATTGGTGGAAGGTGGTGGTAGGGTAGCGCGGTTTCAAAGAGAGATACCTCAAGTCAAATGCAAATTTTAAAGTTTGCAATAGCTAATAAATGACTTTATATTATTGGCGAATGCACTTTTTTTATTTTTTGTGATCTAGAGGTTGTAGGATTAGATTAGCTGCGGTATATGCGGTACAAATTAATACACTATAGAAATGAGAAAAAACTTTGAGAGAGAAAAAGAACCACAAATGTTGAATTTCAAAGCAAGAAAAAACAAGTCAGAGAGAGAATGGAGATGATTACTTTAAATTGTCGAGAACAGTTACAAATTTTGGGAGGAAAAACAATTATATTTTGTTCTTCAATGACAGCTTACAGTGTTGAACAATGAGAAACTAGAAAAAGTAAGGCAATAAGTTCCTCCATGAATTCAAGTCTAAATCAATCCTTTATTGTTCCCATAGAGCAGAAGTAGGCGAGACAGACCCCCGTAATTTAGGTCCAGATCGGACCACTAATAAGGGATAGCTCCCATACAAATCTGTCCAACCATTAAGAGTTTTTGTATGAATAATTTTTTATGGTGTTCTAGAAACGCCAAATTTGGTATATCTTGTATGATTCCTAAGGAAATATTCCATATAGGCAAAGATTTGACCACTGAAAGGGGTAGCTCTCATACAAATCGTTAGAAACAAGATATCTCGCCATCGAACCGACTCAACTGCAGCGATTTTTCCTGTAAATTCTTTTAATTGTCTAATTTTCGGTCATGGCTGCACTTAAGAATGCGTATCATCCGCTGTGAACTCATGCGCGATGAGGTAAGACGTTATTAACAATAAGAGACTCATCAGACTATGTTCTCCATCTGAAAAGCCAACAACAGCCCAGTGCAGCTGCTGGAACTTCATGCGGTGCAGTATATCAGACTAATAATATAATTCATATAGATGGTTCATAGCTAAAACTAAAAGCTTACAGTTTCAAAAATGCTACAAAGCACCTTCCACTGCAACCTTTTACATTAAAACACTTGCTTCATCGCTATACAGCAGTACTAAAACTATTAGCGAATTATAAATTTTTTTTTTTATTTCGAGATAGGGCTCAACTCAATCTCAATCGTAGAAGCTACATGAAAGCACAAACTCTTCATAGGTGGGAACTGTCGAATATGGTTTGGAACAGAATTTCCGACAGAGGCGAGATAACTCAGTATTTCGAGGATGAAATGATTTAAATCAAACATAAAATATGCCGAAGTCATATTCTTGGGGCTCTGCAGCATGTTGACAATGCGAAGCAGGCAGTTTAGTACGTTGCATTGCTAGTTGGTCGAATTTCATTATTCGAATTTAAAACCAAGAGCTTGCTGCGTGTGGTCAACTTTAGTTTGCACGAACCCATTCCATGCCCAACACTATCACGCTAAGCTAAACTTCTATGCACAGCTATACTTAGGAAGTATTTGAAACTCTATACAAAGTTTGAAGAAGCAATTTATCTTAGGATTTGTTAAGGAATAATCTTTTGTCTGTTTGTTTGTGCGCGCATCAAGTAAAAGCCACGCATTGAATTCTAGATCGAATTACTCAAAAGTTAAGCAACATTTACTGTTTATTTCATCAAAATCGACCTGCATAGTCAAAAGATATTAATGAAATAAAATTTCTTAGCTTAAAAATTGCTAAGCATTAATGCTATTCAAACTGTGCTTGCTAGCGCTTTTCAAACCTATGGCATATGTGCTAGTAAAACTGTGCGCAATTCAATTGCCTCAAACTGTATGTATAAACTCTTTACAAAACAAGGATGGGATGTAGCAGCGCAAGATAAGTTCTCTAATACACAAATAATACTTTGAAATAAATTATTAGTTAAGTCCGTTGCAGATGCTCACACACATCATGTGTACCTACACCCAAAAAACCTTTTAAAATTTTTCGAAACAACCGCATTTTTGTTTTTTTTTTAGAGCTTCGTTAAGTTTTAAAATCTAGCAACGTAGGGTATTTAACGACGTCTGCCAACAACATTCGGCATATCAAATATCTCTTATTTAAAACAAATAGATTCAACTAGTTAGGCTTTATATGTGACTCTGTGACGCTGTGTGATGCAATCGCAATCGCACTAAAACGCAGCAGCGCCAATTCATGGGAAAAATCGCGCGCACAACTAATGACACAGATTTATCAATAAATGAAATGACTGCGAAAAACCGAATGAATAATAAAAACAAAAAAATATTCATTAAAAAAGTCGTGGAGCACCAATGCCGTCCGAAATAATTCAAATCGGCAGCGTGTTAAGTAAACTAATGCCAAGTAATTTGCAACCGACGACGACCGAACGACGACGACCAACCGATCGACCAGCGACCAAATGAAGCAGCAGCGTTTGCAAATTTAAGTAGTTTCAAGCCTACAAGAAATCAGCTGCAAATCCTGCTCGGCGCAGAGATAAGCAGCAAATGCTGCAACTATTGACTCATTCGAATCATTCACATTTGTGTGCAGTTTCCTTTGGATTTTCTCATTTTCATACGTTTTGAATTTAATTAACTTGCATTTTCTGTCATGAAATGCCGCTTAAAAAAAAATATTAAAAAAATAAATGTGTAAACCTGCTCGGTTTTTAGTAGTATTTTTCACTTGTCTGCACTTTTTACTACCGTCTGTCAGTCTACGGCCGAATATATATATACTATATAAATTAATCCAACTCTTTGAAGTTTTTTCATTAATTTTGCGCTTTATTTTAGGCGCCGCCGCGCTGCCACCGCTGCTGCTAATGAAATCATAAGTGCTTTTCTATCATAAACACAAAATTTGAGCCAGTTTAACTGGAGTTCGACTGCTGCCCGTAATTGACTGCAATATTGAAATAGTTTAAATGCCGATCTTGGCGTCTAAATTCGATTCGATTTGTTGTTTTTGGTTTTCATGCTCCAAACGCATAACTTGTATTTATGCTTATTTATAGTTTAAAAGCATTTAAAACTGCTTCACTAATGGCCAAATAAAACCATTTAAATTTACTTAATCATAAATTTCGGGTGCATTCGTCTGACAACTGTGTGTAACTGTGCGTATGGAGGTTTTTTCTTTTAATTTATGTTTCTGTTTAGACGACTTTGATCAAATTATAA
Source organism: Leucophenga maculata (assembly GCA_035044805.1). NCBI lineage: Eukaryota > Metazoa > Arthropoda > Insecta > Diptera > Drosophilidae > Leucophenga > Leucophenga maculata. The sequence goes on from JAWNNP010002289.1 coordinate 490,255, forward strand.
TTGTTTGCTTGTCAATATATGTCAAAGTTTAAGATTTAAAGCTTGAAAACACTTATAATTCGCAAATGGTTTTAGATTTCTTTGGTCTATTTCCTTAAGAATTTTATTAATCTTAAAGTATTTCATTTTACTTTTTTATTCCAAGTTCCATCGCTCCTAAACTACTTTTAAATAAAATAAAGTTTCAGAATTCCCATTTCCCTAATGCCAATTTTAGCTTTACTATGTTCCATCGCTTGAAAATACATGAAAATACTTGAAAGTACTTGAAAATACTTGAAAAAACTTGAAAATACTTGAAAATACTTAAAAATCCTTAAAAATACTTTAAAATAGTTTAAAATACTTTAAAATGCTTTAAAATACTTTAAAATACTTTAAAATACTTTAAAATACTTTAAAATACTTTAAAATACTTTAAAATACTTTAAAATACTTTAAAATACTTTAATTTACTTTAATTTACTTTAATTTACTTCAATTTACTTCAATATACTTCAATTTACTTCAATTTACTTCAATTTACTTCAATTTACTTCAATTTACTTCAATTTACTTCAATTTACTTCAATTTACTTCAATTTACTTCAATTTACTTTAAAAAACTTTAAAAAACTTTAAAATACTTTAAAAAACTTTAAAATACTTTAAAATACTTTAAAATACTTTAAAAAACTTTGAAATACTTTGAAATACTTTAAAATACTTTAAAATACTTTAAAATACTTTAAAATACTTTAAAATACTTTAAAATACTTTAAAATACTTTAAAATACTTTAAAATACTTTAAAATACTTTAAAATACTTTAAAATACTTTAAAATACTTTAAAATACTTAAAATTACTTCAAATTACTTTATTTTAAAATACTTGATATTTCTGAAATACTGAATATTTCCAAATATTTCCAAATATGTCCAAATACTTCCAAATACTTCCAAGTACTTCCAAATACTTCCAAGTACTTCCAAATATTTCCAAATACTTCCAAGTATTTCCAAATACTTTCAAATATTTCCAAATACTTCCAAGTACTTCAAAATACTTCCAAATACTTTCAAATACTTCCAAATACCTCCAAATACTTCCAAATATTTCCAAATACTTCCAAGTACTTCCAACTACTTCCAAATACTTCCAAGTACTTCCAAATACTTTCAAATACTTCCAAGTACTTCCAAATACTTCCAAATACTTCCAAGTACTTCCAAATACTTCCAAATACCTCCAAATACTTCCAAATATTTCCAAATACTTCCAAATACTTTCAAATATTTCCAAATACTTCCAAGTACTTCCAAATACTTCCAAATACTTTCAAATACTTCCAAGTACTTCCAAATACTTCCAAATACTTCCAAGTACTTCCAAATACTTTCAAATACTTCCAAGTACTTCCAAATACTTCCAAGTACTTCCAAATACTTCCAAATATTTCAAAATACTTCCAAGTACTTCCAAATACTTCCAAGTACTTCCAAGTACTTCCAAATACTTCCAAATACTTCCAAGTAGTTTCAAATACTTCCAAGTACTTCCAAGTACTTCCAAATACTTCCAAATACTTCCAAGTACTTCCAAATACTTCCAAATACTTCCAAATACTTCCAAGTACTTCCAAATACTTCCAAGTACTTCCAAATACTTCCAAGTACTTCCAAATACTTCCAAATACTTCCAAATACTTCCAAATACAAATTTCAATGAAATGTGATGAGGATGCTCAAGAATTTCATTTTATAAGACTTTCTGTATTAGAAGTTTCCTGTTTATGCATTTTCCTCAAAGTGTTGAACAACTTTTGATGATGTGTCCGTCCCATAGGAACAATTTAGGAAACAAAGCAACCAGTACAGCAGTAGAGAGTGCTCGGCTAATAAAGTTACAAAGTAGCAACTACACAATTGGACATTTTATTGTTTATGGCTGTATAAACCTCACACCAAACTTTTATAGCTGCTGTCCTAAACAAACCTATTAATATTAAAATTAGAATAGGAACAACATAAATTGTGTACGTATAAGTTTTTATGTCCGTTTCCAACACTACAACATAATGGCTAACATTAATCGTCAAAGGAAGGAATTCTGACCTAATTTCCAGCCTAAAGCAAACAGCACATCATGCGTGTAACCCACTTTGCCGTCCAAGTTTCGAGGCAGCAGGCCTTATTCCGATACATAATTCATAGCCATAAACTTTACGTGTAAGTGCCACAGAGCACATACAAATGTCAACGGCAAATGGCATAAAATATTGACAAGCAAAAGCATTTTTTTTTTTTTTTTTGGATAGTTTTAACCGAAACGAACGAACGAAAGTAGCAACAATTGCAGGCGAAAGTTGTTGCTGCCATTGTGTGGGATGTTGCTACTCTACGCGGCACTGTTGAAATTTCTAATTGCGCATAATTCATTGGCATAACTGATTTTGAGTGGTTTCTGCTATCTCTGCTGTCGTCGTAGTTCTGTGCCATTCAATTTTCTTGGTGTATGTTGGTGCTGCTGCTGCTGCTGCTAAACTGACAACAACATGTCCAGCTGTCCGTTGCAAGCAACAATTTGTGGCCAAACTGACACTGACAGACAGGCGACGTCAATGCCAGGTCAGTTAGCAAAATCTGTCGGTCTGTCTGTCTCTCTATTTCAGTCAAACATTTAGTCCAACGTGGTGTGTTGTTGCTGTTGCTGCTGCTGCTGCTGTTGCAGGCTATGAACTACAAACGTTAGTTGCAACAATGTGTTGGCCAAATTGATTTGCTCTGACAATTTGTTAAATGCTGTTGAAATTTTTTTGTGTTCACGTCAGTTTGAATTGGTGAATGAAGTTTGATACGGTTTAATTGGTTTCCAGGAATTTTTTTGGAAATCAATTTAGCAGCTTAGTAGCTTAATTTTGGATTTATTGAGAATTGTTCGTGTTTACTAGCTGCAAGTATTCTCAATTATCTCTAAACGAAGATTATTGTGCATAAAGAGCATAAAGAAAATGTAAGCATATGTGTGTGCGCTGCATGTTTGTGTGTAATAAAAAAAATATTCGAAAAATACTTCGTTCAAAGCATTCATCAACAGAAGAGAAGTAACAGAAGAACTATCGATATATTAAAGACGATAACTCGTAGAAAAATCCGATATATTTTCATTAACGATATGTCGTCAATGTATTAATATCGATATATCGCACATGTATCGATATATGTATCGATATATTCCGGAATATTATGATATATATCGTGCTTGACTGCAAATACTGCATGAAAACATATTCAACTCAAGCTTTGTAAGCTTAATTTTTCGTTCAATAAATCGATACATTGGTGATTTTTTCTACGATATTTCGATATATTTTTCGATAATAATTAAGACAGTGGTTATGCTTGGATACCGATTAATCCATCACATGCGATATGAGATAAAGAAGATAAAGCAAACGTTTAAGCAAAAACTAACAAAACATAATTGGAAGGTGCTGATGCTTGAATACTATTAAATATGAATTTTACTGGACTACTGACCCAATATAGTGAGTAGTCCAGTCAAACGGTTTCAATGCGGTTTGAACGAGGTTCAACTGAACATAAACAAAATGAATACTGGAGCAATGGAGAGCATAGCTTCAGAAGGCAGAAACCCACTAAGTAAAGATAAGATGTACGTTGGAAGAAGAGGATGCTATAATAGGAAAGCGTCTTCGATGTCGGCTCTGCGTTAAATCACATGTTGTCCAATGAAGAAGAGGATGTTCTGCTTCAGTCGGAAAAAATTTTAATAATAAACAAATATGGAAGCATCATCTGAAGACAATCTGTATAGACTTAGTCCTTATACAGAAACTGCGGATAATAATGTTCGACATGGATTTTAACATTTAACCTTCCAATGATAAGATTTTCTAAGATGGATGAATAGAAAACCGAGGTATTTGACCTTAAAATGATGGAGAACATACCAATTCAACCATACACCTGATCCATTTTGGTCGCTGCTCTCATAGATAAATTGAGGTTTCAAATTGAATCGAGAGATCGTGTCAACTTTGTACCACTTCCACAAAAAAAAAAAAAAAAAATGTCTCAAGATTCAATGAGAAGAAAACTGAAGAACATAGCGAGCAGTGTGCATCATGGTGGGAACTTGTATTGTAATTAGTATTGGTTAGCTTAGACTCATACACCCTAGAAAGCTTTTTGCTTTTTGCTATTTAGATTCACTTTTAAAAAAAAAATTCTTCACTTTTAATAAGAAAAGTTCTTCTACACATCAAATTGAAGTATCTCTCTCTCCATTTTCAATTCCATCAACACCTTCTCGCTTTTTAACAATTACTTCTTCGAAATGCAGCAACAAATATTGCCTTGAAGCATGAAATCACAAACGAACAACTTAAATTGTGATGTGTTTTTGCACCCCATGTACGAGTATCTCCAACTCAAAATGTGCCGCCTTGGCTAATTGTAGTAATTAATGCAAGTTGCGCATGCGCAGTGCACTTGTTTACTGCTGATCTTTATCGTCTTCGAGCGCAAATTGTATGCAATATGCTGTAATTATACACAGAGATGCAAGTGATTCAAAAGAAGATTCACCGACACCAACCCAACACAGATTGTAAGCAAATGAGTCTACTTTGCTTGATTACAGATATTTCACTGTGACGATTTGCTCTGGGCGCAAGTTTAAATTGAATCTTTTAGCTGTTAAACGTTGTCGAGATATGTTTTTGAGATTCTATAATTAAAAGGCGTTCGCAGAGGTGTTGATGTTTGCATTGTAAAGTAGCTCAGCGGATATGAGATAAAAGTTGGCTTGGAGTTAATTGTTTAATGAATCATATTTGAAGTATTTTAAATAGTTCAAGTTGGAAGTGCTACAATTCTTCAAGAAATTTGCTCCGGAAGTCTTCAGCTATTCAAAATGTAGCATAATAGTAAGACAGTATGCGCTGAGCTTCTTTAACGAATTGGAGAGAATTGGAAATAAAATTTCAAAACTGTGTTAACTATCGCCGACAGCAAGGCTTGAAGAAGATATTAATCATAATTGAAAGTGCAGAACTTAAACTTTAAAGTAGCTAAAGAAAAAGAAGTACGAGTAATAGTCGAGCTGCTCGCCTATTTGGTACACTACACATGCTGAATTTTTTTTATGTGTAGATCAAACAACTTTGCTCAGACATGTATAGACTTAATAAACCTAATATACCCTGCTATTCAGTCTACTTCATTTAATTTTTAGTTTATTTTTAGTGTTGTTGTCTGCTCGGTTGTCAAAATGATTATGGCCCAAGGCAAATAATTCGCCTGAAAAAGAATATGTTTCACGTACGCAAAGCTGCCGCTTGTAACTTCAATTGTGACTTGCAAATGAGCAACATTTTGAGACATTAAAGGGCACTTAACGTAATGATTTACAACTTTAATTCACGCAATTAAATTGGAATTTTCGCAAGTATCGAACGCTACAACGTACGATCGAAAGTTTAACATGCACAAGTGACAAAGTGTATGAAAAAGAAGCACTCAGTGCAGACAAGCGCATAAATAGTCCATTGTAAGCTCAGACAATCGCTTGTGACAGTTCAATGAAGCTGAAAACATTTTCGAACACCATCCATCCAACCAGTCAGCCAATCTGGTGCGCAAAAATTAAGTCAAGCCACATCATCATCATCGTCACCAACAACATCATCGTCGACAAAAAACAGTGCAATCAGTTAACAACATCAAACTCCATTGTCCTCTGCAGCATTCTCATTCATTGGCATCACTTTCAAGCGTTCGGTTTCGGTCCAAACAGGATTATTGAACAAGGCTGACACTTTGGGTGTCATCGTCAGCATCATCGTCCTCCTCATCGACATCCTCATCATCATCGATGTTGTTGTTGTTGTCACAGATTTTGCCCGAAGCTTGTCAATTGATTTTCGTGTCATGTTGACAAAATTCTTTTGACACTTTTTTTTGGTCGAATTTTCACAGCGTTTTATGCCTGATTGCATCACTGATGTACGACTGATGGTTTGAATATGTGTGCATGAAAGCTTGTTTTAAAGTCCATCAACGCTGATTGCAGGTGTTCGTGCATGAATTTGTTGATTGGTGGTTTTTATGCTTCAGTGATGTAGAACGTTGAGAGTGCTAGGGATTTGGTTAATAGATGAGATATCATGTGGCAAGCGTGTATGGAAAAAAAATTAAGAGGAATATTTTGATTAAAAGAAAAAAAGGCTAGATAAAAGCATGTGAAAGTATTTAGCGAATGATGCTTACCATTATTAAGGCCAACCATAATGTTTGTCATTGAAACAATTGCAGAATGGAGAACATCATTCTGTCAATACATCTGACAGACTTCAGGCATGGAGTTTCTGAATATAATAAAATTAGTTTAATCGAATTGGTTTGATTATACGGAGATTTCAGTGTGGAGAACATCATTCTATCAATACATCTGACAGACTTAAGGCATGAAGTTTCTAAATAAAATTAAATTGGTTAGATTTTTTAGAATATCTGTATGGAGAACATCATTCTATCAATACTTCTTACAGTTTTAAACCATGCAGTTGCTGCTTATAATCGAATTGGTTTCATTTTTCAGAAAATCAGTGTGGAGAACATCATTCTATCAATACTTCTTACAGATTTAAATCATGCGGTTTCTGTTGATAATCGAATTGGTTTGATTTTACGGAGATTTCAGTGTGGAGAACATCATTCTATCAATACTTACAAACATAAATCATGCTGTTTCTATTATAATCGGTATGGAGAACATCGTTTCAACTGCAATTCAGTTCCTTTGCATCTTACTTGTTTCAATGTTTTTTTTTTTTAGATATTCACACAGGACTATCACTCAGACACTATCAGACTTCACTTGTTGCATGCACTGAATTAATCAAATTATAATTGTGTCTGCTGTCTGAAAATTTGATTTCTTTTTTACTCCTGAGACAGCCAAACAGGACATTGCTCATATGTCGCACAGAGGCGTTAATTCAATCAAATTGAAATTAAATACGACAAGCAATGTAGACAGTATTCTATGAGGAATAGTCTGCTCTGCTGCAATTTGATAAACTGTGCAACATGTCACAGACAAATGCAGCAATTTGTTGCAACATATGTCTTTTGGCTACTTTATTGGCTTACAATGTAAATTTAAACGTAGGATATAAAGTTTATTCATATTCCATTTGAAGTTTTCAAACCACTTATACAAATGAAATGAACCCAAAATAATAAAAATATTTCAAAAGAATTCCCTAAAAAAGTATAAAAGCATCTCATGTATCCCAAAAATCTACCTGAACGCGTGCTCACAGCAGTAACATGCCATAAAACAGTTAATCACTTCTAAGTTGACAGTTTTAAGTGGTTTTTAAACAATAAATAAATGAGTGAAGCAGCAAACAAATCTGATTTAGCAGAATTTATTACATTTTTTAAGAAAAATGCAATTTTAATTAAGTGCGAAAAAGCTTAAATCAAACGGAGGCAGGTAGCGAGACATAAAAACCAGAAAAGAAATGATATGAAGCGCTCAGCTCAGGCAAAGCAAGCTAATGAAGAAATCAGCAGCTTTGGAGAAAAGAATGAGTTTGCAAGCTGCGCACACATATAAGTTTGTGGGTTTTTGTATTAAAATGTTGCACAAAATTATATCAAATCGAGCTACAGACGACAAAAATTGTTCGTCACAGATAAAAGTCGCAACTTAGTTGGCTCTACAAATTGCATGAAGCCTACAACTCTATATGCAAAATTTTCTATTTGTATGAGCAGCTGTAGGCAAGCTGTCTACAACTTCATATCTCAATTTTAAATTTGCATGTGCAGTTGTAGACGGAGTGAGAAACACAACGCATGAATGGTTACTATTGTCAATTATGAAAAAGTCTGCGTATTTGTTGTAAGACATCGAAAAACTTCTGCCCACGAAGTTTTGTGTCGATAATCGCTCAGCTAGGCATGAACTTTGTAGCACCTGCTATTGGTTTATTTCAGATTTGGTACGTATATTCAATTGTCTGTCATCGAAATATTAATAGGATCTGAAGTGATATTGGTCAAAATGTTATCTCAAGATGTTTAGCAGAAATATTATCAGTCTTGCAGGTGCTTACATCCATCACATATTGTTGCAATACTGACCATTTGAAGCTTATCATTGCTTTTCAAAGTTTTGTGTGTCACACTGCACAACTCTGTACAATTCAAAAGCATCATTCAGTTCGCTCCATATTAAAATTGATTGAATCATTCATTAAGCCAATGCTAAAAGGTGGCAATGTCACTACTTCTCAGTCGTAGTCTGTTCTTAAAAGAAATAGAATTTCAATAATTTAATTAAGTCATTTTGAGCCAACTTCGAGCTGCACTAAAATGCAAATGCAATGACTATCGAGTACTCAGTTCGCATGTTGCTCAATTAGAAGAACACTGAATACTAAATGAATGCATTGCATACCCGCAGGCGTCAACTGATTAGCATATGAAGTGCAGCAACGTCGTACTACAATATACATATATATATATATATATATATGATACACAAAGTGATCGATCAACTTTTTGATGACATATAAATTCAAATAATTCTCTGGAAAAAAAAAATGCTGAGCTTATAAACTATTTTTAAACAGGCAGCCGGGCATACGTGCGCGCTTCATGCCCACTCCTTAACAAAATATTCAAATAATTTAATTAAGCCGGCTTGAACTTTTGACAAGAGGCGCTAAAAAACTCAACGAAATATTTATAAATAAATCTGAGAATTTAATTGCGTCGTAAAATACTAAGTGAATACTATGCACTCACAGAACGAAGACCTTTATGAGCGTGCCTTAGCGTCTGCCTTTGTTGGCATTGTCCAGCACCTGCCGCACCCACACCCATGTTAGACCCCAACTAACTTATTTGAGTTGTATACGCAAGAGCTTTAAAAATAAACCAGCACAGCACGGCATTAGTTCATGTAATCGACTGGCGCTTAGTTGGGCATTAATAACTTAAAGTAGTTGAGATACATTTGTATCTAGTATCTACACATTTGATTTGATAATATTTAGTTAAGTATTTGTTGCTTGCAATGCTTGACTTATTTTGCGTAATATTAAATATTGTAATTTAATAGTTTAGTCTTTAGTTTCGTTTCGTTTCGTTTGTTTGTTTGAATGCCGACCCGACCCGGGTACGCGGGTAAGCATTTTGCATTTTCTTGGCGCGTGTGATTTTTTAAGTAAACAGTATTCGGCGGCACTTCAATGAACGTGAATGCTGATCCAAGTAGTTTTTCAGCGGAAAGCTGATTTAATGATTAATTTGTTCAAATGTCTAAAGTTCCTATTTGTATTTGTTTTTCGTTTTAAATAAAATGCGTAATTAATTTTGATATTGATTAATTTTGGTTACTGTTCAAAGCAGTTCATATTGAAGCTCAGAAAAGGCTTCAAAAATACTTTGGTGGCAGCTTAAGCAGTGATGTTTGGAGTTCATTTCACACGTAAAGAGTTCGCCACGTTAGAAATCTTCTATAAAAGTCATGGAATGTTATTGCATGAACGGATAATAAAAGTGCGTGTTGTGTCTTAGACTATAAGCAACTCAACTTAGCGGGTTCAACACATTTCACAGGAATATTTGGTCATGGAAAAGCTATCCGGGAGCTGAATGCCACTATTACTCCGCGTGAACACTACAAATGAGTGTTTGACAATGTTCAATCACAACCTAAAGGAGTTTTTGCTTCGTTTCGTTAATGTAGAGGATCCATCAAATCACAACAGAGACCAAAAAGACAGTGGGTTTCTCCGGGTCATCGTATACCAAAGAAAACGAAGGGTAATCTGTAGATCAATATGTTCTTAGCGAAACATTTATTGGGATGCATGTTAACTCAGATCTTTTTATTGCAAGCTTTTGAACAGTTTTCATATTATTATGAAGCAAAAATGACTGCATTTGGTGCCAAAAAAAAAGTGTTGTTCCATGAAGAACATGTCACCATGGTTAAAATCTATAATTTTTGCTACAAACTGCTAACCCATGAAGCATATTCTGCAGAATTAGACACCCTTGTGATTAGTTTCTGTTTTCAAACCTGCAGAAATTGCTGGGCGGTATGAGAATTGGATCGAATTAAACCAAACTTAATTGGAAGACGCCGAAATATATATCCTATAGGACGACCACAGGACTTTTTCTTGTTCCCAAAGCTGAAGAACTCAAAAATGTGGAAATACAAAGAGCCATTATTATGAATAGATCAAGGTTTTTAACCAATCTCTAACATCGCATATTGATTGAAAACTTGAATATAATAAAGCTGAGCATACAATAGAATAAAAATTGCTTCGTGAGTGTAGGGTGTTTTAGTAGAATGTTTTCAAGGTAACACCATAATAAAGCCAAGTTTTTGAGACGATTTATATGAAACATGCTTTGAAAACTTCACAATTTAAAGGAATAATTATAAAAGCAACAAATTGAAAGGGTACAAGCGGTTCCCGAAAAAGTAAAGAAGATTCAACTCCAATGTTATGGTGACAGATTTTTTCGAGGCATGTGGTATAATATTTATTGAAAATGTTTTGGCGATTATTCACATGTTTAGGAATTTTATTGAAGTTTTGAAAAATAAATTTGAACGTTTAAAATATTTTTTAAAGCGGAAGAGTTCGATCAGCAATTAATAAATCTTTTATCTAATATAAAAGCCCATAAAATTCACAGTTCCAAGCGCACACAAATCATTTAAAACAAACTAATTCGACAACAAGATGAGCCCAAAACAATGCCACACACTCACGCACACGCACAATCGCGAACACATTTGTCGCAACAAATTGTTAATAAAAAACCAGAAAACACCTACAAAGATGCACCAATTTGAGCAACAACAAAAGGCAAAAAGCATCATTTTATTAGGCCTAGCCAAGTCAATCATTTGCTACATATCAGTCACAATAAATCAGTTAAACACGCACGGAGGCCAACATCCGCTCGGACAAGCAGCTGGAAACCAGATAGTGGCACGATTAGACCCGCAGCAGAGCAAAGTAAAGCAAACAACCACTTGCCAAGCCATCGATCGAACGATGGTGTTTGGTATTTGAACGGAAATTGATCGATTATAGCACTTTGTCAGACCAGTTTGCAGACTGCAGTCTCTAATGACTCGATTCGACTTGAGTTGAGTTGCAGTTTCTGATTTGCATAAAAAAAAATAAGTTCAGCCGTACAGTACGCAAGGGGGTGTACGTATTTTGAATACATTTTTGGAGTCTTTTAAACAGCATGAAAAATGGGCGAAACGCCTTTAGTGTCAATTTTGTGTTATCTTTTGATTTATAATAATGCTGATAGCCCATACAAATAAATGCTTATATATATGGACTGGTTTAAATTAATTGAGGGCTGTCTGTGTTTTATGGGCAACAATGTAGAAATTGTGTAAGAATTTGAAAAGCCAAACAATTAGTGTAACCCAAAAAGTATCTAAAAAAAATCTTCATTAAGCCCACTCATAATAAAAATGTCATCTATAACTCAATGCGGAGTTCAAACAAACCGGCAAAATATTTTATAGCCGTCACATTGAGTTTCATTTCATTTAAGCCCAATAATAATAAAGCCATAAACTGCGTCGCTTCATTGTAGTACAACAATGTTTGTCCTTTTCGATAACTTCATTTCGATTTCATGTGCAGCAGAAGTTTTGCGCACAGCAGGAGGTTTCATGCATCGTTTGTAAGACGCTTACATAAACTCGATTAAGCTTGAAACTTGCTTCCAAGCGAACGACCAACCGACCGACCGACCGTTCGACATGTCAACATATTTTAGACTAAGCCTGATTAACTATCGAATATTGAGAATATTAAATGCCAAAACACTTTATTACGAAGCTTGAGAAATTCTATGAAAACATTTGTCCTACTCTATTTCTTGCTCTCTGAGTGGCTGGCGAACAGATTTAAAACCTGATAGCGAAAATTTATGACTTCATTAAGGTAACAAGCCAATATGTTAATCCACAGCAGAGATTCATTCTTTTTTTCTTAGTTTTTGCTTAGCCACCAAAACACACCTCTTTTTATTATTTCTTATTTATCGAAATCGTTTAAGGATAGCAGTTGACCCATTTCAAATGAATTATAAATAGTTCTATCCCACTAACTGAGTAACTCACTTATCGGGCAATCAATGCTGCTTAAATCGATTCAAGGCGTTCGTAAGTTCGTTCGTCTGTTCGTCTGACTGTCTGTGGTTCGGTCTCTCAACGCATGAGTAACTGGTTAGCTTAGTACGATCGATGTGCGAAGATTTATGTTTCAGAGGGCGACACATCGTCGCTAATAAAAAATACCAAAAATTTTTATACACATATATTGCAGCGGAAATCCTGTGAAGTTTTTGAACTTGAATTGGATTGAAATGAATTTTTTTACTTGCTTTTTAAAATTTGTATATCTTTGTGTAGTGTCTTAGGTTTCTTGTTTTAACAACTATGAAACAGCTACTTATTACTATTCTAGTAAGCCATTAATTCGGAATTTTCACTTTTTATTATTTTATATATTTAAAATTTTTCATATATTTCAACCAATTTGGGAGATGTATATCAGAGTTCGTATAAGAATTTAACTAATTGCTTCATTTCGGTTATAAAAAAATTCAAAATGTATACAAATTGTATAGCTATAAAGACAATTGTTTCATATGCTGCTCCGAACTCTCATCGTTAGTATGACTGATACATTTTAAAGACTAAAAAAATTTGCAATTTAATAGAAAGCGTATTACTGAAGGTGCTTGACTGAAACCGAAACAATTGTCTCCTTGTAGCTTTCCTATCTTATTCAATAAGAGTTGTTATTATTATTTTTTATTATATCGAAACATTTATAACTCTTTATATATACACTATTCTATCTAAAGTTTATACCTTAAACAATATTCTAACAGGCTCCAAATTGGTTCACTAGTGGGGGAGGCCTCCATTTCGACTAGAAATTCCGTTTTTGCTGTTTCTTATACGTACTCAATGTAATATCCTACACGGATCTAGATAGCAAAATATTCCCTTTTTAAGGTTCGATAGGTGATTTTGGTTTATATTGCTCCATAACGGACCACAAAGGATGACATCGATATCATCAGTCTCAGCTCATGGGTCTAGCGTTGAATGAGGACAAGACGAAGTACTTGGTGTCTTCTCGCAGTCCGTCATCGCGTCTTGGACGGTCAGTGACGATGGAGAATTTCAACTTAATTGGAGGACGCCGAAATATAGGACGACCCGGCACGCGTTGGAATGAGCAGGTATGGAGAGATCTCTCCGTACTTGGCATTCAAAACGGCTGAGGCCAGCGCGCACAACACTATGGAGGCTGGCGCGCCTTCCTAGACGCGGCCATGACCGGTAGACGGTAGACGGCCCTGCCCTATCCATCAGATTTCTTGGATTGCGGTGATGTCAGCCTTGCACTTTTCGAGGACATCAACCAGCTGGATATTTGCACCATGCCAATTAAGGGTGCGGACATTCCAGGTGCATATCCGTATATCGTGATCCTTATAGCGTTTGCGGGGGTCGTCATCAAAGGGGTCGTTCCGAGGCTTCCTTTTAATTTTCATTGGGGGTTTTTTTTTAAAGTGGCGGGTCCCAAGCGTAGCGCACCAACCCCTTTTTAAAGGAGAGGGGGCCCCTTCGCCTTCTCACGTTAGCTACTCAGGAGATACGTGTCCTAACGGACGTGTGAGTTGCTTGGACCGTTTGACACAAGAATCATTGTTGGCCATTCCCAGGTGAATGGCAGTCAACAATTTTCCACACAATGTGCACTTGAGCAAACGAACCCCAACCTACCAAACTGACTTTATTGATCATTTTTTAACTGCTCCTTTTTAAATGATTATGTGGTCATGAACCACAACCCTTCCCTACATAAAAAATCCCCACTTCACAGGAGATGGTGGGATCTACTAAGCAGAAGATGCAGAATTTTTTTTTTAAATCCTGGAGACACTGCCATAAATATTTCCCCTTATCCACAGAAGTGGTCGGAGGTGGTGGAGACGGAGGGGAAGCAGGTGCAAGCGGAGGCAAATGCACTGGACAGTCTTGTCGATGCAAATACATCGAAGATCTGCTTCTAAAAGATGCCTTGCACCTGTCGCACTTGATTTAGCGCTTAAATTAATTTCCGTTACTTAGCTTACAATTTCCATTAACAGATGGCGCGGATGGCGCGTAAAGCTCCCGATACATAGTCTACCTGCACCTAGATGGCAGGGTACAATGGTCATGGCGGTGATTATCACACCGGTCATGGGAACCCGTGGTCATGCGAACGGGTAGGACAAAAGCGCTAAGCAAGCTTAAAGCTTTTATTGCTATGGCCGTTATTTTCAAATTCCATTTTAGTAAAAATATTTTAGTTATTAACAAATCCTTTAAATTTTTTATTGGATAAAAACCACCTATATAAGGTCTTTTCCATTTTAGGTAGCTTTGATGGCAAAACTTTTTCATTCACCGAAAAAAATATTTTCGTTGAGTTTACGAGTGTCGATTATATCCTACCGTCTGAACAATTCGTCTGAAAATAAAAAAAAAATTATATAGAGAAAGATTTGGAGGTCCTTGCATGCGTGTGTTGATGCCCATCAGAAATTGATAAAGTAAGAAAATTTATTGTGAAAATAAAAATTTTACAAAAAAATTATATATAAAAGCTTCTTCAGAATATCATCTCGGCAGCAATGCTTGTGCAAATTTTGACAAGTTGTGCTCTATGTAGTCTTCTATGTAGTCTTCTATGCGGAAACTATTTTCATTTCCAACACGATTTAACCTATGTATGTCATTTTCTCGTGCGATTGGACGAAACAGGATCGTTTCTATCGTCGCACATTGCTGCTATTCATGACGCAGACTATGCAATCTAAGCAATTGACTGCTGGCAACATTATTCCGCTGAATATAAAAACTTTTATAACAATGCTGCGCATGGCATATTCAGTTTTCGCACTTGCTATTTAAATGTAGTAAATTATTATCTTTTCCTGAGAGCTGGGTATAAAAATAGTTTAAATAAAGTTCATTTATTTATTTTGTTGATTTTCGTGTAATTGATGAATGCTCCACTTGTTTCGGCATGCATTGAAATACTGATGAAGTGTTTGAACTGTCAGACGAACAGCACATAACACCTACCACGCCTAATGAGTTGCGTCTACAGATTGGCCCATATAAGCTATAATCAAAATTTGACGAACAGTCTAATGCTACACCCGGATTTTCAGAAGATGCTGTTGGCAAAGTCTATGACGATTGGTTGGCTTTCTTTATGTGTATTGAGTTGCGTTTATAATTTCTTTTATCTCTTATTGTCAAATATGTTCGGTCTCCCAGCTTCTTTCTTATAATTCCTTTTTTCCAATTGTCGTTTGGAGAAATTTTAATCTGGCCGCAAGTGATTTTTTTTAATAATGTCTTTGCGATTTTAACAGCTGAATTTACTTTTCCATTTGCTTGTTGATGGTGTAGACTTGATGCTACGTGCTTAAATTCCCATTCCAATGCAAACCTTTTGAATTCAGCACTTGTAAAATTTGTTTCGTTGTCTGTAATTACTTTTCTTGGTATACCATATCTTCCAAAATATTTTCTGCAGGCTCTTATTGTTGTTTCGGCTGACAGACTGTTTATTTCATCTACTTCAAAAAAATCTGAGTATTGATCGACGGTATTTAGAAAATGTTTCTGTTTTCCATTTAATGTTAGTTCGAAAATGTCCATAGATATGATTTCAAATGGTGTTTGAGGAATTGTTGTCATAACCAGTGGTTCTCGTTGTTAATTTTTGGCAAAAGTGTTGCAGATGTTACATTCACTTACAAGTTTCTTTATATCGTCTGTTATTTTAATCCAGTACACTGATTATCCCGCTAATTTGAGTGTAGCTTCCATTCCAAGGTGCGGATAGTGCAGACGTTGAAGAATATCTTTTTGTTACCGTTTTGGTATCATCTGTTTAATTCCTTGATTCCAAGACGCTCTCATGCCCGATACACTCTTACAATGTCGTGGAGGATATCAGCGCATATATTGCTTCAGTGTGGATCAGTGAGATCGACTCCAAAAAGATGCCTTTATTGCGCTTTTTTCAATAGCCTCCAAAGAAATGCGTTCACCTATCACGTTTACATATCACGAGTTTCAAACACACTGCATCCTTCTTTATAGAAACTTTATACATTTTTTATATCACACATCTTTGAAGTTATAGCCACATTAGTGAACCAACATTTCCCCTCCCTTTATTATACACTGCCAAAAAAAAAAAAAAAAACCCCATCAAATTTACATCTTTCAGATTTATCTTTATTTCAGTTTCGATAGCAAGAAATTTTAACAAATAATAGGTTTTTTAAAAATGCATTAAAAAAAAATTTCGCCATTTTCGGAATTCGAATTCGAAAATTTCCACATACTAAGCACAAACGAGGACTCTCACTCTATAAACTATACATTCAAACAATCAGTGCGACAATTCCGTTTCCGTTTCTAGTATTTGTAACCACCGCCCGGACGTGCACCACCTGCAGGTCCTTGTGGAAATTGTGCTTCACCCTCGTAGCTGACATCCGCATGATAGCCGGTCTTCCAGTCGGCAGTATAGCGTACAACTTGCGTGCGTCCATCGGGCAGCTGCACGCGATATTCACCGGTCACGACGTCACCATCGCTGGAAGCCTTGTGCGCATAATCGTTGGCAGTTTCGGCATCCTGCACGGCATATTCGAAGTCGAAAGGCATGCCGGGCACATGCACATGGTCCTAAGGCAAATAAAAAAAAAGGGAAAAGGATTATTAGTAAAAATGTTCTGCTTGAACAGTGTTGTAAAATGTTGTGCAACTTACATCAGCTGGTTGTCCATTAATGGGACGCTGTGGGCCTGGTGGACGTGGTCCGGGACTTGGACGGCCAGGTGGTGAAGGTGGCTGTGTAGTAATTAAAAAAAATTAATTAATATAAATAAATTTGTATAAACTTGCAACACTGTTATATGTTGTTACGAACACTGTTTGAAAATTACAAATTATTAAAGTTAGTTTCATTGAGTAGAGTGCATCTCTTAGTCTAACACACTCAACTGCAGTATACATTCTTCTTTTATAATATTTTTTTTTTCGTTGGCTAGACAAACCCTTTCACTTGACTTTTGTACATTAACCAACACTGTTTTGTAAACTCCATAAATTTATGGCTTCAACTGTGCATTGAGGCCCTTTTAAGTCACTTGCGGCGGAGGTGGCTTCGCTGTTTGTGCATAGGAAATCAATTCAAATGTCGACCTAAATGATGTTGCATTTGTCACTCTGTGGCAATATTTCGCCGGCATGTTGCCACAGGCACTAAAAAAGAGTTGTCGTTGTTTTTTTTTTTTTTTTGGCAAATAAGACTATTGTAATTGGAATTCCTGTTTGAGTCGTCGTCGTCGTCACAGCTTTGGCTTTTGTAATTTAATAATAATGATGATGTTATTATTACTGCCGCTGCTGCATGCTGCATTGTAGGAGTAGCGTACATTAGTTGTCTATGAGGTTTTTTTTTTTTTTGTTTTTAATCTCGTTGTCCTATAGCTTGCGGCGTTGGCTTGGCATGACACAATTGACTCTGTTGTCTTCAAAGTTAATAGGTCAATAAAGCTGTTTGATTTTGCAATAAAACAGGTGACTTTTTGACAATAAACTTTGTAAAGATTTGGATTGCACAAAGCTTGGAGTCAAAGAGTCAGAAAATAGATGCATCTAAGCCCAAAGTTGTTTAATGTGTTTTGTTTGTTGCATTTGCGGTTTTTTTTTTTTTTGAGTACTGAAAACTGCTGAGAAGTATTTACAAATGTCTCTGTTTGTAGTCTAGAAATCTGCAATAGATGACTGTCATAAAACATGAGCATAGAATTTGTATTCTTCCTTGATCCTTTTCTGCATTATTTTAGGGTTTTTCAGAGTCACTTTTTTCTAGTTGATATAATATTACAGCACAACTCTTTCAGCAACTAGCATTGCCTTACTACTCACAATTTGTAGTAAAGATTTACTTCATCAGTCTTGAAAAGGAGGTAATGTAAAACAAAACATGTTCCTATTGATGTTTTGAAATCGTTGCTGGATGCAGAAATAAAAACTTTTAAAGTTGATAATGGTACTAAAATCTTCCCGCTTCAATTCTTAAGGAATTTATGATTATGGAGGGATGGTATTGAATATTTTGGCATTGGGGCTGAATTTGGGAAGAAGTTGGCACAAACAACACAAAACTGATGATGGTCTAGGATCCACTCCAGTTTAGTTTCTTAAAAAAAATAAATGTTATGATAGCCAAAAGAGTGCATATATTGCTGCATTCTTCGATTACTTCTTGCACCATTTAAGTTTCTAAGGCAAATTTTTGACTTCTGTTATGTGAGTCTAATAATTGCTTTATCTCCTACTTTTGAAGCAAATCTTCTTCAGAAAAAAAGCAGAACTTCATGAGACAATTATACTATAAACTGTTTTGGAGACACATTCAGCTATAAAATGTGGGGCTGAGAGAAATAAATTGAAGAAAACGCATGGAGCTGTAAAAATTTTATTCATTATGCAAATTTCTGGACAGGGTCGACTTCTGAAATTTTCCTGAATCACATGAAATTGACCTAGGAAGACCTCACAAGACCCATTTATATTTCTCTGAGATCAAATCATATTACATTCTTTAGACCATACGCTGCATAGATGTGCATAATTCGTTAAATTAGTTTTCGAGAGCTGATCAGTTTAAACGAACTGATTCTGAGTCAACATCCGATAAGTAACACGGTTCGATTTTTAAATCCAGTCTAATGTTTAATTTATCAGTTTCACCAGTTGAGACATTTAATCAGTTAAATAAGTTAGATCAGTTTCATTAGTTAGATCAATCAGGTCAATTAGAGCATTTAGATCAGTTAGATCATTTATATCATTTAGATTATTAAGAATGTTCAGAATATTTAGCTGTTACAATTATATCGTTGAGATCAGTTTAGATAATTTTGATTAGAACGTTTAGATCAGTTAGAACATTAAGGCAAGTTAGATAGTTTAGAATATATCGATCAGTTAGATCGTATAGATCAGTTCAATCAGTTAGATTATTTAGATCAATTATTAAATTTTGATCAATTAGATAAGTTAGATCAATTAGATTATTTATATATTTTAGATCAGTTAGAACATTTTGATCAGTTGATACAATTATATCATTGAGAACACTTAGATCAGTTAGAATATTCAGATGAGTTGAACCATTTAGAACATTTTGATCATTTAGATTATTAAGTTATTAATTAAATTATTTTAAGCACTTAGATAATTTAGAACATTGAAATCATTTAAAATAATTATCTCATTTAGAATATTTAAATCATTTACATAAGTTAGATTACTTCGATAATAGAACCTTCAGATAATTTATGTCATTTAGATAATTTAAAACATTTAGATCACTCAAAATACTAAAATGATTTAACCATTTAGAACATTTCTAGCATTTAGAAAATTTAGACCAGTTAGATCAATTATAAAATTTAGATAATTCGGAACATTGAGATAATTTAGATCATTTAGGGAATATGTATTACTTAGATATTTTGGAACTTTTAGATCAGTTATTTAATTTAGAACCATTAGATAATTTATGTCACTTAGATAATTTAGAACATTAAAAAAAAAATTAGTTTAACAATTTAAAACATTTCTAACATTTGAAAAATTTAGAACATTTAGATCAGTTAAACAATTTAGTTAATTTAGAACATTAAGATCAGTGAGAATATTTACATCATTTAGAAAAGTTAGATCAGTTAGTTAGATTATTAAGATAATTTAGAACGTTTAGATCAGTTAGAACACTTAGATCATTTAGAAGATTTAGACCGTATAAAGAAAACTTATATCATTTAGATAATTTAGAACATTAAAATCATTTAGAATATTTAGATCATTTAGAACATTTAGATCTGTTAGATCCGTTAAATTAATTAGATCATATAGAACATTTATAACATTTAAATCATTTAAAAAATTAAGATTGCTTACAACATTTAGATCAGTTAAATCATTTAAGAAAGTTTAGATCAGTTAGATAATTTAGAACATTTAGATCATTTAGAAAAGTATGTAGAAAACTTAGATAATTTAGAACATTAAAATCATTTAATATATTTAGATCATTTCGAAAATTTAGATCAGTCAGTTCCGTTAGATCGGTTAGAACATTTAAAATATTTCAATCATTAAGAAAATTTAGATCAGTTACAACATTTAGATCAATGCATTCATTTAGACAATTTTGAACATTTCGATTAGTTAGAATTACTTTAAAAAAAAATTAGTGTTGCAAAACGTTTCATTTAAATATTTACCAATGGCTTATTAGGCGTGGGATAGTCATAACCGTTCTGTTTGGGCGGCAGATATGCATTCGAACCCGGCGCTATTTGCGCACCGACAAAGGCACTGATGGCAGCGAGTGATAAAAAGCTCTGAAATTATACAAAAAAAAAAACAAAAAAAATTAAATAAATTTATTAAACAAAAAAAATTAAATCAATAAAATACATTTTGGCATTTTAATTGAAAGATAACAGCATAAAATCGTATCGAATCAATGCGAACCAAAGGCAGAACATCTTTAAAAGGTTAAAACAAAAACAAAAGTGAACGTCAAAGCATAGAAGCTGCAAGAAAAATAACTTAGAAACAGGCGAGGAATACTTGAACAACAACAACAACAACAACAAAAGTCGATCGACCAAAAGCAGAAAGCAATTCACAAATGGTTCACAAAAACCGCCAATAATGACGACGACAACTTCAAGACCAAACTTTGTATTTGGTGCTGCTGCTGCGCCGGCTGCTGCCTCAAAGTGCTGGCAGTCGATAAAAATCGCGAATGACATTCAGCGGCTGCAGCAGCAGTCGTGGTCGTCGTCGTCGTCGTCTTTACTGCTGATTTCAAATAGCTGCTGCTGATGTCGTCGCCGCCGCCTGTTGCTCTGGGGCAGGTGCAAATAGCACACAGAAATATCCAAAGAAGAAGAAAAATAAACCTTAAACAATTTATTTAGAACGTGCCTGCCTACAACAACAAATACAAGTAAAAAATTTCACCTCATTGCTGGAAAGATGGGCGGCAAAAGCAGCGCAGTGAACCAGAATATTCATGTGACCGCCCGCCTCAAAAGGGCAACTGTTGGCAATTAAGGCTTAATTTAGCAAAAAAAAATAAAATAAAACTTTAGAAGAAAAATCCGCTTGCTATGCTGCTGCCCACCCGCTTTTGTAAGTAAATAAATCTTTGTTAAATTGAATTAAAGATAGAAGAAAAAAAAAATAGCAAACTGGCAAAAAAGCAAATGTCACAAAACACTTTTTTCTTCTTCTTTTTACTTTTGAATGCAGCTAAAACGTATAGTCGAAGGCGGAACATTGAAATCGTTATTTTGCCATTTACAGATACAGATACAGCGGTTCGTTGACAAGCTTAGATAGTAATATCTCTCCTACGTTCTAGTTTTTGTGCTTAAATGATTTATTTAGAAGAAGAGAAACCAAAGAAGTATTGTGTACTGAAGTACTTTGTAATGAAATAAAATGGTTAAAGTAGAAGAAAAAAGCGGTGAAAAAAAGACAAATGATAGAAAGAAGTATTTAAGAAAAGCATGAAAGGTTTTTGAAATTAAATTTTGAACTTCCATAATCACCTTCTAACCCTAACGGTATGTTGGAGTTTAACATTGAATTTGTCTTCATAGAAGGTGCTGTAAATATTCAATATTTTCTACTTTTATTTTTATTTCAATCTTTTTTTTTCAATCTTCTTATGGAATACATCCTACGCCAGTGCCCGTACATATAGAGTATGTCGGACTCGATCTTCCAAAAGGAAGTGATGCTGCTTGCTTACGCCGATGACATCGATATCATCGGCACGCAGGAGCAGCGAGTCAGCAAAGGCGTTCTCAGAGATTGAAAAACTCGTCTCGTCTCATGGGTCTAGCGGTGAATGAGGACAAGACGAAGTACTTAGTGTATTCTCGCACTCCGTCATTGCGTCTTGGACGGTCAGTGACGATGGAAAATTTCAACTTCGGTGTTGTAGAAAACTTTGCTATCTTGGATCCGAAATAAACAGCAACAACAAAGTCAGTCTGGAGATCAGGCGAAGAATCACGCTTGCAAACAAATGCTTTTTTCGGGTTAAGCAAGCAAATGAGAAGTAAAGCCCTCTCTCGAAAGACAAAAATCAAGATCTATAAGACGCTGATTCTCCCGGTCGTATTGTATGGCAAGGACCGTCATTCAGTCAGATGAAACAGCATTGGAAGCCTTTGAGAGGAAGATTCTTCGCAGGATTTTTGGTCCCATTAGAATCGGCGACGATTCTAGGTCCCGTATGAACCGCGAGCTGTACAAGCTATTCGATGAGGTTGACATAGTCCATCGCATAAAATTCCTGTTATAAATACTGTTATTAAGAATGTAATGAAGACTGTTATTAAGACTGATATTAAGAATGAACTTAAGAATGTTATTACGACTGTTTTTAGGTCTGTTCTAAAGACTGTGGATGACTGTTATTAAAACTGTTACTAAGTCTATTTTGCAGACTGTTATTAATACTGTTATTTAGATTATAAATAAGATGGTTATTAAAGACCGTTATTAATGCTGTTATTAAGGTCTGTTATAAAAAAAATATATTTTTTTTTATTAATACATATCAACTCGTAGCGCATTAAAACATCGCATAAAGCTTAACAATTTAACGCCACCATTCAATGCTTGCGCTTCTAATTCAAATAAATCGTTAATTGACATGCTGTGAGTCTGCCGCTCAACTGAACTGAACTAAGCTAAGCTGGCGGCTTGTACGTCCGTCTGTCCGTCTGTCCGTTCATCCGTCTGCGCACATAACTTAACGCTTTATGCACAAACTGTGCGCATGTGCGCCGCATCAATCATGCGAGCTGTTGGCCATAAGAATATAACATTTTTCTGCTCGTAAGTTGCTAAAACAACAAAAACCACAGAGCAGATGGTACGCTGCCGGTCTATAACTAAAGCCAGCTGACAGCAACTACTAACTTAATATCATGCAGAATTATTGTCAGTTGCAGTTGCAGTTGCAACTTCTGCCATTCACAAACATTCCATTGGATTGCGGAAATCGATACAATTCAAGGACAACATATGACAACATTTCTTGTGAAATATATTTTAGTTTAGCTAAGCTTATAAGCAATTTACATGTTAATGCACTCGTTTGTGTTTGCTTTATTCAGATAGAAAAACTTATAAATAAATAATGTTAATGATGCTACTACACGCTGCGGCAATTGGCGAGTCAATGTCAAAGTCAATGGGTCGATCGGTCGATTGGTAGTATTTCTTTTCAAATGAAAATAATTCTTTCTTTCTTTCATCTTTTTTTTAATTATGCTGGAAATTAATTACATGTTTGCTTACAATATTGAATTGTAGTATGTAAATTTGCATTGACTGTGTGTATGCTCATCACATTATAGTTAATATGTCGACAGCGAGTGGGAAAATTGTTGCCTATTAGTTATTACTATTAATCGTTTGTAATTTATGAGCGGCGCATTTTTAATAGTTTTAATATTATATGATTATTATATGTCAGGTAATTACATTCATTTTATGAGAACCTTCAAAACTGGGTTAACTATTTATAAAAAGTAGTTGGGATAAAAGTTTTATTACATAATTTGTTAATAATCTGTTTTGAAGTGATATTATGTAGAGTGTAGGGTGCATCTAAGTTGTTAAAAGTAAATCGATAAATATCGAGTATCGAATATACAAAGAAAAATATCGATATATTAGGACAAATATATGTAACAGGTAGAAGGTGCTAAGACAGACCCTTGAAGTATGTATATTATTCAACTGCAAGATTATGAAATAAGCCATTTAGATCCAGATTGGAGTTGCCTTCATGCAACAAATAGAATTGGAGTTCCAAAAGATATGTTTAGGCAAAATTTGCAAAATATTATAATTTGTGCGGAATTCAAGATCAATGTCTGCCAGCAAAACGCATAAAGCATGAAAAATTAAAGCTTCAAACCAGCAAACCATCAAAATAACAAAAAGGGTATTAAATGAATTTAACCAAACTATAAAATATTTACACAATCCACACACCACAACACGGTTTCAAACCATTATTAAGCATATAAATCCGCCTTACTGCATACTTAGACACTCACATATGGAATTATAGTCGCAGAGTAGGGCACTAAATGACTGAATTGAAATCAAATTACATAAACCTTCACAGTCGGTTCAGTTGGTTAAATAAGACAATGAACAGAAAAAAAATGAAAAAAAGAAGAGCTCAACCAAATTGAAACTGAGCCGTGCTGCAATTACTTGGGTACTTATACTGCAGTGTGGCCGAAATTTGTTGCAGATCTACCTGCCGCAATTTAAAGTCTACTATTTACTTTATTCAAATTAATTTGCCAATGGATTCGAGTTAAAACGCCAGCCAGCCATTCAGCCAGCCAGCCAGCATATCATTTACTCTACTGCGGCTTAATGTCTGTCTGTCTGTCTATGTATCTCTACTTGTTGCAATTTGCAACTTGCCGCATTGCCAATTCATTCGGAAGGTTTTGTATTTTATTTTATATCTTCTTGTCTTACTTTTATTTAATTTACGCGAAATAATTCACTATTATTTAGAGTGTGCTTGTGTTGCCATTAAAATAAATTTGTTGAAGCGTGCACTCGTACAAAGAAAAGATGTTGCACTTTGTGGTTGCAAGAGATCCATTGTAAAAATTGGTGTTGACAAGTTTATTGCACAGGGCAAAGGTGAAGGCTTGCATGTTGCATCGAACTCGTGAATTGACGGGGACCACCCAGTTTGAGCTTGAGTTAAGACCAAGGCAAAATATTTGATTTGAAAATTAAATGAAATACGAATTGAAGCATAGAATTGGGATTAGAAAAAGTGCTAAAAACTTGAAGATGCTAAAATTTTTCCGAAATAATAATTCAAAAATGTTTTTCTTCAGCAAAAAGCGCTTGTGCTATATTTATTCTCCATTTGATGCTCTTTTATGCCATATTTCTTTTCAGAATCATACCATTTATTTACAATTACTTCACCTCAACGCCCACAAAACCAACCAACCAACACACTAACTACTGCAGTAAGTCAGAACGGAAATATGTTCCATAATTACAAGTTAGTACAATGGCTCGTGGCGCTTGAAGTGTTAATTGCCCAAAGTTGGTAACGCTTAACAAAAATTAAAATGTGAAACAAAAATTGCTACTGTAATGATTCAATCGTAGAAAAATTCAAACCATTAATAGAGAACGGAAAGACAGCCTGATAGATAGATAGACAGACGGACAGACGAACCATTTACCTTGCTTGCCAGCGTATGTTATTAATTTGCATAACATTTTTTCTATTTTTTAGTTTAATTATAAATCGACACAACATAAAGTGGGCGTGATTACACGAGTTTTTTAGTTGTAAAAATTAATTACAAAAGTTGAAAGAAAAAAACTACAACAAAGAGAGAAAAAACTGCTCAAAGGAGGTCCAACACATAAGCAAATGATTTGTTAAAATAAAAATAATAACAAAGATGATTTATAATAAATGAAGAAATCAACTGAGCTGGAACTGAATTTACTTGCTCGGATTAATCTGTAAAAAATACATTCATTTCTGTACATATGCAGGTTTAGCTTTGAGCCAATTGAATTGTTTACAGTTTGAGTAGCACATATGTCACAGGTTTGAATAGCGCTAGCAATAACAGTTCGAATAGCGTTGGGTTTAGCAATTTTTAAGCTTAAGAAATTTAATTTATATTTAAAATTAATATCGTTTGGTTTTGCTATTTGATTTTAATGAAATACTGTTTTACAGTAATTCTGTTAGATATACCAAATTTGATGTATTTTATGTCAATTCTAATAAAACATTCCATAAAATGAAGAACGGACCACTCAAAAAGAGTAGCTCCCATACAAACAAGCTTCACTTTTGTATTAAAAATATGAAAAACATTTTGTTGTTTTCATTAATTTGGCTAAAAAAATTCAAATTTAGTAAATGTTGCATGAATCTTAATAAAATATTTCATATAAGTACAGATCATACTACTGGAAAGGCTAGACTTCATAAATGTTTTGTATTTTTGTTTGAAAAATTTATTGTTGTTGCAGTAGTTTAACTTGAAAGTCCAAATTTGATGAATCTTATATAAATTTAATGAAAAATTTAATAAAAATATTTACAAATTTTTAAGGGTATACAACAACGTTCTGCTTTGTTTTTTATATTTTCTCAGAACATAGTTCTCCTTTAGTATCTTTTGCTTGAAAAGGGAAAGTTTAAAATAAATACCATGAAATATTTGATTAGCGCCTAACGAGCGTTAAGCGTTAACCATAGCACAACTCCTAGGAAATTTTTTTTTGTCAGATATATCAAAGTGCAAGTAAAACTTTCACTCCAAAGCCTGTTGGGTATTTAAAAATATGTCAAATCAGTGGCAGGAAGCATGTAAGGTGCTCGTCGAGCCCATAGACTGCTAATTGCTTAAAATCTATGCTCAGATTTGCAGATTGCTGAGATTTACTTTCAGATTTTCAAAGCTGTCTTATTGTGAATTGTAACACATTGTTCAACACTAATTTGCAACAATTCAATGCAAATTAGTGTTGCAAAATGTTTGCAGATACACAGGTGCATAGTTTCAAATCAACAGAAAATGTTTATAACAAAAAAAAAAAAAATTAATATTAAAAAAAAACTAATATTAATAATAATATTAGCTGTAAAACATTTTCATTAAAGCCTTTTAATAAAATAAATTGATTGGCTATGTTTATTAAGTAAAACCGCCAAGTCAAATGGAGTCAAGACAAGAAGCCAAAGAATGATGTCTAAGATTTAATGACATTGTAAGGAGTTGTGAAAAAATAAAATAAAAAATAAATTGCTTAAAAGCTTATGCACAAGCCGAGTGCAGCTCGAATTTTGAAGGCATTTTGTATGTTAAAACTTGATTTCTTTAGCCAGCAGTCATAGAGCACTGTAGGCGTCTATTGCAGGTGCTTCTTTTACATTGTCTAATTACAACAAAAAGAAGAAAAAAAATTGTGTACTCTAATACAATAAACCTGTAAAGCTTTTAAGTTTGAAAAACTATTTCTTAACACTTTATATGGCATTCAGAAATAAGTATTTCAAGTTTACACAATTTTTTCTTTTATTCGCTTTGTTTTATAGAAGGTGTGTACTACAAGTCAACCCAAACAAATCTTCACTCGCCATGATGTAAGCCACCGATGACTTAATTCAAAATTCTTGCCGTCTTTTCTCATAATACGCTTTTGTTGTTGTTGTTTATAAATAATAAAGATTTTTAGTTGTAAACTGAGCTAAAAGTGCACAACAACAAGTCACAGCAAATGTCAGCAACGATCAAAATCGCGTGCAACCATTGTCGACATGTCGATTCACCCACAAATTATAGATTTATAGCGCACACAAATGCAATGCAAACTCCGGCGCGTCTAATAAAAATATTTTAGTACAAAAATCTTTCGAAATGTGTAAACTGAAACCAATTAAATTAATTAAAATAGCAAACAGATTTGTGAAAAGTTCAACGCGTTTTTATGAAGACGTTCGCAACAAGACATGACAGTTGTTTTAATTTAATGCAGTATTTTTTTTATTTTTAAGATAATAAATAATAAAATGGGTTAATATTGTTGTATATAATGGCACAGAATTGGCAAACATTTTTTTGAATTATATTATTTAGAATGTCAAATGTTGAATTGAACTGAAGAACTAAAGCAGAAGTTGTTGTACTTTTATTAGCGCATGTCCGTCTGTCTGGCTATATGTATGAACTTATCTAAGAGGTAGCTCTCATAGTGGTAGGGGTTACAAAATATTGCAGAACTTTATGCAATTCTAAGAACTACTTTGCTGCTCTTTGCTAATAGACTTCCGCACATAATTTGAAAAAACTTTGACTCATCTTTTTTTTTACAACTGATTGAGAGATTATCAACGATACAAGGCATAATTACCAAAGCTAAAAAGTGCCCCAATTGTCTGGCTTGGTTTTTTTTTTTTTTTTTTTGTTGTTTCTACTGAAGAAGAGAAAAAATAAAAGTGAAGCAGCAGTCAACTAAATACATAAACTGAACAACAATGTAAAGATCACAGCAACAGATACTATTTTCACACACAAACCAAATAGAAGACTTTTGTCTTAGAAGAAGTGGAAAGAAAAAAAATCGCACATCATCCACTTAATTTTTTGTTTTTTTCTGTCGTCGTGAAAAACTGTTGCAACCTTTATTTCTTTAGCGGCTTGGGCTACTGCGCTGCTGACAGTTGCATGCAACAGTTGGCAGGCTGGCTGGCTGCTCGACTGGCTGGCAACGCCAAACATGCACTTGCAACATACAAACACCACAAAGAAAACTAACTTATGCAGGCAAGTTGCAAGCCACAAGCCGCATGAGCAAACATCAGCATGCAGCACAGCATGATTGACCTTTTCTGCTGCAAGTGAGTGAGGAGTGAGTCTAGATTGTGTGGCATCTTAGTCGACTATCTTAGTCGAGCAACAGCAGACGCAGACGCAGCCGTTGCAATGGGAAGTTGCATGCAATGCCGCACTTTTTTATTTATTTTGTAGCATCACAATTTTTTTTTTGGTCTTTTTCTTAAGGCATTGAAATGCAAATTTGGTAAAATAAAAGTTAATGGGGCATGTGAATGGCAAATTATATTTGCAGACGCTGACTTTTATTGGCTGCAGTGGCTGCCAACTGTCTTCAAGCGTTTGTCGCTTCAATCATTGGAATTTTCGTCTAATATTTGTTTTTTCGTTTGTTTCAAATAAATAACTAAAATAAAACAGCTTGTTTGGAATTGTGCATATTTGCTACGAATTTTCGTATTTTTCTGGTCACGTGTGCAGCTCAATTTCGTTGTCATGTGCCTGCTTAAAGGCGCAGCACTAAACTATCTCCGGCATGTCTATGTCTACTCTACAAAATGCATCAAGGACAGCAGCAGCAGTCGAAAAATCAAGAAGACTTTATGTACAAAAAAGCTCAATGTTGACGCCACGGTTACAATTCACATTGACTTTTGACTGCTCCTTAAATATTTTATATTTATTTTTATTTTTATATTTATTTAGTTTTATTACTTCGGCTTGTCTTATAGTATTTGCCTCGAAAGTATTCCATTCACAATTTGATTTTTTGTGCCACTAGGAAACGTTTGTGGAATTTTCAAGTCTATGACAGTGATTGAGTGATGTGTCAGCTAATGAGGTGGCTTATAAATTAGTTTTGTTTGTTTTTGCGTAATCAAAGTCTTTAATTTTTATGCAACAGCTTGTTGCACAAATTGGCATTAATGTGGATGGTGTGTGTTGTGCATAAAAATTCAAGGAACTAGGAACTTTAAAATAAAGGAAATAAAGAAAACTGTTTCACCACGTTTTAACACTCTTTTTAGAGTGAAGGAAATAATCATAAGAGTCATTAACAGAACCGCTGAAGGGGAGGTCTTATAGCGTTAATTCTTATTTTTCAGTTCATGCTGCTTTAGACTATCACTTATTTCTATCGACGATCCATGACGCAAGTCTCCAGAACTTGGTTGAAAACAAGACAGCGAAAACTTGATTCGTTTCGTTAAAAGCCACCATTCACGACGGATGATACCCAAAAATTTGAAAACTTTTCGAAAAATTAACGAAATGGAATATAACCATGCAAATGGAACATTTTGCGCCATTAAACCAACAATTGCACTTGACGCCTGTGCAGGGGTATCACTATACAGAATACCAAACAGTGGACCACGACTCAATAAACCATCGAAAAATTGTTTACCGCCAAGTTGGCTGCTACCCAATAAACAACAATTAAATGGAACAGCAACGAGAGGATCACTGTCAAATGGACGACCAACATGTGGAACACCACCAAATAGACCATCGATAAATGCTCAATCGTGAAATGGGTCAATACCCAATAAAGAAGCACAAAATGGACCAACGCCAAATGGATCACTGTTACAGTGTAACACCATCAATTAGACTATGTCCAAATGGACTACCACCAGATGGGATCACCATCAAATGGATAAATGCCAAATGAATCAACAACAGAGTGGATCACCATCAATGAGACAACGTCCAACTTGACCACCAGCAGAAAGGATCAGCATGCATTAGACTACGTTCAAATGGAACAACACCAGAAAGGATCACTACCAAATGGACTAACGCCAAATGAACCACCACCAGAGTGGATGACCATCAAATAGACCAGGTCCAAATGGACCTCCACCAGATGTGATCACCACCAAATAGACTAACGTCAAATGGACCACCACCACAGTAGATCGCCATCAATTAGACTACGTCCAAATGGACCTCCACCAGATGGTATCACCACGAAATGAACTCAACAAAGGCTAAAAGAAATGGACCGCCACCACAGTGGATTACCTTCAATTAGACTACGTTTATATGAACTAGCATCAAATGGACTAACGCCAAAAAGACATGTTCACAAAAGGACAGAATTATTCACCAGAATTTGAAAGTAATACCTCATTTAGGTAATCTGACTATTTTATAATCAATCAGGCGGAAATCGCTGGCATTCAGGAAGCATCAGACACAGGAAGGAACATACGAACAGGAAAGTAGTTCTCAAAGCACCTTCACTGAATACTGTAGATCTCTAAACGAGATGGTTGAGCAAGAATAGTTGCTACCTCGTTGAGTCTGTTATA
Source organism: Leucophenga maculata (assembly GCA_035044805.1). Taxonomy (NCBI): domain Eukaryota; kingdom Metazoa; phylum Arthropoda; class Insecta; order Diptera; family Drosophilidae; genus Leucophenga; species Leucophenga maculata. The sequence continues at coordinate 521,208 of JAWNNP010002289.1, forward strand.
ATAATCTTCCATATTTTAATTTTTTTTTAAGGCCCTGTGCCGAAGGTACAAGAGCCTATTGGTTTTGTGCAAATGTATGTAACAGGTAGAAATAATGGTCGGAGAATTTTAAATTTGGATTTTGAGTTGGCAATTGCCCGACCTGCAAAGCCTAAGTCGAACTATCTGTTTCTGATTTCTAAGATCTTTAGCCGCACATGGATTATTAATGAAATTATCTAAAATGAAGCATGTCTGTCTGTCTGTCCAACAGTTTGCATAGCACAAATTCTATTAAATACAAAACGTTTCAATTTCATTGACTTGATCCAATTAAACAATCCATTACAACACTAGACTAACTATGCACTAAAAAGGGGAAAAAACAAAGTTCCAAAAAATCTAATTAAAGCAGCTACACACACACACACACAAACACACACAGACTAACGCTTCGTCTCGAAAACGCAACGAGGCGCACATTTTGCAGCACATTACGCATACGCCTCGTTGCACGCAGAATATGCACATGCAATTAGCCGCACCAACAATGCCGACAAAGCCTGGGCGTCGTCTGTCGTTTGGCTTTTCAAACTCTGCCGAAATCTCGAATTAATTAGATTAGCAAATAACAACAAGCAAGCAAGCAAACAGATATGCCGTGGCAATTTGTATCTACGAGATGCAAAAACAAAAACAAATTTTAATACAAAAACTTGCAAGATACACTTAACCGCAAAACAATTGTTGCAAGATGCAACTCAAAAAATTAAAAAAAAAAAAAAAAAACAAGAATGAGTACCAAATTTTATTTTTTTTTAAAATTTTTGTAAATTTAAATCGTCTTCAAACTGTGGCTAGACATGCAATATGCCGCTTGTAGCGAACATTAATGGGGCAACCATAGCGACAACAGCATTTACCACTAAATTATGCAAATTAGAAAAAAACACAAACATTATCCAACTCTACTCGACAGCATTATTAATTTAATTAAACCGAAATATATCTGCTGAGGAATGCTTATCGAATGATTGCCAAATAGCTGTCGTCATTACTTCAACGCCTTTCAACACATATGATGGATGCATGCAACGTATCGTAGGCACTTCAATCAGAAATTCTTGCAACGTCAATAATCAAAATTCAATTGCTACAATTGCAAGCAGTGACCTGTGCTGCGCTACAGTAAGTGTATCTTTGTATCTTTGTATCTGCAGCTCGTATGCGCAATTTTAGGCAAAATTTTGCAGAGAGAAATTTGACTCGACTCATTTCGTATAATTTTCGGCAGCATGTTGCAGCAGAATCATTTACAATGCCACATCATCAGTGTTGGTAATGCAATCATCATCATTATTATTGCACAAAGTCGAAGACAGGCATATCATCGTCATATCATGGCTTTGCATATTTCATGTTAAACGCGTTTTCCACAATTTTCATTTGAATTCGAATTCGAATTTGATATTCAAATTTCTTCGTTTGGCTGCAAGTCATATTATGTGTGGCAACTATGTAGTCTGTGCAGCGCCTAAACTGCATAAAATTGGTTGCTATTTAACGAAGCAGTCAAATGTTTTTTTGCTAACATTTAATAAACTAAACTCTATAAGCGAAATTTTTAGTCACTTTAACTGCCGGTTAAATAAATTCACGCTAAAGCTATTAGACCATTGGTTAAAACTGCATAACTAATAAGCCAAACCGCTCGTACAACATTTTTATCGCACAGCAGCCTCCATTTTGCCTATTTAATAGTCGCGACCCTGTCTACGAACTTTTGTAAAATTGGCAACGAATTGCTCTTTTCCGGTGCAACTAAGGACAACAGTGGCGAATTGAGTTTTTAGTGTGTAATTTCTCGTTCAAACAAACAGTGCTGCGCAGCCTAAAAGTATGCAAAAGGTGCGATACCGACCGACCGGCCAGGCAGCAACTCAAACTTCAAGACAACAACGAGTCACAGTGTTTTTATTGCAATTTTTGGTTAGCAGCAAGCCAGACTGCTTGGCGGCAACTCACACCTATTCTGACCACACATAAAGTTATAAATAAAAAAAAGATACATCAACACACACACATACATACATACATACATACACAGCGTATCACACAGTTAGTCTGGCGCAATTTAAGTCTGCTTTTGGGCGCTTAACGCCGCCCTATTGCAATGCAATGTGCGTCTGTGCGAGTACACTTTTTTAATATATTGCACAAAGGTGGGTTGTTTGATTTTTTCACAGATTTTGTAACATAAAGTGGAAGATATTTTTCGTAATTTTTTTTCATGCTTAAAACTGACCAACTTGATAGAAAAAAATTGGATCATTCTACAAACTTAAGGCAGCCATCTCAGCTATTGGACCTATCTATTACTAAGTGGTTTATTGGTGTTTCTTTTACCAAAACGAGTATCTTCAGACTCAATAACAGGATTTCTGTTATATCCACAGCCCACAATCTTTCAATCTGAGAACCAAGCTATTCTGTTATGTTTTGATATACTTCAACAACTTTTGTTAGACAGTAAAGTCACCATTTGTTATATGCCTGGTATTGTAGGTCACAAAATTGCAAACGAGTTGGCCAGATTGGAGCCTGATATACTGTTGATAGGCTCAGAACCCTTCTGCTTCGATCAAAACAGTTTTTAAAAACCATTTGAGTATGACTGCCTTATAGTGTTGGTCACTGTATACCGGATTTCAACAATTTTCTCAAATAGAACCATACTTCTCAACAGAGAAAACCTGTTAAGATATCAGCTCTCCAAAAATCTGCACTCAGCCTTTCTTTTTAACTTAAAAAATTTGCGATGGTCATTTTTGGTCAAGTTGACTTGAAGTACTTAAAGGACTCTTCATACTGATGTGTATTATAAGTTAGGAAAGGGAGTTACAATTTTATGTTCCTAGATTAGGAAACATATTTTTATGGTGGAGGAGGAGTAGCATACTTTACTGTATGATACACCTTCTTTTTTTTTTTTCCAAAAACTTTAGGTATTTCAATTCAAATTCAAGAATTTCTTTTCTTTCTAATCTCAAAAATTCGCTGTATTCTAACTTTTGGTCGAGAGTCACAGTCAGCTGCGTCAGCTCTAAACCATATTTTGTTTGCATCTGGACTGAGATCAGCAGAAGATACTGGAGACTATATAAGCTCCACAAATAAGCTCCATATAGTCTTTATATATCTTCGTCGAAGAACATTAAGATCAATGAAGATGTTTGATGACATGGTGAGTAGAAGAATAACTTCAATATGGACCAAGACCTCTTAGAACAGCCGAGCTAGCTTTAATATTTTTTCCATACCTAATGAAATAATTGATACTTCTCCATGTGGGCTCAAGTTACTAAAGCATCTAATCTGGTCAGCATAGCTGCTTAACTATATTTTAACTAACATAGTATTATAAAATCCAATAGCACCTGCGAAGTGCATAAAAATTTCAGTCTCAACGTATAGCTTTCTATCATTTGTCCTTTTTTTATGTGTGTGTGTAACATTACTTCTTATGGCATTTTCTTTTTGTGGTGTCTACAATTGTCTGGCGGCATAGTAAAAAGTGTTGGGCGTTTTGGGGCGTGGCAACTATAGTCTGTCTGTTGTCTGCAACAGTCTGGCAACAATGAAACGGAAAAAGTCAAAAAGTTGCAAAGCAGAAAATTGCGCGTGTCTCGCTGTCTGTGCTTCGCAAGGCAACAAAAAAAAGGAAAATATTACCAGACAGGTCAGTGGCAGATGCCGCACCATGCGCTATGTTACCCCAATGAAATACAAGTTAGAGCACTTTGTTTAGCATACTTTTGGGCGTTTGTGCCATTTCAAGTGCAAAAAGTTGAATATATGTTTCTGAAAGCTTGACGTATGTAAAGTCTAACAAAAAAAAAAAATAAAAGAAAAAAAGCGAACACAAAGCATGAAGTGATGAATTTCAAATAAAGTGTGTTCACACTCGGAAAGCGAAAGTGTTTCGTTTTGTTTTGACGGCTTGCCTATTTAAATAGCTGACTGGCTACATGAGTTAACCAAATGTTTATGGCGCTGCTCGCTCTCTCTGCACAGAACGTGTTTGGCATGAATTGTTGTTCAAAAAAAATTGGCAGGTTTACAAAATGTTTTATTGTTTAAAGTGCTACGAAGTTACTTGAAAAATGTCAAATCAAGTTAAAGCACTGCCTAAGCTATAGCGCCTATAAAGCTACTACATTTTTTTATTTTTTAGATTTCTGTACACCAGCAGGCATACATTTCTAATGACACACATGTCTGGCATATCAAATTGTCCGGCAATAAAATGAAATATACACAATTTTGTTTTCTGTTTTTGGTTTTCTATTTTTTTTATTGCCTAAAAGTAGACAATAAAAAATGTATCGAAATGCCAAGCACAGCTGTTTGCTGTTTACAAGCAAAACTATATCCGAAAATGTTTTGTTGTTGTTGTTGTTTATATAAAATGTCACAGACATGTAGTCAACTTTTACCATTTTTCCCGCTTGTCACGCACTTAATGACAATTGCAATCTGCGTGTGTAAGCGCCTAAAAGTAGGCAATAGCAAATGTGCACACATAAAAAAATGAGAAAAACTTTGCAACTGGCATTGGTTTCTATTTTCTATTTCTGTGAAGTGTTTATTTGTTGCCAAACTTATCAAATATTATATTTCTTTTTTTTTTTTTATAGGTTTTGTTGCCTAAATGAGGGCAACATATGTTGTCAAGCAAGTAAATTGTATTATTTTGCGCTTAGTTTTTTTTTTATTATAAACAATTGATTTGGCGAACATTTTTTGTTAGAATATTTTATTTAAAAAAAAAATTTTGAAGCATAAAACTATAAGAATTCAATGTGTAACTTGGGAAATTTGATATTAAATAACTTGCAGGTGCTCTGCGATGTTTTATATTTTTAAGCAACTTGCAGGTGATCTACGATGTTTTATATTTTAAAGCAACGTGCAGGTGATCTACGATGTCATTATATTTTAAAGCAACTTGCAGGTGCTGTACGTTGTCATTATATTTTAAAGCAACTTGCAGGTGCTCTACGATGTTTAATATTTTTAAGCAACTTGCAGGTGCTCTACGATGTTTTATATTTTTAAGCAACTTGCAGGTGCTCTACGATGTTTTATATTTTTAAGCAACTTGCAGGTCCTGTACGGGTGTTACCAGAAAGCATACAAATTTGAACACACTAATAGCCGACTATATAATACACTACACAGCAGTAATGAGAACTTTATTGGAAATATTTCAGCTATTTGTAAAATATTTTGCGCTCAATTGGGTCAAGTCTAAAATTTAGTTTTTAAAATAAATATGTTTTCTCCAATAAATATTTAGAAATCGACTGAAAATAAACAATTTAAATTTTTAATACTCACAATTAAAACAAAACTTTTAACGGACAACATTTTCATCGAAGTCGAATTGGTAATCCAAATAAGAAGCAGAGTTTTTTTTTTAAAAGAAATCCACAAAGTTTCTGTTTTATATATATTATAATTATTTTTTTTAGTCGCAACGAAATGCTATGTTTTCAGTTGTTGTTTTTTTTTTTTTTTTTGTTACACTTAGTAAAACACTGCAAAAAATATCCTTAAATTTTGCTTTGCACAAAGAGACACACACACACACACATACACTGAGAATGCGCTGTGATTTAATATTTTAAAATTAAATGTCACTTGCAGGTGCTGTGCATAAAAAAACGTATTCTAATTCAAGAAAAACCGCACGAAGTACTCGTTTGTTTCGAATTAGGGTTCAACTTTGAGATGCGCTCGCTTTTTATAATAAACGCGAATGCGCAGGCGCAATAGCAGCGACTGCGGCAGCGGCGTCAACAGCGACTGCGCATTGCCAACTGCACCCAGAAAACAAAAAAAAAAAAAACTTTAATAGCAAAATAAAGCAGCAGCAACATAGATACACAGTTTCACATACTCGAAGTATCTGAAGTATTGTATCTTCTACAACAATTACGCTCCCGCTCACAAAATAGAAGAGTACACAATGGGAAATGTTGCTGATCTTCTAGATCATCTTCGACGACAACGTTGCATAGTTGTAGTAGCTACATCTTCGAATCTCAGAACGTGTTGCCAACTCATTTTCACGCGAGCAATACGCTCTTTGCTGCTCAGTACTGAGCAATAAGAGTTGTATTTTTCTTCTTATTGTTTACTTTTCGCTTGCAAACAATAGGAGAGTCGGATGGAACCGATATTTTTTTGTATTTTTTTTTTAATTTTTTGTTACTATTCATGTTGTTCATGTGAAACGTCGTCGTCGTTGCTGCGCCATCGTCAAACGACAGCGGCAACATTTTTAATAGTGTTTAGTGGCAACTTGCAGCGCTTTGTAGTGTAGCACTTCACTTTTGATTTCATTTGAATTTGACTCGTCTTTGGAGTGCTGCGGTTGTTGCCTTTGCTCTTCATGTTAGTTTTTATGTATGCAGAAATTGCTACAATTTGAAGATTTGGTGTTTGGCAGATTATATAAAGTTGTAGTGTTGCATGTATTGTTGCGAAGTGTTTAAAGTTTTAGTGGCTTAAGCAGTTTGCAATTAACGCTTGAACTAGAGGTGTAAAAATGGAGAAAAAAAATAGTTTCAATAGATTCACATATTCACCTCGAGTCACTGGTTCAGATTACTATGGTCTGGCAACAAATTTACAAACCTCCAAGCTGTCGAATAAGGCTTTATAGCTAAGCAAATTGTTGTTTAATTTCTCATAGTTCCCTAAATTGTAACTGAGTACTAAATATTGTATTTTTTAAACCAAAAGTTTTGCTAAGCCGATTAAATTATAACAAATAAAGCGACAAACTGCTTTGAGAACCGCTGAATCGTAAGTTTAGAATCAGCAGAGTTTTGAAGCACAAGTCACATGCATCAAGCATGTCAGTAGATTACAGACTACTACCGTTACTTAGCTATATACGCCATTCTTGCAATTGTTAATAACTTCCATTCATATATTTTTATAAGAATTTAGGAATTTATTAAGTCTTATTCATTGAATATTGAATACACTCATAATTTGCATCAATTTGAAATGAGTCAAATGAATGTCATTTCTGTTCCTTCCTTAATTTTGAAAAGATTTTAGAAATTTAGTAGTTTGCATTAATTAAATATTGAATGGCTTCATTGACATCAACTTTAAATAAATAATTCTATTAATTCCATTAATTTGAAATAAGTAAATTCATTAATTCTCCAACAAAAACTTTGAAAAGACTTAAGCAATTTAGTCATTTGAATTCATTTAATATTGAATGCACTCACAATCACTAATTTAATATAAAAATTTCATTCACTTTCCTTCACAAATGTTGAAAAGAATTCAGCGATTCAGTCACTTGTATTCATTGAATGCGTTCATTTTTTTTAGTTTACATTTTCTTATAAAAATTTTGAATAAAATTTAAAATTTTACTCATTTGTGATAGTTGAGTATTGCATGCATTCATTTTCATCAATGTGAGAAGAATATATTCATTGAATGTCCTTCACAAATTTTTAAATCAATTCAGCAATTGTTTTTTTTTCGTATTAATTGAACTTGAATGCATTCAATTCTTCTTAATTTTTTTCCTATAAACATTTTGAAAATATCTAAAAATTGATTTCTTTGTGTTGAGTTTTCCATGCATTCATTTACATCAAAGTGAAAAAAGTACATTCATTGAATCTCTTTCACAAACTTTTAACAATTAGAAAACCGTAAAATCATTCACTTTCCTTCACAAATTTTTTAGAAAATTCAGCAATTTTTCCATTTGTATTCATTGAAGAATGTATTTGTTTCAACAATTTATTTATTTGTATTCAGAAAATATTGAATGCATTCGTTTCTATTAGTTTGAATTAAGTATATTCATTTCTTTTCCTTTACAAATTATGAAAAAAAAAAAATGTTGCATTTATTCAATTGCATTCATTCAATATTTTATTTCCGTCAATTAGAAATGAGTTAACTAATTTACTTTCCTTCACAATTTTTTTTAAAATAATTTAGCAATTTTTCTATTTGTATTCATTGAACATTAAATGTATTCATTTCAAAATTTATTCATTTGTATTTATAAAATATCAAATGCATTCATATCTATTTGAATTAAGTTAATTCATAGCATTTTCTTCACAAAAAAATTTCGCATTCATTCCTACATTCATTCATACATTCATTCCTCACTACCATCCTTTCTTCCTCCCTCCTTCCCTTCATTCATTCATTCACATTTTTTTTAAAAGAAAACTAAAAAATTTTTCATAGAACTTCTACCCAGCCAAAATTTGGCTTTTTAGATCATCTATTCGCTATGAGAATGCAATTTCTCATTTAAATTTTGGTTTTGTAGAGTTCGGGAACAATCCGATAACATCAAACTGATGATCTATACAAACTTTCACCGTTTTTTAGGGAAACAAATTCGCAAAGCTAATAAAGTGTGGCAAATAATTCGTAACTGGAACTGTGTACGAAGGCAATCGAATATAATCTTTGATGCCATTTTATGGGAGACACTTCGACTTAAAAGCTCTAATTAAGTTATGTACTTACATAAATCTCAATGTATCTCCATTATCCATTATCGAATTTTTAGAGCACCTACTATAATAAATATTTGAATAATTTATTAGTTATTCATACCGAACTGCCACACGGTCATATAAAACAATGCTACTAGCATGTGTATATAGACTATTCTTATCATTTGACATTCTTTTCTATTTGTTGACATTTGCGTAAATGTTAAATAAATCGTTTCTCGTGTAACTACTCGCGATATAACATACCCAAGGGGCATTCGAATCAAACATTATAAATAATTCTAACACGTTTTGCTTAAATATTATTTTATTATGGCAAATTCTTTGCCAATAAAAAGTCAAAAAAAAAAAAAAACATAATCTACTGCCTCAAACTGCTGGCTTTTTCACGAATAATTTTTCTTATTTTATTTGGTTGATTTGCATAGATTTTTTCATATTGATTTATATGTTTCAGTGATTGTTGGTTTGCTATTCATTCATTTTGTGGCTCATTTCAATGCTTTTGGCAATGTTATCATTGTTATTTGAGGAGCTTGCAGGTGCTGATTTAAGGCATAATTTGAATAGTTTGAATTTGGAGTATAGAAATAACAAAAATTAAGAAAGAAAACTAAGAAAATTAAATAATTAAATTTAAAACTTGTAAGCAGTTATGATTCGTAGTTTGTTTTAAATATTGATTTCTTCAGTTAACAGTAACTGCTCGAATATTTCGATGTATTTCTATTTGTTTAACATTTTTATTAAGTTTTGTTGTATCTTCCGAATTATATTTTTTATTAGCTTTTTAGCAAGTTATTGAAATTGAAACGTTCACAGAATTCTTAAATCCTATAATTTTCTTTATTTTTTTAATAGACTTAATTTCAAGTTTCAAGGAAAAACAAAAAAGTTGCTCACTTTAATTTGACAGAACTAATGCAATCGAATTCGGAAATGTCACTGCTGCATTGTGTTACTAACTCGGGACAAGCCCTTTTGTATAATAGCGCTGCAAGTCATCAATCGAAGCAAAAGATGCCTTTTAAAATTTTTCAATTGAAGTAGAGTAGAACTTCATTATTGACATTATTGAAGATGAACTGAAAACTGAACGAACGTGATTAAGCTGCCACCAAAGTTGTAAGGAATTTTGTTTAACATTTTTGTTGCCATAAACTATTTAATGGTCTAATTGGATACTTAATGCCAGTGTTGTAAAAATTTACAACAAAAAAAAAAATGTATGTACATAAACTTAAATTAATAAACAACAACTAATGAACTCTTGCCTGAATGTCAATTAAAAGAAAAAACCAACTTTCATGCGCTACAAAAAGAATTTGTTTAATTTAAAATGCAAATTAACTGTCAAATAGCTACCGAACAGTGTTAAAAAATTCCAATAAATGCAGTTAATTTTCACATCATTTATATTTACAATGTGCAGCACTTTTTTATTGTAAATTTTTTATTTCCAAAGTCATCATACGCCATTATCGTACAAGTGTGCTTCAAATTCTGGGTAGGGCTGCGTGGGTGTTTCAATGGTGTTTCAATGCAGCCTTTTGTATAGCACTCAGCAGCTTTCAATAAAAGGAAATCTCTGTTGTTGTTGCTGTTGTGCTATCGTATCGATATGCCATTATAGTATAGAAGGAAAAAATAAAAACGATTTATAATTTATGTTTTATTTGCATTTTAGCACAAAATTATAATATTTATCGACTGCAACATGCGAACAAGCGAATGAACTTTTGGCAAACTGATTGACGCCAGCATTTAGTACATTGGTTCGGTTCTGTGGGTCTGCATGGGAAATAATTTATTTTTGTTAGTATTTTTTTTTTTTTAATACCCTTTATTTATAGTGTGAAATTGTTTATTAAATTTGTGCAGTTGTATGTAACAGCTTGCAGGTGCGAAGGCAGTGTAACGTTATACGTTAAACTTTATAGACAGTTAGAAATAACGGTCGTAGAACTCCCTCCCAAAGTTACCCCCATTGTGCTCAGTAGTGATAGATAAGTCGATATAGCATTGTCCGTCTGTCCGTCAGTATGAACAAAAGTATCTCGGAAATGGTAATAGAGACTGCGTTCTTTTTGCATTCGACTAGGACTTCGACTTTGAATAACCTATGATACTTCCGTCCTCGCTTTTATTTGCTTACATAAACAAATGTTTTATAAGGCTTTTATTCGTGCAGTGAAAAGTGGGAGGAGCAAAATACTTTTCATCAGTACTATTTTCTTATTAATTTTCAACGTTTTTGTTTTGTACTGCTTGGTCATAGGGAAACATTTGTGTTTGTAAGGCCACCTTTACTAGTACAGTCGACTATGCCCGAATGTAATTTTCTTGTTTTTTTTTTTTTTTTTTTGTGTTTGCTAATTTTAGTTTGCATAAATTTCTAAAAAAAATAAACCTATTCTAATTTGTATAATTGTTTCTATGCAAAAATAGTCAAAATTCGAAAATTTTCAATACGAAGTACGCAAATGCGTATTCATGCGTAAAATGTTTAATTTATTGTGAATATAAATTGGACAGCGGAAATAAATACAATTTAATTTATATGTTGTGGCTTTATATGTATATGATATTTTGAGTCCGTATTGTATAGCATCGTCGTTGAACATGTACAACTAATTGCACAGAGCGGTCATCCAGCAATCATGCGCTGATGATGATCTCGGCCATCAGCAGAAACCCGCACACAAAAATGAAGAAGCTACAATACAGCGCACAGAGTGAACATAAAGATTGTCTCCTTAAAGTGTCGCTTTTTCGTTTCATTGAGTTTCAAATCATAAACACCGTTTTTTCTGTATCAAAAAAAAAATTGCTTAATTGCATTCATGTTAGACACATCTTGTCGAATCAAAGCACCTGCACATACTCTTGTCAGCTCATAGTTATGTTCTCATAGTTGTGCAGTAGCTTTCTCTCTGCCTCATTCTCACTTTTGCTTGTCGAACTGGTCATTCAGTAGTTGAAAAGACTAAGAATAGCAAAAGACGCTAAAAACAAGCAGACATCATGGGTAGCAGAGTGGGTTTCAACTTGTTTTGCTTAAGCTTTCTAAGGCTTCTCGCCTTATTTTTACACTCTCTTATTTCCTCTCTTTTGCGTTAATTCATTTTAATTTCATTTTTTACCATTCAGGTCTTAGTATTACTTGGAAAGAATAACAAAACAGGTAAACTCTGGAGTAAATGTATTAAGCTAAAAGGAGAACAATTTGTCGAAAAAAAATATATTTTATGGAAGAAATCACCCTCGTATAATTTAGAGTATATAAAACTGTACGAAGAAAAATTCTTATGGATATTTTGTTGGTCAAAAAAGCCTCTATGGAAGGTTCTTCAGCTATATACACAAATTTATAGATTTGAAGGAGTTTCTTGATACACAAATCTCCTAAGAAATATTTGATTGTACTTGGGCAATCTGTGCATAAGCTGTTCAATATTTCTCTTCAACAGACAACACTGCTTCAAGTTGTTCCTAACAGAAAAATTCGCCATTTGCAACAAATCAAATTTGAAAAAAAATTGATCATAAACATTCTCCAAGCTGCAAACTGATTTCAATCAGCTTTCAATAAAAAAAATGAATGAAAACTTTATAAAATGAGCATAATTCGAATTGACACTTAAAGATCACTAAAAATGCCATAAAAATGCCGCCTATTGAGATTATGACAGATAGTTAGACGATTAGTGACTGCTCTAACAACGTGTGTTACTACACACATCCTGAAAAGTTTAAATAACAACAAGCAACTGCTACACAACACCAAACACAAAAAATGTTCCAACACAAACGACCGCCCGACAACACTTTACAGCTTTGATATGCAAATCAATGTCTGAGCCTAAACACAAATACTAAAGTTACTTACTACTGGTACTCATAGTAGATACAATTCTCCCACCATAAGACAGCAACTGCTGGATGCTGCTGCAGCACAAGATCACCGCCGGGCATTTATGCATGGATTCATGTTGCAGCAGAGAGAGTGGGAGAGAAGAAAAAAAGCCGCCAATTACAAAGTTGCTATTCTAATACACTCATTTTCTGGCTTATTTCCACACATAGAGTGAGGAGCAGAGTCAGCAGCAGCAGCTTTTCCATTTTCGCAGTTTCGAGGTGCGCCAGCAATTGTCGTTTGACGTGAATATTGTTGCATGTTGTTGCTGCTGCATTTAATGTTGCTGTTGCTGTTCTCTCGCCTCTCAGCAATAGCAACACTAACAGGTGATTCAACACGCTTCGCTGTTGCTGCTGCTGCTGCTGTTGGTGGCGGTGCACGATTTGATTTTCGCGGAAAAAATTTTAAATGCTCAAGAATTTGGGTCTGTTCTTTTAAATGTTAATTTTATTTCGTGTTGTATTTCTTTAACTGCGCCGCGACAACAATTCAATATAGCTGCAACAACAACAACTACAACGAATGCTATTTGAAATGTCATCAACAACATTTTTTCATGTTGCACACTCTGCTGGCAAATTTGTATTTTGTGGCGCATATTTTTGCTTCCGTTTTTGTGCGATTTGATGAAGTGGTTTCGCAGAAGTATTACACTTCATTCTTCATTATCGTTTTTCGAAGCTACTTGAATATTATTAATTGCAGATATTTTTAGTACTTTTTGGGGGGTGGGTGTAGGACGACGCAGGCAATTCTTCATAAAGAAACTTTGACTATTTGTCTTTCTATTTTTTTTTTTTTGAGGTAGAGTTGGTTGCTTATTGGGTGGGAACAGTGGCACAAAATGTTTATGTTTGGCACAAAAATTTAAACACAAAATATTTTGATGTAGTTTTCTGTAAGATTTGATTAAAAATAATCTTTGTAGAAGGTTTTGTGTTTCTAGAGCAGCTGAGTGCTTTTTTCATAGCAACATGTTTCATTTCAGTGCACTGCAAAACAGTTTAAGATTAAATTCGGCATTTCTCATGATCAAATCCTGTCCTGTGATAATATTTCAATTAATAGATATGATTTAAGATTCACCTTTTTATTTTATACAGAAAGTATGGTCCTTGGTTCTCTACAGATCATTGGGCTGACTGGACCAAACGTTGGTAATTCTTTGGCATTTTTTTTGTGAGTAATTCAGCTTCTGAGCAACAAGAATCTGTTATTGCAAAAATTAAATTTTGTAACGGTTTCTAATCTATAGCCGTATCTATCCAAAAAGCGGTCTATAAAATTCTTAAGCTCAAAGCTTAAGACTGGCAATTTGACCTTAGTTTAGCCTATTTAGAATAATGAATTGTTTTCTGTACATCATATCTCTGTAATAGGACAGCCACTTCGAAGGTGCTTAACACTTTCCGTCTATTCTTCAGCACAGCTAGGCAAGGATTTTTAATTGAAGATGTGCAACCTTTGCCATTTAAAAAATGTTAAGGATCTCGCGCAGACATAGAACAAAGAAGTGTAACTTCATTATTGGATTAATCAAAAAAATTTACAAAAGCAAAAACTTGCAAACAGATTTCGTTCTCCAATTTTAAAATTAATCAAATTAAATGAAGAAACATGTTTCTTTATGATGATTTGAGGAAACAGTCTTAATTACTCCAGAAGTATTGTTATTTGATTTAAAAAAATGGAACATTTTCTAATGGTTCTATATAGACCCATCCCATAAATACTTTAATGCCAAACTTTGTGAGGAGGAATGGATGGCTGTTTGTTACTCTTTCACGCCTAAGCCAATTGGTATAGAAATAGGCTACTTTTAGCCAAAATCGGATGGGCTTATGTCTCACCACACATAAAAACTGCAAAGAAATTTTTTCATAACTTTGCTTCCTTTTGAGTTACAGAGATGCAATTTGGAATACATGGTAAGGGAGTCGCGTGAAGTAACCCTATTATTTTTGGTCAAAATCGAAGTAGGGATGTCTCACCCCATATATAAGGGATATACGAAATTTGTCATATCTTTGCATCCATTTGAGGTGCATAGATTAAATTTTGTATACATGTTAAAAGAATTGCAAGAAATAATACTCCTAATTTTGGTCAATATCGGAGGAGGGTGATGTCTCACCACCCATGTAAGAGATAAACAAAAGTTCTCATAACTTTGCTTCCATTTGAGGTACAGAGATGAAATTTGGTATACATGATAATGAAATCGCGAGAAGTAATTCTGTTAATTTTGGTCAATGTCGAAAGGGGGACGTCTCACTAGCTAACTTAATAAATTTAAACCGGATGTTGGGGATATTTTTTTCGCAACTCAACATCCACTGTCTACTCAACATACTCCCGAAAATAAAATCTTTATCGCCATCACGCAAAACTACATGACAACTTTTTAAGCAAAATTTCTTGACACTTTAAGTGGGTAGCTTATAACTCATCACAGCGACTTGGCACAAACTTTCAGCAACGTCACTCGCCTCTTCATCCTTTCAACAAAAGCGCCAACAGCTCAGAACTGCGCACGGCTTTGAGCGTCTCGACGACTTGTAATGACAATTTGACAAATGATGAAAATCAAAACGCGCACACATCGACGACGACGACAATGGGTGGGAAAAGTTTTATAGCAGCAGACTTCGCTAAAATATTACAAGATTATTTTCATTAGCAACAGCGAATTAATTCTGTAAAAATTTATTAAAAAAAAAAATGTTATAACATGTGTTATAACCTTTGAAATAATGTGTAATATTTGTTTCCTACTCGCACGAACGAGCATAACTAAATTCTTGAAAAGTATATCAAACGCACATTGATTATAATCGAAAAGAAAAAAAAGAAACATATTTAAATGGCAATTAACCCTGAATACAGCAGACAGATGCTTGGGCATGAGTCTATAAAGACAGGCAGACAGACGGACGGACATTTGGTTGAAGTTGATTAAATAACAATTAATAAAATCTATTTTTGATGACTGATACACAAGAGTTTGTGGTACTTCAAATATTTATTTTTGTTGATATTGAAGTTGAAACAAACTGCTAAACGATTTTTGTTTATAAGTGATTCATGCAACTTACAGTGAAGCAGCTTAGAGCTGCACATCAATAATTACGCCGTCAAAATGTCATAGCAACATAAAATAAACTGAAAAAAAAAGTACAATTCAAATAATACATAACAAAGGCCAACGCAATTTGAGTGCCACTTATATTGCTCGTATAATAGGTTATATGTGCCTCAAGTTGTTGCGACTTCTTTGATTTTATAAATGCTTAAAAAAAGTTTGAAGCTACAATTATAAATCTTTGAGATATATACTCCAGTTCAGCATAAGTTCTTTGTATAACACAATTAAAAAAAAATAAACAACTTAAATTACTGCCATGCAGACTTCCGGCTGCGTTACTCATTAATATTGATAAAGTGATCTCTTGTTAGAATGCTATACGCTTAAAATAAAGTTTTGCTACTCTATGAAATTTATAAACTTTAGTTATTTAACTTTCAAGAAATCCCTCACTCGAAACGTGCTGCCTTATATAACAGTCAAAATTTTCAACAGCATATGAAGCTGCTTTCTTCACATACGTGTATAGTTGTCTCCTGTGATATTGCATTTGAGCGGAAGGACAAAAAAAAAAAAAAAAATAGAAAAATTGCCAGTCAGAGTTGTTGATGTACGTCGTAAGCAGCGCAAAACCGTAAAAATTCAATATTTGACGTGACCTCAATGAATGATAAGTTCGTTGCTCGTTCTCGACAAAACTTAAGTTTGGATGTTACTAAACTAAAAGCATCAAACATCAGCTGTTCGGAATGGTGAATAGTGTAGTAAGGCATGCCACAAACATTTGCACATTTGCTGTTCATGTTTGTTTGTTTGTTTGCAGTTGATTTTTTGTGATAATTTAATTTTTTGCTCTTTCAAATTTTTGCGGTTGGAAAGGAAAAAGAAGGACGAACGCATATTTGATGTGTTACGTGCTGCGAGTGCGGGCGTTTTTAGTATTTCTTAGAAATGAAGAGAAATTGGTGAAACATTGCTGGGTACATCGGAGACGAAAAAAAGAAACTATTTGAATTACTAGACATGGAGGATTTTCAAACCATGCATAAAAAAGTTCCAAAATGGAGATGGAACTTCAATTTCATAAACTAAATATAGTCGTATTTTTTTGGGTACAGGGAATGATTATGATTATTTTTCTATTCTAAATAAATCACTAAAACAAATTATCGTCACGATAACTTCTTTTGCAACGGATATGCCGTTTGTATTAAAAAAAAAAATGCACATGACCAAACGATGGTCATTTGTTGGTCATTCGTTATATCCGTCAATTTGGTCATGCGCTCGTGGAATATCATTTCAATGGATTTTATTGTCATACAGCCTCATAGAAATAATATTCCTCACCAGTAACTTTGAAACCAAAATGGAGAAATACTCAAAATTCTACAGTTTGCAATATACGAGGTTCCGTCAAGACTTTTGTTGTGTTTCCCAGGCGTTTAAGCATTATGTAACGAAATTATTTGCTATTTTAGAAATAGCGAACAAAAATGCAATCGAAATCTTTTTAATAATAGCAGGTGCTTTGTTAACAGAGCTCAAACCAAGTGATCCAATATTGTAGAAGGTGCTGGAACTTATCATCTGAAAATAACGCTTTTTAGGAGATTTTCCTGCAAAACAACTACAATGTGCAGTTTTCATGACACATGGAGGGACTCTACATTTCATCTCCGGATGAAATAAAGTGTCATGTTACTGCTGTGGACTACTTTCTGCCGAAATGCGGCATTTTTATGCTTTCATAAAGCTATTCCAAAAAGCATGTGCTTCATCTCTGAAGTGTTTTTTTTTTTTAAAGAAATTTTCATACGTTTCAAGCTGTTCCAAAACTGAATTAGGGAACATACGCTTAGCTAGTTAGTCTTAACTCCCAAGTTCTTGTATCAATTAGAACTTCTGCGGTTGCATGTTTCCAAAACTGTTTATAAAATTCGCTCAGCTAAGGTTGCAAAAATTCTTGAGATGACTCAGACACATTTTCATAATATGGTGGCTTCTTCTTGACTCCTTTTTCACATAGCCATGCATATGTGGAATTTTTTATGTGACTATAGCAAATGGCGTTCATGCAGTTTGACTAGCACAGATGCCATAGGTTTGAAAAGCACTAGCAATAACAGTTTGAAAAGCGTTAGTGTTTAGAAATTTTTAAGATGTCTTCGGAAAATACGCAAATTTAAGAACGGATAGATTTACATTTTCACTTAGTTAAGCCGGCAGCTGCACTTTCCACTTTTATTTGCATGCAAATAGTAACTGTTATAATAATTTTTTTTTTTTTTTAAATTTTGTATCTCTACGTTGGCTGTCTATTTTCCTTTAATACTTTAGATACATGCTTAAGCTGAGAGTTTCAACCGGTAGACATGACTAGGATAAGCAATTACAGTTGATGTTATTCGCGTACAGCATGTCTTCAGCATCATTTATCCTTGTTAATTTTTCTCAGAAGCAAAAGAAAATCCTAAGACAAGCATCTCAATATAAATGAGTATAAAACAGCGAGACTTGTGTACACGTTGAGCGATTGAGCAATAACCTTTGTTGACTTGTTTACTTGCGAGTTTTCCAGCTGCATAGGAAAAAATATAAAAACAAAAACAAAATGAATGAAGTTGGAAAAATGCAATTTAATTTTTTATTTGCATTAGCAACTCGCTTAATAAATAGTAAAGCAGTAAATGCTGTAGGGTGATAAGCGAAGAGTGTAAGCGCTTTCAAGTTGCGTAGTTAAAAGAAATGTTTTGATGTCAGGTGCTCAAGAGTTGGTTAAAGTTTTGTTGAATTGAGTTTAAATTTGTGTAGCAGCAGCCATTTTGTTAAAATATTTTATTAATAATTTTTTTTTTTTTAATTTAAGAAATTTGGAATTTTTTTAATGTTGCTTTTTACTGTTATAATTTTCTTGTCAGCTGCACAAATAAATGATATGAGAAACAATTGGAATGGACCACGTTTTGATTAAATGAAACACAACAAAAAAAAAAAACGGTTTTACTGTTATATTTTACTGAAATATTTTTATTTTATAAATATTAAATATAAATTAAAAAGAAATTCGTATAATATATCTGTCCAGCCATGCAAACTTTATGCAAATTTTTCAGCAAACCTTTGCCAATTTTCTAGCATTTGATTATGCTAAACTACACTTTAACTCCCAAACCAAAGCACATTCATACGACATGTCATTATCACTCAAAAGTTCTAACTCATCAACGTGCTTATCTCTGCACTGCCTCCAAAAAAAAAAAAAGTGGAAAATGCTGCCCAAAATCGAAGTTGCGCCAACAAAATGCAATGTAAAAATCTGCTCGCATAACTCGCGCCAAACTTTTGCACAAACTTCGTTTTAAAATGGCAACGAAAAACGCCTAAAATGAGACTGAAAACTGAAATCCAATCCTGAACCGAACCGAACTGAAGTTAGCACTTTACGTAGAACATGAAATAAACGACGCAACTAATGGCCAAACTTATCGCCAAAAACTTAAATGGGATTTTATTATCGTCCAGCGAAACTTATATTCATATGCAAGGACGACGACGACGACGACGATGGCAAAAGAATTTTTTGCCGAACAGAAATAAATGGTGAAAAAATTAAATTCTGTGCGCGCACTTATCAGCACTCAACTGAACTGTACTGAACTCAGCTGGAGCGACTAGTGCCAAGTTTTTCAGAAGCCTCCTGCTGCTGCTGCTGCCACTATTTCTATGATTTCTTATTAGTATTGTCGCCTAATAGTTGGGCGTGGCAGTGTGCGTGGGCGTTGTCGTTGGCTGTAACGCATATAGAAATAATTTTTCATATTAGGAAAAGTTGAAATAAAAAAAATGAGAAAAAATCTTTGCGATTTGGCAAAGTTTTGTTGAAGTTCTGCTGCTTCTTCTGCTTTTTATGCTAATTCGCTAATTTATTTAATTTTTATGTCAATGCGTTGCTTCTCATGTCACTTGCAAAATTTTTTTTTTTTTTTTGTTCATGCCGCGCAGATTGCGTTAGCGCGCCTAATTAATTTAATAAATTTTATTTTACCATAAAGAAAAACTATTTCATGTGTTTATGACCTTCGCTGCTCGAATTGTTATGTGAACCAAAAAAGACAAAAGTTGTAGTGGAACAATTGCATCAAAAAAAGCAACTAAAACTGCAACATGCAGCGCGCTGCCTCTTAGGCATGTTAGCAGATGCTTTTTGAAGAGTGTTACCGTGTGTTGCTGCTGCTGTTGCCACTGTCTGGCAATTAATGTCAATCACAAGTGCAGTTCATGCATCCATTTACCATAGCCACAATTGGCAAACAATCTTTTTTTTGTTTTTTTTTCGGTTTCATGATTTGATGTTGATGTGCACTGAGTGTTGTATGCTGGTTCGCATGATTTTTATTGCGTTTGAACTGCAAGCATTTGTTTATTGCCTCTTCTTCTACTACTGCAGTGTACATGTGTAAATCTGCGCCTAAAGCTGACCTTAAGTCTGGCAGTTTATGGATTTTTAGAATGCTGTCGAATTGTTAAATGTTTGAATTAGAGCTGCACATCAACGAAATGACAAAAGTCAGACACGGTACGTATTGATTTATTAAGTTAAAAAGCTGCATTTTATCGGATTTTTTTTTTTAAATTAAATAATTAGAAATAAAATGTTTATGACTTGTATATATAAACGATTTTTTAGTTTAGTTGTGTAACTTAAATAATTACATAAAAGTTTAAGGTCGTCTCGTCAGTTCATGCTAAGAAATCTTAAGGAATTAACAGTGTATTGAATGATTTATAGCTGTTTACTTAGGATACGAGTAGTTGGTTGTACAGTTACGATTTGTCGGTAATTAATTTTATTTTGCACAAATAAACACAAATTATTGTTCAAGAGAATAATGTTGAAGAGAAAAATGAAAATTGAAGTAATTCACAGAAAGTAAAAAAGTTAGAAGAAGTACCTTCCAACACTTAAAAATTGTACTAAAAAACGACAACTGTACACTTTAAATATGGCTAGTATTCGGTTGGAACATTGAAATTGGCAGTAATTTGCCATTCACAGTGACTACATTTTAAGCGAACGCTTTGAATTTGTGGAAGGTGTTAAACTTCGAGTCATCTTAAAGCTACCATCTACAGTAATAGATATCAGTCAAAGTTTTATGAAATAAAATTATAAAAAAAACGAATGAGGTAACACAGGACCACCCAAATATAGCATAGCTACTTCCAGAAATGTTAAGCTACTTCGAACGGCCAATGTTTACTGGTTATATAAGCCAGAAACTTGCTGCTAGTCGAGAGTAATACACTCTTCTTCTTGATGCTAGATTACTATACACTGTTCCCTTAGGAAATAGGGGTGTTTTAAGTTTATGCAAATTTATATAACATGCAGAAGGAGGCACGGCAGAATGCATCATAAGTCGAGTTGATATAGATATGTGCGTCTGTTAGCTGTTTGGGCTGTTCGTATGAAAATCGAGCTCTTGCAGACTATAACAGATATAGTCTGTACATTTGCATATTAAAATTCCGTTATTCAAATTTCAGATAATTTGTATTTAAAAACCAATCAACAACAAATGCAGAGAAAGAAATATGAATAATAAGACTAAAAGTGTTGGCCACTTCTACTAGCTCTAATTTTTAATTTATTTCAACTCTGTAATGCCATGGAGAATGTGTAATATGGTGACAGAGAGAGAGAGAGAGAGAGAGAGAGAAAGAAGGAGACAGCGACTAAAGGAAAGGATAATGTAAAAAAGTCATGAGTACTTCTACCAGCATAAGTTAATATTTGCTGCTTAAATGCTTAAACAGCTACGCTATAATAAATTTAAAAAAAAAATGTTTATTGGAATTACGAGGGTGGCTTGAAAAGTCATTGACTTTTTGCTTAAAACATATTTTTTTCTTTTCTTTCAACTAGAAACATATAGTCTAGCATTTTTATAAATTTTTATCCCTTTCAAATAATAGATTTTCTCGAGGTGATTTTTTTTATTTGACCCAAATCGCGTATGTTCAAATTTGGAAACTGGAAATAGTCCCAGGGGCGAATATACGAAAGGAGTAACAATTCGTTGTTCAATTTTAAAATTTCGAATGTTGACAACACACATTTGCAAGCATGCATGAAGAGAGAGAACAGCACTCTAACTGAGAATTTTTTTCCACGTAACGTACTTCTTACGCGTAATATCTTACACGTAATGTCTTACACGTAATGTCTTACACGTAATGTCTTACACGTAATGTCTTACACGTAATGTCTTACACCTAATGTCTTACACGTTATGTCTGACACGTAACACCTAATACGTAACATCTTACATACAAAACGACTAAAGTATTTTTGAAAAATATAAATAATCTAATTTAGTAATAAATCTAGTTCTCTGCCATATTAGTTATACAGTATAAACGCTAATAAAATATCAAATGTGTAATTCGTTTAATTTTTTATGACGGCTTACAACTTTCTATGCTACATGATAATGGCATAAATTCTAATTGAAAATTAATAGCTCAAACAATGTCATTTTCAGCAATTATACGCTTTATGCAAATTTAATTTAATTAACGAAACTTTGATATATGAGTTGGCATCAATTAGTTGCAGGATGCATGCGAAATATTCTAAAAAACAAAAGTTTCAACAGTTCATACAAGTTAATAACAGAAATCAGATATAGAAAACTTGAAAAAAGCCATAATTCAAAATCTCAAAAAAAAAACTTAATCAACTTAAAATAGGCTCCAACGACCTTGATACGCGCACTAAACCCATTTTTAATTTGCGGTTTAAAACAAATATTATGGAATATCGCCATAGAAATATGATAAATTACAAATCGTAATCGTGCAATTGGCATTCGGAGGCGCAACTCAAACTAATAGCTCCGAAGCCTATAAAGTTTTTGGGCGTTCATTACAAACTTAGTCACCGACATGGATATAAATTGTTGAGGGTCAAACTGCCCCCCGAAGCGTTTTTGTAACATGTCAAACAAAGGTGTTAACAGTCTGACAATACAACGGAAGCAGATTGAGGCAGTCAAATGAAATCATTTAACGCATGCTCGCCGCCTCGCTGTCCAACGCATGCCACAAATGTCAGCTACATCTTCGCAGATACATACAGATATACGCGCAAGCAAATATTTAAGCTGAAAATGATCGATGATGTGCGTAGCGTGTAATCTAATGAATTCTCTCTCAAGTTGAGGTGCTGAACCTTCAGGTGATGCTGTGTAGTAGTTGCCTGTCTGCCTGCCTGCATGAGTTGGCATGAAACGGTTTGACTTTTTGGAGTGAGGAGAGGTGTGTAGCGTGTAGCGGCTTTATTGATGCGCCGCATAAAATGTTTATTATTTCAAGTTTTTATTTTATTTTTTTTTTGTTTTTTTGTCTTATTTAATTGACTTTTGATTTCAGTTTTTGTGCACGCATCAAATTTTATTTATTCAGAGTAATTTTTTGTTGCGGTAATAAACTCGATTAAAATGCTTAAAGTTTGTTTTTTTTTTTTTTTTTACTTATTGTAGTTGTTGACCTTTATTTCCTGTACAAGCTTAATTTAATTTTTGGATTTGTAATCAAAAAATTGTTTGAAATATTTATTTGAAAAAAAAAATTGTTGAAAATATTAAGTAATGAAATTTTGCTAGAGATGTGCATCGATCGATAATTGACAGTTGGCTGCGAATCTAAAGAATTTACAAAATATATGTGTAGAAGGTGCTTCATTATTCTACTAAATATATTTCTTGCTAGCACGGATAGATGACTTTTTAGCCGATTTGCAGGTGCTGCGAAGTAGCGCAAAGTTTGGCATCTTCTGTAAGCTTATATATAATTATTTTGTTTCATGGATTGAGCGGATTTGCAGGTGCTGCGAAGTAGCGCAAAGTTTGGCATCTTCTGTAGTGGCAGCAAATTTCTATAAATTAGTTATTGAACTGAACTATTGACTGAAATCGGCTCAGAAAATAAAGTCGCTGCTGACATAAATGCTTTGAAACATATCTTTCTCAAGTAAATCGTTGCTCATCTCTAATATTAAATTAAAAATGAATTTTTTACAACACTCCGAAAAAAAGCTAATAATTTCTTCAGCACATTGTACCAAAATTAATTGGAATTATATCAAATTTCATATTTTTGGCTTCGATTTTAAAGCGATTTCTCATACGCTGACAACATCATTCAATCATTTATCAAATATTATTGTTTATAAGTTGTTAGCTTTTGACATGAAGGTTGAAATTTGATATTTGCAAGAGCAGCCAAATATGCAAAAAAAAAAAAAAAAAAAATTAAATAATATTCGTAACAATAAGAGCAACTTCGTGATGTGCAGAGCAAGTGTCAAGGTGCACTTATATAAAAGCAATATTAAATATCGTAGGGTACTTTAATTAATTTTGGCAAAAAATAATAATAAAATTTTTAAATCAAACGAATCGAACGAATGTGTGTTGTGTTGCCTTTGGGGCGTTTTAGTTTTAAGCTTGAGACTTTTGTTTATATATATTTATTTTTTTTTTGTTTTAATTTGTTTAAACGCTTTTGCTGCTACCATTTAAAGTTCAATGTTGTACGGAACCACCATGTATCGCATATACATTTATGCATGTACACCGCACCCCAGCGCTGCATGCCGCGCTTTGATTTGAAATTCTATGAAACTTCATTTCATGACGTTCATGCTGCGCTCATTAACTAATTTGTATTTTTTTCAATTTTTTTAATTCAAACAAAAAACAATAAAACAAAAGAATCATCTTCAATGCGCTTTGAAATATTTTTAATTGTTTTGAACTTAACGTTTTGACATTTTTTCTGTTTCCAAAAACGATTTTCGATAACAAATTGCCATAGAAATAACTCATTGTAAGCCGGGTCAAAAGTTATGGCTAAGTTTTGTTTTTTATTTAAATATCAACGTTAAATGCTTGAATTGAAGTATTTTGTCAAGGTTGTTGTTTATATATATATTATATACAGGTATAAACCCATATTTCCTGCTAGAATTAATATATTGAAAAGTCATACAACTGTCAGGCTGACAAATTGGTTTACCTTTTTTTTTTGAGCTACCTTGATGCGAAGATGCGCACTAATTGCCAAACATGTTTCTAATTTATCATTTGGCGAATAACTAATTCAATTTTTTATTTGTTTTGAATTGCATTTGAAAATTAATTTAATTGCAATGTCAAGTCTATGTGTAGGCCTACATATTATTGAATATTGATGCATTACTTTGGCGATTGCTTTTGAATTTGCCGTCTCATGTTGCAAGTTTTCCAAATGCATTCAAAGTGTTATTCATTTGAGTGAGTACAGCTGTTTGCTACCTGGTTTACGTACATCCTATAACTAATTGCTGCGCTTTGTTTGTGCACTTTTAGATACACTTCAATTAATTTGTTGTTGACAATGAATAAGCTATTAAAAAGCGTTTAATTTTTTGACATATGAAGTGCATGAAATTGATTTTATTTGCAGGTGATTCAGTTTAATGCAAATAATTGAATACTATGCCAACAATTTGTTAGACTAAACTAGCAGGTTCTACATAAGTCAGCGGTTTTAGCAAGAAGAACAATAATAAAATTGAAGACAAAAACTTTGATCAATATTTTCACTCAAATATCGTCATAAGCCGCCAGGATGTGGTATCAAAACCTTCGAACATGAAGTTGATCACTCCATTTAGTTACTCTGGAACTCGATAGGCTTTGTTTGCTTATCAACCTTGTCAAAAGAAACTTTACGCTACCAGAGCAAATAAGCTGATGTGTGTGTATAAATCCAATCCTAACAGGTTCTTTGCTGATTTATGGATCATACAGATCTGAGCCCTTTGCCACTTCCTTGGTTTAAGCTTAACATCGCGTTAAATAATAAATACAGCAAAATTATTTATTTGGCTTGAATTTTAGCGAAAAGTTATCCGGCACATCTTTGCCTGGAGTATTCCTGGTCTAGACATCCTCGGCTGGGATGGCCAATTACCCCATTTTACAACTGATTTGAACGTTGCTTGAAATGCATTCCAACACATCCTATCACTCATAATGGCCCCAGCATAATCTTTTAAAAGCATGCCGGATGCTTAAGTTGTAGTTTTTCTTCCAGATTACATAACGACTTAAGAAATCCACACCAGAAAAAGTTGAACTGTGAAAAAGCGCAGAATCTCAATGACTAGTTCTCCTGCCATCCTAGTCCTTTGTTCCATTCAATTCCATTCTTCCGCACTAAAAATTAACAAATCGAAAGTTTTCACTTGTCGCTTTTCATTTCATTTCGTTTCAAACCAACAAAATAAAAAAAATTCAATAAAAATTGAGGAAAACTTTATTGCTTAAAATTTATTATTGCACGCCATAAAAAAGTTTACTTAAAAGTTAAAATGGTTTTCGCTTTTTTTTTCACTGTTAATTTGTTGTTTTTTGAATTAATATATTTAACAATAAAATAACAAATAAAAATATTTAATATTATTATAAAAAATTGCACCAATTGTGTAAATAAATAAAAAAAAAATTATTGCACATTGAAATTACCGCAAATGAGATGAATTCGATGCTGTGTGTGTAATTGTGTTTGTGTGTGTGTATTTAAAAAATATTAACTTAAATTTAAATTACTTAAAAATTAAATTAATTGCACGCACGTTTGAGTCTGTCCGTCCGTCCGAGTCGTGCAATCAACCGCGAAATGTTTAAAAATGGGAAAATTAACCGCAAAATGAAAAATAACAATAATTTAATTAAATGCATTAAAAACGAAATTAAAACAGAAAGAAAAAAAGAGTTTAAGAAGAAAAAAATGCATTAATGCCGTAAAATAATAATAAAAATTAAACAAATATGAAAATATTTTCTTTACGTCGCGCACTTTTGTGTTTGTTTGTTTGTTTGTCTGTGGAATATGCAAATTGAATTAAAAAATATATAAATTAAAAGCATAAATAATTGGCTTCGATGACGAATACGAATCCATTGTCATGTCTGATTGTTGCCAATCGGCGTCGAAATGTTTGAGAAAAAAAAGTGCGACAAAGTTGGCAATTAGTTTGCGGAAAATTAACAAATAAAAATGCAGTTGATTTAATTTCTGGTTTTCTTTTTTTTTCTTTTTGTTTATCGTTAATTTTTGTTTTTTTTTTTTTTTCAGCCGAAGTCAATCCATCCAAAGCCATATACAATCGAAGCCAATTCAATTCAATTCAATTCCGGCGGCCAATACAATGCAATCAACTTGTATTCCCTTGTTTGGCTCGACTTGGCTTCATCATCAACATCCAAATCATCATCAACAACATCATCATGCTTCCTTCGTATGTGGCTCAATCGTTCAATGTCCGCTTTCGAAACTGACATCCGCATGGAAGCCGGTGTCATCCGCATGATAAATGACATTCTGTATACGTCCATCGGGCAATAAAATATGATATTGTCCACGCGTCACTCCATTCAAATCACGATTCTGTTTGTGGCCAAAATCGTTGCCGGTATTAAAATCACGTATGCGATAGCCGAATGCATACTTTGAGGCGTATTGCAGCTAGAAGTGTACGAGTATAAAGACAGAAGAGAAAAAGATATTTTTATAATAAATATTTGAAATAGAATTCCTGAAAGAAAGTGAGCATATGAAAATCTTATTAGAAGTTGATAAATGTGCGATTGAGTTTTTGAAGGTTCAAGTCATAATTTATTTGTCAAACATTGAAGATTCCAAATTTTATATGTCACAGTACACGATGGAGTATGGCCACCTAAGCTTGGCTGTGTTGAAGTCTTGCTGTACTTAAATGAAATAAAATTGGGTCACGCTAGTCCGGAATATAACGAATATAATCATTCCATGGCTTATGAAAGGCCTGAGGTTCGAAACTTTTATATTTTAACTTTTTACGAACCCAAAGAGCCTCAAATGAATCAAAAAATTGAGCTATTCATAAATGGTAAGACTTAAGATTTTTTTTCTGAAATTCTAAAAAATAAATTAATCAGTGATGGAAACTCTAACACGACTTTTTTTGTCTATTCTGTTATATTTCTCTGCATATATCAGAAGCACCTGCAAGTGACAAAAACCTGCAATTGACAAGCACCTGCAAGTGACGATCAATTCTGCTGATATTTTGTATGCAAATATTTAGGCTCAGTCGTAACACGATTTTTCTATTCTTTTCTATTTCTCTGCATATATCACAAGCACCTGCAAGTGACAAGAACCTGCAAGTTACGATTATCTTTTGCAATTTTTTATGAAAATATTTAAACACAGCAGTGTAAGTCGACAGATTGAAAACGTTAAACGTGACGAAAATGGGGACGTTTTTATTGTGTTCAGCATCGAAGAGTGTGAGGGCTACCAAGACCTTTATATGTCAACAAACTTTTATTCTGCTCACGTCACACAAACGTACTGCTGTCCCAGAGAAAGAATGCCTTCCGGCAATCATCGCTTTACTGACGAGCGCAAACGAGCCATGCAAACCGAAGAGAATTCCTTAACTGGGTTGATCGTGCTGTACATATGTCGTGCTTTAGTTAAGCTTGAAACGACAGATTTGTTGTACCTTATACTAATCCTAAGAAAGTTTTCCACAAGGATCAAGTTAGGAGCCGTTTAAGTATTGCATTAAACGAAAAAGAGGAAGAAAGAGTAGAGACTAAACAATCTCCTTTTCTATGCTAAACTTAGCTGTTCAATAATTTTCACAATTTTATGCAATACAGCTTAAAATCCATTAATTAAATGAAACTATTCACCCCCCCGCCACGCACATAGCAAGCCATTAAATTAATATGCACAGCTATGGCCTATCTCGACATGGTACGGCAACGACACGGCATATAATCTACTCATAACCTCGAATTAATTGCATTTATAGAATTGCTTGCAGCAAATCAAGCAACCGATAAAATGCAATAACAAAACTCCCTCGCTCCACACACACAAAAGGATATCCACAGTATCCTACGGAATTGCAAAAATTATTTAGCAATGCATAAAATTATTGCATAGAGAAATGCATAACAATCGATATCGACTCCGAGGAGTTTGTTGCAGACGACAATGATTGGCAAAAACACAATCAACATAAATAAAGCAAAATGCTATACCGAGCAACTCAGCTCAGCTCAGCTCAAACTCAAATGCAAACTCGAACTCAAACTCTCGGGGATTATAAGCAGGGAAACTCTTAACTCGCAAACTTCAGAAGACCAAAACCAATAAAGTAGACGAACGACGATGTTGGATGTTGCAGTCAAAAAGAAAAGAATAGAAAAAAGAAAAAAAAATTAAAGGACTGCAACGAACGTTTGCAATCTGCAGCCATTGTCGAAACAGCCTCAAACCGGAAACGGAAGCGCACTGGCTGAGTAGCAGCAGGCAGCAGGTGGACGGACAAAATGAAGTTCGAGGCGCTATGACAATAGCAAGGTGGCAAGTCTGTTTGATGCTATCGTTTGTGTGTATTTTAGTTTGATTGCCGATCCATGTCTCGCCGGTAATGCACTTAATCGAATAATTTTCAAGTTCGACAAGCATTTTCAATGTCGTTAACAAAACCGGGCGCGAACCAGGCATATTATGTATAAAGCAAAAGGTAAGCGTACACACCAGATAGTATGCTGCAAGGCATTGAAGATATACGTCCTGCCATTGTGGTAATATAAATGTCTGCCTGTTCTGCGAAGAAATGCAAATGAAGTTGTAGCACACAGCACACAAATTCATTATACACGCATGTCGCATGAAAGTAGGCAGGCAGTGCGGTCGATAGCTGCCTTAAAGAGTTGCTCTTCAGTTATTTAAAAGTATTAATAGCAATCGGTTTGAACTAAAAGCTTAGATACAAGTATAGGCACTCAGATACTTTGCTAGCAAGAAAAGAAATAAATAAACCCTAGCAACTGCATTTGAAAGCGTATCTTTTTAAGATTTTCTTTTTTTGAATGCCACATGTAGCAAGATTAAAATTTGTCGCAAAAGGTAGCGCAGTTTGCTTGAAGAATGCTAAGGATGCAACTGCTTCTTTGCTGTTTGTGTTGCTTGTGTATAAAAACTTCGTTTGGCAGTGCTTTGTATTTGTGTAGCGGCGTGTGACTATCTACATGTGCATGTTTTTAGTGTGTAGGGTGTGTGTGTGTGTATGTGAGTTGTCTCGAAGACATGCATTTAATTTATATCCTTTTTATGCTACGTTTGTCCCAGCCAGCCCAGCCAGTCAGTCAGTCACCCAAGCAGTCAGTCGCATAGTCAGCCAGCGAAATGATTCTGGTTTTTCTTTCTTTTTTGAAAGTGTATTTTAAAGTTTGTGAAAGTGTTTACTGCAAAATGGTACACTGAAAAAAATTATTGCATTGAAAATAAGATACTCAGTGTAGTTTGGCACTACTGCAAATGATCATATATAATGTTTAGATTACATTTACATTGATTCTCCTTATGCCACAATTAGTTGACAATGTATTGACATCCCTGCTCGGGCGCCAAAATGATTCTAAAAGATTTTAAAAGATTCTGCAAATATAGTTAGGCGTTCTGTCGCCCTCACTGACTATATGTATTGTGCTTCAATATACAGGAATTACTCTACAAGTCATCCGACATCCCTACTCGGGCACCAATATTAACTAAAAATGCTTTTTAACAGCTTTCGAATGTAGCAAATATTTTTTTATTAAGAAAAATTATTCTTCAGTTTAATATATTTCACAGAACTTCACAATGCTTAAACAATTTTTAATATGCAACCGATTTTTGCTCGCAGTGTTCAACAAAAACCGTTTATAAAATACCCCTGCCACACCCTACCTTTGCCACACCCACACATACACAAGAAGAGACAACTTGCCATACATTTTATGTTTGTTTCGCTGTTCCTTGTTGCAGCAGCAACGCAAATGCTTCTCAAAAGGCTTCGCCAATGTGCTTTTTCAGGCGAATTTTCGCGCATTTGAAGTTGTCCCTCTACAGAAATAATAAAAAGTAAAGAAATATACGCAAAAGAGCAAACAAACAACAACAGCAACAGCTTAAAAACTAAATATCTTTGCTGCATAAAAATAAAATCGTGTATATATACTCGTACAGAGAGAGAAAAACTTTGTTGGAGCATTAAAAAGAAAAAAAATATAAAAAAAGGAGTGTTGCTGAAAAGCTATTGACAGGCATCAACGCCGCACGCAAACTTCGCGGAAAACTTGTAAGAAACATGCAGAAGAAAATAAACAAAAAAAAAAAAAAAAAAGGAGAAGAAAAAGATATCCTTGCACAAAGTCCAGCAAGAGCAACAACTCAACGCAATACTTGCTGTTATTGAAAAGCAAAAAGACTCGACGACGGCTGAAATCTACTTAAAATATTTTGTTTCCTTTTTTTTCTTTGTAATTTTTTTCCTTGTCGCAGCAGACTTTGTTGACTTCTTGGCTGCAAAAGCAACAGACGAACTGGACAGTTTTTTTTTATTTTTTTTATTTTACTTTTAAGTTGTTTTTGTCATTTTAAATGGATTTAATTTATTTATTGGAAAATTATTATTATGCAAAAGATGGAATATTTTTTTATGTGTTGCTATAAGCTGCTCAAATAATTTATATGCCAGCTTATGCGCCTAGCAGTATGCAGCAATTTTTGTTATATTTACTTTGAGTTTTGATAAGTTAGTAGTTCTTGGAAAAATGTGGCAGGTGTTGGTCTCAAGAGCAGAAAGATAAACGGCTATCAGTTATTTAGCTTTCTTAATGAAACAATGAAGGGCAAAGCACCTGCTGAAAGTATCTGCAGTTTGGCATGCAAAATCTTTTAGAAGTCAAGCAGAATATTCCTATTACTTTAGCAGGACTTAACACCTTCTATGTTTTCACTTACAGTGGAAGGTGCTGCCAATTCTTATCCAAATTATTTCTCAATTCAAGCTGTTTAAAGTAATATTCTTATAACTTTAGCAGGACTTCGCACCTTCTATGATTTAAATTACAGTGCAAGGTGCTGCAAATTTGTATACAAAGTATTCCTCAATTCAAGCTGTTTTAGGTAATATTCTTACAACTTTAGCAGGACTTCGCACCTTCTATGATTTCAATTACAGTGGAAGGTGCTGCCAAATCTTATACAAAGTATTTCTCATATCAAGCTGTTTAAATTCCTATCATTCATACCACTTTAACACAAATCCGATCTATATATGCAGCAACAGCTGTAGCTAATGTCTTGCAAAATAAAAAAAAAAAATCTAAAACAAACCCTTTTTCAAACGTTCCCCAACAAACTTTTCAATGTTAATCTACTTATTTTCGCATAACTATAAAATTCTACATTAAATTCAAGTTAAATAGAAGCTAAAACAGATTTCAACACTTGTGAAAATATGTTGCAGCCTAGCAGACCCAAAAGAAATAAAATCTGTTCAAAGAAATACTTGTATATTATTCAAAAAGGAGTTTGAGTCGGCTTGTTAAAATGCGTACCCAAAAATGTTGCACCTGCACATGCTCTCAACGACGACGACATTATAACACATGCCACAATAAAATGACAAATCCCCGAAAAATCTTTATGTTAGCACTGCTACTGGCTACCCTTTTGAGTGCCAAAAAAAAGAGAAAAAAAATTCTACAGTTGAGGCAAGTATGACAAGTGTTGCACGTATGCTGCCTCGTTTGAGCCTGGTTTGCTTGTGCTTTTCATGGTCATCAACCAAACATTGTCACTCATGGCAGCGAAGAACAATAAGCATTTGCTGTTTGGGAGTGTAGCATACACACGTACAACATGCCACAGAGTACAAGTTGCTACGTCAGGCTTAGCATAGCGAAGGACTAGGCAGACAGTAGGACGAGTGGACGACTGACTGACTGAATGGCTGGACGGATGAATGCTTGGATAGCTCGGCTGGTTGAATAGCAAGCAAAAGCCTATTAAAAAGCGCACTAAATGGCAGTAAAACAATGTCCTTACGGCCACTCAGGCTGGCTGGCTGGCTAGCAGTACTGGACCGATACAAAAATGACCAAATGTATATGTATATGAAAGTCTGTCTGTCTGTGTATGAGTATATATCGCAATATAAAGAGTCAAGCGGCGTTGGTGGCATGTCACTTTGGCGCATTAAATGCGGCATAAATCGTGCAGTCGAGCAGCAAAACTGTGCATGTGTGTGTATGTATGTAGACTACTTGCACGAAAGGACTTCAGTGCTTTCGAATTCGTGTGAAAGAGATATTGTTTACTGCAGTGAAATTTTAATGCCTATAAACAGCTGCTGTTTAGACAGTTGTGTTCCTTTCTTATTGCACAAAAGTGTTGAAAATCAGTACTAATAGCAAAGTCCTGCATAATTTTGCTGCAGTCATTTAGCAGCCTTGCAAAAGGATTTGCATGCTTGAGCGGGCAAGTATTCAATTAATTTTAAGCAAAAAATTTAATTATAGATGATTAGTTTGAATATTTTTAAAATAAATTAGAAAGATAGCCGAACACCTGCAAGTAAAAGTTATTTGGCGGAGTTAGCCTAGTTGCATTTGATTGCCGAGCACCTGCAACTAAGAATTATTTGACGCAGTTAGCGTAGTTGCATTTGATTGCCGAGCACCTGCAACTAAGAGTTATTTGACGGAGTTAGCCTAGTTGCATTCGCCACCTGCAAGCACGCTTCTACATAGAACATAAATATTTTTCAGCAGACTCATATGAAAGATATTAAAACTATTTGTGATTTA
Source organism: Leucophenga maculata (assembly GCA_035044805.1). Classification (NCBI taxonomy): domain Eukaryota; kingdom Metazoa; phylum Arthropoda; class Insecta; order Diptera; family Drosophilidae; genus Leucophenga; species Leucophenga maculata. The sequence goes on from JAWNNP010002289.1 coordinate 554,529, forward strand.
TAAGTGCTATGAAAATTAGAAACAAGTAAATGTGAATATTCAGTGCTACATAGCAACGGAAAGTGAAGAGAAACTATCCAACAGACAAATATCAAATCTCTCCAGAAATATATATGACTTCTGGAGATTTGAAGGCTTCCAAAGATGATATTGCTTCTAGAGAGGCTTGTGCTTACTCTCTTTATTGGTCATATTTATCTCATCTCTAATTGGAGCCTTATCTAGCTGTTTCCTGGTAAATCAGATCCCAGTAGCTAACTCTTCGACATAATAATACTCCACAGAGTGATACGAGCTGCTATTACTGTGGTTGCCATAACTTGTTAACATAAATTATTAAATAGATTTCAGCATTGAAGGCAATTTAGCCTCACGCCTCAAATTGAAATTTAAAATTTATATATCCTGAAGGCAAGCACGTGTCAACTGCTTCATTGTATAAACTTCCTCAGCATACTACACAACCGCAACCAAAAATTAACTCCAGAAAGCAAAAAAACAACTGCAAATCGCACTCAAACTCATTGAAAATTTAACAAGTGGTCAACAACATCGTCCACAGACCTAATTCGCACGACTAAACCAAATTCAGATAAGCTAAGCTAAAATGGAGAACACGCTTAGGCGCCTGCAACACAAGCTAAATCGCATTTAAATGAAAATAAATGTTGTGTCCAAACAATTTACACTATTCGTATTTCCAAGTCGCAAGGACTCTACATGATGCATACGTGCTCAATAGCAATGCATGTCCAACACCCATATTCTACTCATACCTACTAATACGTGGTAACGTCATTGTGGCGCCTTTGGCTTTAGTCCTTTAGACATACAGCAACCACGGTTTCATCATCGTCTTTCATATGCTCACCATCCTGGCTAAAAACCACAAATGAGCGCCACACATTTTTGGATACAAAATTTCATTTTGGATTGCATTTGACTGGCTGCAATAAGTACGAAGTACAAAGCTAAGCAAAAGTGCCTTTTGAGTGATGTGTTTGCCTCTGATTATAATGCTGGCAATGCTGATGATGATGATGATGATGAGCATGTTGATTAGAAGGAGTTTACTGCAGAATACTCATAGATGAAATGGTGAAAAATTTCTGTTAAATGTTGAGTGTTGCGGCGCCGAGGCAATGAATGATGTCTGACTTTGTGGTTAACACTTTGCACAGAAATTTTGTTGAATTTTTTTTCTCATCAGTTAACGCAGGAAGTCACAACTGCTAAAATTATGTTGCAATTTGGAAGTTTAATACTTTTTTTTAAACTTTGTGGCACACTTTTTTTAAAAAATGGCTTAGCTGCTTGAATTTCCTTTCTAGAACACAATTTAACTTTTAAAGCAAACAATGGTACTTCGAGCCGGATCGGCTGCACTTTAAAATGTTAATCAAACGCGCCTTGCTAACTAAATTGTTTCTTCTTAAGTAGTCCATTTAAATCAGTTACTTGACTACATCAAACCATTTGCAAAATCTCTTAAGCCTAATTTTCTAAACCACAAAATTAAACGCAAACAACAACAATTTGTCAAACTTTCATGAACTGTGTTAATAACGATTAATGCTGTCAGTGTTGGGAAACCGCTGGAAAAAAAATTGATTAACTTCAAATCAAAATGTTAAAATATGACACACAATTTATTTTGCGCTTAGTTAGCGCAGTAAGTAATATGCCTAATGGCCAAATGAAGTAGAAATCTTTAGAGTAAATACTGCCAAAGAAGGGAGTACAGTGTCAACTACAGCTGCTGCCGCTTCAGATGCCGCTGCTGATTAGATTGTTGCCGCCGATGATACAAGCGAAGAGTTGCAAAAAGCCGCAAGCGTACAAAAGTTAATGAGCAGCCAAACACTTTAAAAGGAAAATAATAATTGCCAAGCTACAAAGCAAAAGTAGCAGCGTTACTGGACACAGAAGGAGCATATCCTGTGCAAAAGCAAAGTCAAACACAAAGTCAAATCAAATGGAAACGCCGGCAGATGAGCACAATAATAAAATGGCGTAGAACTTTGGCTTTGTTCTTGACATTTTTGTTGTTGTTGCTGTTGTTGTTGTTGCCTTGATTGTATGCAAATTAAAGTATAATGCCAGCGCGTTGATTATGGTACGCTCCAAAGCATCCTTTGGCAACGGTGCTATTTTTTGCTGTCGCATTTGATGTGTAGTCAAAGGAAAAATTAGCCTTAAAGCGCTTGAAAGACTTGTAAACAAATCGCAAAGCAGTGAAAAATTAGAGAAAGAACAATAAAGCAGAGAAAAACTGTTGCTGCTATTGTGGGGGGACAGGCGGTTCGTATGAAGAAGTCCACATTAGTGTTAACAAGTTATTGTCATAAAAAAAAGCCTTCAATACAACCCTCGCAAATGATTTGAGGAACTAATTTACAGCACCTGCAATGTTCGCACCCTTAATAAGGTTGATTCAAATATTCAGCTAGACATCGGCAAACTGCAATCACAACAGATCGCCAAGCCAGCGTCACTATCTCGACTGCTCCGGCTAATTTTTTGAAGATATAGATTGAGCAGTTGAGATATATCATCCGCTTCATGGATATGGATCATTGGTTATACCAGAACTGTGATAAGCTCTCGATACGACATACACAGCTACTGAAGAGAAGAATATTGCCTATGGAAGAACTCTGTGATCGAAAGCCACTTGAGGTGTTTGAGTGCAATATCGAAAGTAACGGAGAGTGGAGAAACTCCTTGGAGCAAGAAATGATGCTTGAAAATTCGAACAAAAGATTAAGCGTCTGACCGAAGGACTTAAACCTTGACGAAGACGAAAGTATGCTGCATAGAAATTACTAAGAAAATGGAAAACTTCAGCAGTCCTTCCGATAGAGAAGCGAAGCCACAACTAATTGGCAAATGATAGCTTTTTTAGAGCCTATAAGAAGATCATTTATATAGACTGCCAAAGAAGAAACTCTGATGAGATTAAATATCAGCCGTGAAGCGTTGGTTAGGAGTGTGCATCAACTTTTTATTCAAGATATTGTCCCACCAACCATTCGATTCTGTGTGCTTTATTCGCAAGGAAACTCCTTTCAATTGAATATAAATTCTGTCAGGCTGCAGGCATATACGGATGTACTTACAACTCAGATCAAAATGTTAGACCAGGGAGCAAATGTTTATACTGCGACTAATCCTGCAGAAGATCCATAGATTTAACAAAGACATATACCAACTGTTGGTCGATTAATGCAACTCTATCTGTGCTTCTTTGCATGGCGACGCTATGCCACACAAAAAACGATTCTTTGCAAACTAAATATTGCAAACATCCTTGCTTAAATTACTATTGACTAAAGGATCACCACAGCCAAAACAAAAAAAAAAGAAGAAATAAACCCAACAAGACTGACATCAAAAGGCGCACGTATCACATTGCCTAGCACAAGTTTTATATGCAAGTAGATCGTTTTTGCAAGCGAAACGTGCTAAATGCAATAAACTTTTTATCCTTTTTATCCTTGCTTGCATATGGCAGACACAAACTGCTTGGCTTGGCTACTCAATCTTGGCTTTCATTTCTAATAAATTTGTAATTTTCACATCTTTTTCTTCTTCATCGTTTGTAGACAGTTTTCTTTTTGGTTTGATTGTTGACTTAGCCAAATAGTGTTTGTCATATTTATTTTCCTTTTATTTTCTTTTTTTTCTTAGAGGTCCTTTAGCAGCTACTTGTGTTTGCACGCTTATTCGCTGTTGGCCTGCTTCAATTTAGCTCTTCTTTTTGCACAGCTCATGGCGCGTCTAGCATTTCCGTATCCTGTTGACATTGACATTACGATAACGAACTCGGTCTGTGTAGCTGCAATTTACAGCGATATGGCAACATTGGTTGGTTGGAAGATGCTAGATGCGGAAGATATGCCATTGGAAGTGTTGGAAATATGATGAAGTTTGTAACTTGACGACTTGATAGTCGCTTTAATGTGTAAAGTAGATTTTATGGGCTCAGAAGTAAAATATTACCAACAACAAATACAGAGAAAGAAATATTAATGAAACTAGCAGATTTGCATGCTGCTTTTGGTTTATATTTGCATTACATTGGTACTGATTTGGTGTCAGAAATGTGTAAACAAGAGAGAGAGATAAAGAAAGAGGGAAAGAGAGAAAGAGGGAGAGAAAGAGAGAGATAAAGAAAAAGGAAGAGAAAGAGAGAAAGCGAGAAAGGAAGATAATTGGGACAAAAATAGAGAGTTATGGAGCGATGTAAAGAATTAGCGAAAGAGATAGAGAGAGATATATGAAGGTAGAGAGAGATAGAGAGATAGAGAGATAGAGATAGAGAGAGAGATAGAGAGATAGAGAGCTAGAGAGCTATAGAGATAGAGAGATAGAGAGATAGAGAGATAGAGAGATAGAGTGATAGAGTGATAGAGAGATAGAGAGATAGAGAGATAGAGAGATAGAGAGATAGAGAGATAGAGAGATAGAGAGATAGAGAGATATAGAGATAGAGAGATAGAGACATAGATAGATAGAGAGATATAGAGAGAAGTAGAGAGCGATAGAGAGATAAAGAAAGATAGAGAGGGATGGAGATAAATAGTTATACATAGAGAGGGATGAGAGAGATAGGGAGAGATAGAGAGAGATAGAGAGAGATAGAGAGATAGAGAGATAGAGAGATAGAGAGATAGAGAGATATAGAGATATAGAGATAGAGAGATAGAGAGATAGAGAGATAGAGAGATAGAGAGATAGAGAGATAGAGAGATAGAGAGATAGAGAGATAGAGAGATAGAGAGATAGAGAGATAGAGAGATAGAGAGATAGAGAGAGATGGGGGAGGATAGTGAGAGATCGAGAAAGATTGAAAAATATAGGGAGAGATAGAGAAGCATACAGAGTGTTAGAGAGAGATGAGAGGATAGAGAGGGATAGATATATTATATATAGATAAAAAAATTTATAGAGAGAGATAGAGATATTTTTAGAGAGAGATAGAGAGATTTAAATAGAAAGAGATAGAGAAATTAATTGGTACATTTAATAAATTTGTATCTTTTCTAATTGTTTTTGGATGCTTAGGATGTAATCCTTAGCAATTCTTCATTCGATTTTGCAAACTGAAGCAAAGCGATCTAATATATCGAATCAAAATATATATCATTTGTCACTAATGCATTATTTCTGCAGCTCAGCTAAGTCCTTGTAAATTCCACTTTTAAACAATTCCAAATTGTAGCGTATTCAACTTGCAAATACATAAATCAAACTCGATTCAGATATCATTCTAAGCATATTTCTCAAATACTATTTCGACGACTACTTTATAATACATAGAATGCCGTGCAGTTACTCCCCAACATGCTGCTGCTGCAGCAACTAGCAGAAGTGTGAAACGTTTTTCAATATGGAACGTGATGTGATTTAGTTGCTTGCACTTTCTTAATACTCAAACTCTTTGCGCTTTAACAACTATCTCCACTGAAGCTCAATATTTCATTATTTGACTTCTGTCGCACAAAAGCAGTTACACTGATATATATCCATAGAAAGGATCTATACTAACTTATAGCAAGCAGTAAATGTTGTTAAAATTCAACAAAGTCCGCCCATTCATTATGCACAATGTCGCTGCTTTAGCTTGTTTGCGGTATTGTAACGAAATCTACCCCCAGCCACAATTGTATCTCATCATGTTTTATCTGCATCGTAATTACACTCGTTTTTAATCAAATCAATTTGTAATGAAATTCCGTAAAAATTGCAGCAATGCCGTATCGTACGCCAGTGGGAAATGAGAACCAATGGGTAGAGAGCGAGCTAAAGTAATAAAACGACTGGAAATAATGTAGGCAAACGAGCAAAGTCAAAGCAAAAAATTGCTAAACGAAAAAAAAAAGAAAAGAAAAGCAAATAAAAGTTCATCAATGCAGGAAAAAAAAAATACAATATATATAGAGATATAGCTAGATAGTAACGGGAAATTTGCATATTGCTGGCAATGCGGCTTCAATTTTATTTCGCTTTTGGTCGAAGCAATTTTCTGCTTTTTATTAACGTTGCCGCCCAAAAGTATGCAGCGCATTTTATATCGGTCGAATGTGGATCGCCGGTTTGAGTTTTGATTGCTTGCTGCTTCGTCTATATAATCTATTAAAATTATTTTTCTTAATGAAGATATGGCGTATATATAATAATAATAGTGTGCACAGCAAATATTTCAGCAATTTTCGCTGTAATCATATTTAAATGCAAGGTTGGAGCGTAGCATTTTCTTTTAATTAAAAGTTGAAAGTGAAATAAATGTGCAAAATGGCTAAATTAAATAAATAATTGCGCTCTGCCAATAGAAGTAAATATTTTTCTGTTTATTAATTAAAATCGAAAGCTATAAATTTAGATATGACTTGGAGTATTACCTACAGAAAGTAGTATAGCTGTTATGCGGTCATGCAAACTCCTTGGCGTAATAAATTCTATTTAAACTATTCCTCGACGATGCAACTTCTGTGACAAATACTAACAAATTTACGCCATAAAAATAAAAATAAATCTGTAACAGTGCAGAATTTCTCAGCCAGAAAATGCGTAATTCAGTACCAAACTCTGAATGCGCTGAAGTCTTATTGCCTTACTACAGCGCCAATGCCTGTACAAATATATTAAATTCCTGTCATGTACAGCAATATACGCAGTAGAAGTCGTTGTTTACTCATGTCTACAGAATTTTTTTCTATTTTTTTTTTATAGAATTTTCTTTCACAATACGCAAACAGTGATACGAAACTCACAGCATGTGCATACACACATCGTCTTCTTCAATATATATTTTGCATGTTCAGTACACCTCATACACTTTCAATACAAATGGATGCTGAGATTTGCATTTGTATTGGTATTTATATAATTGTATTTGTTTGTCTGTCCGTCCGTCCGTCCGTCACTTTGTCACTCCACCCAGCCATCAGTTAAATTTGTATCGCAAAGCATAATGAAATTTTGCAGCATACCCCAAACAATATGTGGAGTCAGTCTACCCAAAGTAGATATTTTTCTATTTTATGGAGCAACATTTTAAGCTCGAATAAGTATGTTGCAAATGCCTTTAAAATTATTGCGCAACACTCGGAATACTTTGAATTTGTATGCGAATGTGTTCTGTTGACAATTTGAGCATATTTCGTAGGCGGCTTTTGCGGTTTTTATGGCTTTCATGCGACAAAAAAAAAAATAAAAAAAAATACATAAAATACAAATGTACTCCTTTCTGTTTTTATTTTATTTTTTGGGCTGACAAAACTTTTTGATATGTTAATGAGTTGTAAATTAAGTTTAATTAAGTTCCATTTGTGTTCATACGAAATGTTTTTCGGTACAGCAACAACAACAATGTTTCATTGTTTGTTACTGAAATTGGTTTGGAAGTTTGAACTGGCAGAGCTTGGCTTGCGGAAGCAGTGCTATTGTGTATCGATTGTGTTTAAGAAATTACAAAAAATGAAAGTGTGAGATGGCATATTGTTCTACAGTTTGAAAGGATAATAAAATTCTATAGGAAAATGTCCTTATGTCTAGTTGTCGTTTGAACAATGAGATCTTGAAGCCTAAAAAGATAAAGTCTTCAAGTTTGTATATTTAGATTCTTATATTTCTTTTTCAGAAAACTTGTATTGAATGTACATGCCAATCTTTCTTCTTTAAGGAGAGATGGCACTATCCAGGCAAAACAATTTATGAAAAAAAAATATGTGTTTTGTCTATATACGAATTAAAAATGCTAGAAGTAAAATGGCTTGAAGTCAAATTGCTTGAAGTCAAATTGATTGAAGTTAATTTGCTTAAAATCAAGTTGCTTGAAGTCAAATTGTTTGAAGTCATATTTCGTGAACTCTAATTGCTTGACATCAAATTGCTTGACATCAAATCGATTGAAATCAAATTATATGACATTAAATTGCTTGGAGTTAAATTGCCTTGAGTCAAATAGCTTGAAGTCAAATTGTTTGACATCAAATTTCTTGAAGTTCAATTGCTTAAAGTAAAATTGCTCGACTTCGAGCTATCCTGTACTCCATTGAAGCTTAACTTTGTATGGGTGTGAAAATATTGATCAACGTATTTGTGTTATATTTTGTATTGCATTAAATTTTCGTGTGCCGATACATTAAAAATGTTGCAGAAGTCTGTTGGTGCAGCTGCTGAGTCAAAATCGTGCACTTACGAGCAGCATAAAGCCTCCAAGAATGGTCGGGAGATCATAGAAGACATTCCTCGTTATTAACGGCCTTCAACGAGTGTGACCGACGACAACATTTATAAGTGAAGGAAATCGTTGCGAAAAGTTTGCTTGAGAGAGATCGGATTGTATGGAGATGTCACGAAAAATTGCCTAACCCAAGAGATATTACCTAAGCAGGTACCAATATTTTCTTGAAAGGGTATATAAGACTACTTCGTTAATATTGTTTAATTCAGTATTATAGCTCAAAGAACTGCTAAAATATTTTTTTTTTATATTTAATTCATTCCATTCAATTCACAGCACTTACCTCATGTGGCGGACTATCATGTTTGATCTTATAATGCACATCACTTGTAGGCACCGGTAACTCACTCTCGCCCTTATCACCACTTGGCAGTTCCAAATCTTCATGTGAACCCCCATAGTCATGTTTTACCACGGTCGGATGATGTATAACATGTTCCACAGTTGTCAACCTAGAAGACTTGCCATGCTCATCAGCAGCAACGCCTTCATAACCACCTGATAAGCCATGTCCATACTCTACATAAGAACTCGGTACAGGCGTCTTAACTTCGCTCTCACTCTTTATATACGTGTATTTGATCTCCTCGGGTACTAGTTCCGTTGCATCACTCCCCACTTTAGCTGCGCCATCACCATTATGCTCCACTATGGGTATATATTGTTTAGCCGAACCAAATGCTGCATGATCCACGTGTGCCTTCAGATTCGGTTGTTGCACTTGTGGCTGTATTTGATGAAACAGTATTGGTGAAGTATTATCCTGTGGACGTTCATCATATTTATACTTCTTCGGCTGACGCTGCAGCTTTTGTTGCATATCCTTGGCCAGCAGATAGGTCAGACCATGTATTTGATCGTCGGGCGATTTACCAATCAATGTCGACAGCTCCTTGAACTCATCGAGATTTTTATAGTCTGGCTTTAGCGACTCTGCTGGTGCATGGTATTCGATTTTGATAACTGGCGGCGGCGCACTGTGTTGTTGCTGTGGTTGCAACAGTTGCAGTTGTGGCTTATCATAATCTTCAGACTTCTGCGAGTAGATTTCATATTTGTAGTGCTCGATGGGCTTAATCTGTGCATGTCCAAATGAGGAACGCACAAAGGAAGTGGGCTCGGGCAGCTTACTCTCCTCCAGCAATGGATCAGGTTTTGATGCCTTAAAGGGTGCGCCAACAATGTGTTCATTGGCTTGTTGGTGCTGCTCTACTGCTAATGCCTGTTCCACGTGTGTGTGTGCTGGTGGCGCCAATTCTGCGGTGTAAGTGTGTTGCAGCACTTCGCTGGAATGCGCTGTTTCGGGCACAACAATCGGATGCGCTATGGCAACATTGGATGTTGTATATTTTGTCAGCGGATAGCTCGGCACTTGTGTATAGACGTAACGCAGTTTTTCGACCACTGGCACCGGTTGTATATGCACTTGCACTGCTTCCTGCTGCTTGGGTACTGCATACTTAATGGTATGTTGCGGTGGTGCAACTGCAGCATGTGGCGCTTTGTAGCCATAGATGGGCGCTGATTGTTTGGCGCTGTAGTAGCTTTTCAGATGATCATAGTCCATTTTTTGCGATGGTATATACTTTATATAGGCCTTGCCGCCGTGTCCATCTTTTATGAGTTGTGTTATGACCTTCTGTACTTCATGTGGCAGCGTGTTGATGGACTTCTTCGACTTAATAGTGGGCGCATCCTTATAGACATACATGCGTTTGCTCTCGTGCGTTTGCTGATCTGTTCGCTGCGCTTCAATTGAAATATCTGCGCGTGACTCAAGCTTTGTGGCATTCGCTTGCGGCTTTGTCTCCATGGTGAGTAGTGTTGGTTCTGCTTCGGCTTTTGTTAGTTTGAGTGACTTGTTTTCACGCTTCGTTTGCGCTAAATTAATTTTTAGCATTTCTGGATTTGCTTCTTTGGCATCTGCTAGCTCGAACTTAATCATTTGTGGTGCAGCGCGTTTGCCACGCCGCGACTTACGAAAGGTCAGCTTATAAGGTTTGCTGCGTGTTTGCATTTTTTGTGGCACTGAAGTGGCATACGTTTGTGGCATGGCAACGACTGGTGCAGGACTGAGTGTTGGCTGCGTTTGTTGTGGTATTTGATTTACTGTTGGCGCCGGCTGTGCTTGCTCTAAATTTCGCACCACACGTGCCTGTGTCTCGCTATTAGCTACATCCAAGGCACGCATGCGTTTGATATAATTTCTGGTCTGTTCATCTGGTTCACGTGCATCACTTTCTATAAAGGGTATCCAATCAACTTTAAAGTTGATGGGTTGTCTTCCGTGTATAGAACGCCGCGTGCGTTGCACTTTGCGCACAGACTTCAAACGTGCATTACGTTTGCCGTCTAGCAGCGGTTTTACTGTAGTCGTGGATGCAATGACTACAACAGATTTTTCAACCTTTGCACGATGCTGTCTTATGAGCGCCTTCTGTGCATCACTGGGCTCCACAGCATCTGTTACCTCAAATCTTAATAGACGCGGTTCTGTGGGTAGTTTTCTATCCTGACGTGCACGTTTTGTGCGCAAATGTGGCGTCTCAGGACTTGAGGCTGCATCGCCTGCTTCAAGTTGTTCATTGTACTTATTGAAGGCATCAAGATAGCTGTCATCCGTTGGATTGCCAATATGCCGATAGCTGCGCTGATTGCGTGTCGTAAAGTAGCGTTGCATGTCCTAGAAGTACATAAGTATATAAGCATGAAATATAATTTTTTTTAATTTTTAAGTGTTTCAAGCTTACCTCATACGTTGCAAAAGTCTCTAGTGAGGGCAGCGTTTGCCATGTCTCAGATGTAGCACATTGTACGCACAATATATGCAGAGAGGCCTGTAAGTGGTTTTATAGGAACAAATATTTAATTTTTTTTAATTTTTTAGGGCAATGTACAGTTGGAAAAAATCTTGGAATCGTAAGAAGCTACCATATAACATATCAAATCATCAAGCTTAAGAATTGCTAAACACTAATGCTATTCAAATTGTTATTGCAGGTGCTTTTCAAACCTGTGACATGTGCAGTGTGCTACTCAAACTATAAGCAATTTAGTAGCATGAAACTATGCTCGACGTTGCCTAACCTATACAAACGAAAGGCAAAGACTGGTTGTAGTAGCGCAAGTTGGGTTAGTCAGTTAATATTATAATTTACAAATAGTTCTACTGTAAATGTGTCCATGTTCTAGCTCTCTCACACTTATGCATTCATGCATGATAAGCCAATTATTATATTTGTAGCAGTTATGAAAAAAGCTATACACCAACAACTCAGTATTCAATATTTCGGCTTACAATTTGAAATTACTCGTTCAATATAACCGCTTTGTAATGCCAAGTTCATTACTTTATAACAAGTGCAACACGAAGCCACAATTTTGCCCAACAACCTTCAAAGTAAAGTCAAGTTCAATGCACATATAACATGTGCAACCGGCAAGCCAACGACTTAATACGCCCCATTTTGAACGCCCACAAACTGAAGCCGCCGTCAAACAGCTGCGTCACAGACAGCACAGAGACAGACAGGCAGACAAATATACAGCATGACAATCTAACAAGGAAATGTTTCAAGTTCCCCGCGGCATCATTTCGATGCAAGTCTTTTTAAAAGAAATACACAGAGAAAAACTCCCAAGACTACGTAGTGACTCAAGTGAAATGCTGGTGCGCGGGGGGCGGCAAAGAAATAACATTTAAATTGCAAATTCCAGTTTCGGTTGCTTTTTAATGCATTTCACATTCATTCATTTTATTTCTTCGCATTTTTTTCCTATATTTTGCAATTTTTCTTATTGGCTTGGTTTTCCGTAGCTGCTTGGTTAGATAATCGCAAATGAAATTTTTCACGCAGAGGTCATAAAAAGCAACTAAAATGAATTATTGCATAAACTTGTTCGCGGTATTGCATCGATTTGTAGTAAGCGTATTGGAAAGCATTTATAGCGGCAAGGATGTAATTAAAAGCGTTGCATGTGGGTTGCCTGTTTGACTTTGAACGAGTTTATAAATGTGGCTTTTCCGCCATTAAACTTTGCTAATGAATTAAATTGAAATGCGCCAAAGGAAATGAATGCATTTTTATTTGTTTAAAAGTCTTGCAACACTGTTTAATAGTTTGCTTTCACTGTGAATGCCATGCACTTTCAATTTCTATGTCAAAATAAGAATTTTTATGTATGAAAAGTGTTCGAAAATGCAACAAAAAACTTTAAAAGAAGTTTTTCCCCCCCCTTTTTTTATTTCGCAAAAGACGAAGCGGAAAAACTGCAATTTATATTCAAAAAATGCACACAAAGCAAGGCGTACCACACGCGCGAATGCATTTCTCACTCGCAACTTGCCTGCTCACTCATACACATACACAGTTGCTCTATCTCGTTTCTAGTCCTCGGGCTTATAAAAAAAAAAAAAAAAAAAAAATTTTAACTAGTTTTCGCTTTTTGAGTTTTAGTCCTTCTTTCGCACTTTCTCTTTGGCTATGTTTCACAACAAGCGTTAAAATAAGCAGCATGCAACAACAATTACGTTGCCACAAACTACAACTGTTGTACAGGACGATTTAAACAAGGACGAAAGTGTATTGGAGAGCAAGCGTGCTAAACGTGCGCATAGATTCTATTTTTATGATGCTTTGTATTGAATTTTAAAAATGCGCGCAAATGAATTGAATGGTGTGCAGCGCAAATGAGACAGCACATTGTTGCAAATGACAGCGTGTTAGAGCGAGTGCGATATATAGTTCACAAGTAAAGTGTTTAAAAACTAGTCAAAAGTTTTATATACTTCGAAACGAAAGTTTTATACGCTTTTGTCATAGAAGAAATTTGTCTATTTTAAAGGGGAAATGTTTGACAGAAACAGAATAGTTTTATAAACTCACCACACTGTGGTGAATTTTTTATATTCTCTGCTGACTATTTTAAGCGTTTGTCCGATTTATAGATAATGGATTTGAATCGTACTAAAATTTTTTTCTAATGTTCTGAATGAAGCAATCATAGGAAGGTGCTCAATGAGCTGTGATGCAACTCTCTTCGAACCAAAAACTTTCTTAAAAAATATTTAAAAGTTTTAGTGTTCGGCAATGTTTCAGCTTAAGTGGACCCACCCTATAAAGATTAACTATGAGCCCGAACTTTACTGAAAAAATCAGATTTTCATATAAAAATTTGAAAATATCTTGGAGTGTTAGGGATGCCGTACTTCAGAATATTTATATATATGCCTCGTCTCATCCAGTAGCTTATGAGTTAACCACGCGCGCCATTTCAATGCACTGCAAACTTGCCGACTAAATCTATCAGCGTAGGGTATTTAAAAAAGAAAAACTGTTAAATAGAAAACACATAAAATTTTATACAACTTTTTCGCACATTTTCCGCTTTTATAGAACTTTACTTTTCTCTACTCTTTCCTCTCTCTTCGTTTCTTACTCTCTATCTGCTCCTTCAGCTATCATTGCAAACGAGAGCAGTGCATGAAACCAAACAGTTAAAAGGACATTTAGACAAGATGGCGTTGTTCAATAGTTCAACGAGTATCCTTGCATGCATATAATGCTAGAAGAAGTTCGTTCAATGTACAAAACTGCAACAAGAAGAAGAAGAAGTGCAATTGCTATAAACATAGCTTTTCAGTTAATCGATCGGTTGAGTTGGTAAACACCTTTTATAGCTTCGTGTTTATGTGCTGCTTGCTTGGATGTAACGTTTGCTTGAAGATGTGTAAATGAATTGGAAATAAATAAATAAGAATAGGATACAAAAATCCAGTTATAACACCAAAAACCTTGTATAATGTTCTTGGAGTACTTAAGTAAACAATTTCAATTGTTTATTTTAATTAAATAAACAGCAAACTAAGTAATGAGTAGCAACTCAATTGTCTCACATTAATTTCAGTAAGAACTACTTGTGAATTTTATTGACTAACTCGACGCAAATCGTAATAATTTTGCGCTTTAAGCTTCGAATCACTAGCTTTAAGTTAAATAGCTGCTTTAACAAATTATATACGCCGTCAATTTGAAGACATAATAAATAATTTTAAAAAATAAAAATAACTCCTAACTGCAACTGCTTGTTAGATGCGACCAAAAAGCCTTTGTACGCTTTCACTTTCAAGCTGCACTCATGCTTCCAAAACCAGCTGAAACTGAAGACTAATGTTGGACAACAGGTTCCATTTTTTTTTGTGTGAGTTTTTTTTGTTTTAATTTTCTTTTCTTGCTGCATAACCTTAAACTCTTCATTCATTTGGCGGGAAGCACTTTCAGCTTTGCAGCGCAGTGCAATGCAATGCAAAATATTCTGAAGTGATTAAACTGGTTGCGCACGCGTCACAACTAAGCCAACTAAATTGCATGTTTACACTGAAGTTGATGAAGATTACGAAGACTTTTAAGCTGGCTGCAACTTGGCTTATAAATATATTAGCTAGTGGTAGTCTACTTGCTACTTTCACGTTGATCCGGCTTTTCAACACTGTGAGACAAGTTTTTTAACCAATTTTTTTTTTTTCATCATTTATTTCTTCAGCTGCCAATGAATTTTCGCTTTGATGCAAGAAACAATTATTGCAACTAGTGCTCGATTATATAAATTATGCATGACGTTGAAGTTATATAATAAGAATAATAAATTATGTAATAAGAAAAAATTGGTACAGTGTTCATTTGTATGAGATGTCATAGGAAAATAGCGAAGCTATTTAGGAACATTTAACATTTTTCACGTCTAATTGACGTATATACATCCATGGGTACTTATAAATATTAAATATTTATCACTATGCAGCTTTCAAATGCATTAGATACAACAATCAACAACAAATACAGAGAAAGAAATATTATTAAAACTAGCCGCATCGTCCACTGCTCTTATTTCCAACTTCCATTCATATTGTTTCTAGTTTGTGGTGAGGAATGTGTAACATTTAGAGAGTATTTGACGTGTGGTTGGTATTGTGTATTTGTATACTTTATATGAGAAAGTTTCACGTGTTTAATTCCGTTTTAAGTAGACATAAATGGAATGGGTTTTATTCCGTTTATTTACTTTCGAAGTCAACGAGAATTTCGAGAGTGTTTGTGCCAAAAACAACTACTCCCCCCCTGGCACAAACCATACAAATTTTTTCTATATTAAATTAATCCATTAATAAATCTGACACTCTTTTATGGGTTCTTGTATGAAAAAAAAAAAACTGGAAACGCCAAATATGTTGTATTTTATCTTAGTAAAATTTTCTATTGAGGCCCAAATCCGATAACTAAAATTGATAGCACCTGCCACAAATTGAGTCAATATTAATATGTCCAACTGTCAGGCACTCCATATGAACAAGTTTATTTATTTAGATTTTCCTTTTCTCTCTTCAGAAAAATAGTATTTTTAATGAAAAAAAGTGCTTCCGTCCTCCCTTTTCTCTTCATACATATAAAAGCACTTATTCGTACAGTGGTAAGTGAGAGAAGCAAAATACTTTTCGTCCTACTATTTTTAGGCGCTGTACCGAAGATACAAGAACCTATTCGTACTGTTCAAATGTATGTAACAGTTAGAAATAATGGTCGGAGACCCCCCCAAAGTTACCCCCATTATGGTCAGGAGTGATAGAGGAGTCGATATAGGCATGTCCGTCTGTCCGTACGTATGAACAAAAGGATCTCGGAAACGGTAATAGATAGAGACTTCGTTCTTTTTGCATTCGACTAGGACTTGGCCGGAATTTTACAAGTTTATTTTAAAATTTTGCCTTCCCTTTGCTACCCTATACAGATTTCAGTTTCAATGGGGGTACAGTGTATCTAAGAAGTAGATTAACCACGACTGCATTGTTCTTTTTTGTTCTTTCTACAATGTTGCTTCTTGAAAGTATTTTTTTGAACCATTGTTCAGCATACTAAATATTTAATTTTGAACCACTTCCATTGTTCAGATTGTGTTGAAATTTTATATGTTAATATACTCTTAAATGTGCCTATTTCTTATATGAGTCCTTTAACTGAGACAAATTCGAAGCATAATTGAACTATTTGCTGCGTTTAAGTTCCTCCACACACTTCTACGCGCTACGCATATGCAAATTGAAAAATACTTCCTGTAACTACTTAATATTCCATGCAATTTTCAAGCACATTTAAATGTGTTTTTCTAACCCAGTTTAAAAATGTTTTCCCCGGCTTCCTTTATCTAATAGTACTCGCATAGAACAAAAAAACTTCGCTATACACCAAACGAAAGTTATCAAAATGCAAATAGTTCAAATAGTTCCTATTTTTTTTTTCCAACTATTTGGAGAACACCATGGACTTTTTTTTTCTCGCTTTTCTCTACTTCAATTTGCGCCAATTTTCCAACAAGCAAACTATTGAATATTGTGTGGAAAAACAATTACAGGCATTTGCATCGAGCATGCTTTGGCATGTTCCATGTTATAGAGTTCTCCTACTGCCTTCCTATTTTTTTCATACCCAACACTTATCCAATCGTTCTGCCTTAGCGTGCAGCAAACAATTAGCCAAGTTTTTTGGCCCAGTTTTCATTTCCTGTTTTAGTTACTGTTTCGCTATATTCTGTACGTTGTACACCCCCCTTCGTCGTATATAGATGCTTTCTATTTTTTAAACGAATTCAATATTGCTAAAACAACAATGAAAAACAATAACGAAAGCAATTATATAAGCTAAAAGTGCAATTGGCATTGCAACAACCGAAAAAAAGAAATAAAAATAAAAATTTAAATAAAAGTTACCGAGCTGAGAAATAAAAATCCGGCAGTGAAAAAAAAGGAAAAACAATTACAACAAATTAATGAAAACAATTGGCGAGTACATTTGTGGTTGGCTTTTGCATTGCAAAGGATATTGAAAGAAAAGTGAAAAAGGATTTTAAAAAAGAAGAAAAAATTTAACAGAATTTATTGAAATTGGTGAAAAAGTGACGAAGATTTAAGAAGTGCACAAAAATTGACTTATAAGTGGTGAGTGAGACAGAATTTTAGTCTGCTTCAATTTCACTTTACAAATCTTCTCCAATAAGCCCTTTCTTAAATGCTTTCATATCTCATACACCGCACTTCAGTTCCTCATAATTAATATACAAACTCCATCATGCAACATTAACTTTAAAGACTAAACAGTCCATCCACAGCATTCGCAATCTGTAGGAAATCAAAATTTATGCTTAACTGCATCAGTGCAAACGCTGGCACCATATGTGACCCTCCTTCCTGTCGCCAGCATGAATGAAACCGAACGAAATAAAAACAATAAAATATGAATTAATAAACTCTCAACTGAAAATCTTATAGCGTTGCAATATTTAAATAAAACATTGTCATACATGAAGTCGCTTCATATATGTATGGTCCTCCTCGACGTGAAGGGCGACCGACCTCCGTTCGAAATGGAAATTAAAATTTGCAAAAGACTTTCATGAGCGGAAAAATGTAATTTTTCACAACGTTGCACGCAGTGAAGTTGTGCTGTGCAGTAAAATGCACCAACGTTTTGCAAGGTGCAAATAAATTATATGCTACACGTTTGTACGTTATTGGTTTGAGTTGATAAAATTTAATTTGAAAAAAGTTTAATAGAGAAATTCCAATTTCTAAATATATGTTTCATGTTTAAATTTGTAAACGTGGAGTAAACAATAATTTGAAATATATGTTCCATATACCAAACTGTTTCATTTTTTACATAATGCATAACTTTATGAGTTTAGAGAAGTTAATAGGAATCTTGCAGAAGAATATTTAGAAAAAATTAAACACAAACGAAATATTTTAAATATTTTGCTTCATTTGCCACATTGTGCCATATTTTACATAGTGAATAACTTCATGATTGTGGAACAACTTCATGATTGTGAATATTAGGTAAATATTCCATATTCACACAATTCATATTTAAAATATATATGTTCCATATTTCAAATTGTTTCATTTGTTACATTATGCATATTTTTATGAGAGACAATTTAAACAAAATTCAATATTAAAAAAATATTGATTTAAAATAAGTGTTCCATAGTTCAAATTGTTTCATATTTTACATTGTGCATAACTTTATGTGTAGAACAATAAATGGTAAACCTTTACAGGAATAATTAATTGAAATTAAACATTAATTTATTAGTATTTATAAATGTTTCATATATTAGTTTGTTCCTTAATTTATAATTTGAATAAATTTATGAGGACGAAGGAATTAATAGAAATTATTTACGGGAACATTTAGACAGAATTAAACATCAAAAGAAATTTAGCTTAAAATATATATGTTCCATATTTCAAATTTTTTCATATTTTACGAATATTTTTGTAACTGTGGAACATTAAATGGACCATATTAAACATAAATAAAAATTATATTTTAAATATATGTATGTATGTTCCATATTTCACATTCTTCAAAATTTTACATTGTGATAACTTTTTGAGTATGGAATGATGGGATGGGAATTTTATACAACAATATTTTTAAATGAATTTAACCAAGAACAAAATTCAGATTCGAAAGATTTATGTTTCAAATTTCATATTGTTCCATTTTTACATGGTGTATAGGGTTATGAGGGAGTAGCAAATAATGGAAATCATTTACAGAAATATGTAGACGAATTTAAACATAAAGGAAACTTAAATTATAAATATTTGTTTCATATTTCACATTGTTCCATTTTATATATTGTGATAATATTTATATTGTGAAGTCATTAATGAATATTCTTTAACATATATGTAAAAAAAATTGGACAGCGAGATTCAGATTTGAAAGAGGTTCTTGCATATTTCATATTGTTCCTTATTTTATTTTTTGAATAGCGTTATGAGGATGCAGCAAATAATGAACAACATTTACAGAAATATTTAGTGGAAATTTAACTTAAAGAAAGTTATACATATATAAAATATATGTTTCATATTTCACATTGTTGTTTTTTTTAAATACAAAAATGTCTTATATTCTCCAAGTTCTTGATTTTTCTATGAACTGTCAGACAGGTGGACGACAGGTGAACCACTTGACTTTTGATGCTGATCAAGAATATATAGTAAATACTTCATGGGATACGTTTTGCCTGCTTCTGCCTGTTAGATACATTTGTTAAAGGAATAAAATGAAAATGAAACAAATGCATTCATGCTGAGCTCTAATTTCTTTTTATTTTAGCATAGCTTTTTTTACTGAAGTTTATATTATGAAAAATATTAACTATTTTCTATGACAATTCCGAACAGTTTATGCATCTTTAAGTTAGTTAAACTGTTTAAATGAATTGAAAATAAATTAGAATAATTATTATAGCTTAAACTGTTTTTTATATTTAATGTATCTCTCTTTTTTTTTTTGCTAAAAATTAACCCGTGCTGCAGCGGGTACTTGATGCATTAATTAACACACGGCTTTTACTTACAAGCAACGCCAAGATAGACGTTGAAGTGACCATCTTCCGATGAAGACACAATGTGTCGTTTGTTTAAGGAAATTTTTTAACGATGCGTAAAATTGCACTTAAACACTTTTGTGGAAGAGAATTTCTTTTACTTTTTATATTTTAAACTGTTTAATTTTAATAAGTTCCTTTTTGTTGGAAGGTGCTTTCAAACGTTTTGACACAATTTTATATAAATTATTTGCAAGCACACAATTTTTTTATTTAATTTTTAAAAGGCTTTTCTTTATTTATTTATTTTTTCCAATTTTTTATTGTTTTAGCTTTCAATTAGTGTACTCCACGCGTTTCTTTAGTAACCGTACGCTTGCGCGTTACAATGCCAACTGCGATGTGCATTTTCGCGCCACTTGAGTTTTGTTTTTCACCAAAAGTTTTTCCAAACAACACACAACACTAAAGCAGCCAGTTTTCCACGTTTATTTCCATTTTCAAAGCCGCTTAGACTGCCATCATCGTCGTCTTCAACGTTGTTGTAGCTGCTCTTGCCACTTTTTCAGACGCATTTTTCATTTGCAGTTCGCAACTGCAAGTTGCACTTCAAATGCTTCACAGCTGGCCATGGCTTTGCCCCTGCTGACTGCGCCTATACTTGGATCTTCTTGACCATAATATCTTTTTTTCGCATACCTATTTGTATATGTTTTATTTTTTCGCGCTGGCAATTTATAATATTTACGCGTTGTACGTTTAGAGTTATTAGCTACAGTTTGCGCCTTCGTTTAGCTGATAACTGAGTTGTCTACAATATTTGTTTTTTTTTCGTTTATTTTGGGTTTCAGATTTCAGTTACTTTGTGGATTTGTGCGTTTATCTTGTATCTGATTTGGCAAAGTAATTAATTTGTTAAATCGGATTTATTTCGCATGCGGTTTTAGTTTTATTCGCGCTTGGATTTCCTGCTGCTTTGGCATGTGAGTTGCTTGTTTGTGTTGGTAATAAAATTTAAGTGTTTTAGAGTCACATGAAGTTTTATTTGTTTGTTTTTTTTTTGGGATTTTTGCATAAGTTATGTAAGCGTATGGTGTCATCAAAGTGTAATATTAGAAATTGTGGAAATTCCCTCAGAAATTAACATTTAATATACTATATATAGATACAATTTGAGGCTATTGTGTTGTAAACAGTTTGAGAAGCACATATGTCATAGGTTTGAAAAGCACTAGCAATGACAGTTTGAATAGCATTAGTGTTTAGCAATTTTTAGCTTAGAAATTTAATTTTTTTTTAATTCAATTGCGAAAAGTTTCAAAATGGAACACTTCTACGCTTACTAAAATAATTCTTGAAGTGTTTATGCCAACTAAAATCGCTCCACATTACTAAATTAACAAGTAGCTCTCGCTGCGCTGCTTATTGCTTCAATCATCCCATAAACAACAACAAATTTCGAAGTGGAAACTGTGTTCATAAATCAGAGAAATGTCATACACACAGACAGACAGAATAATGTGCATAATCAATTGGTCGAGCATTGGTCGAGTTCTAAGCGTATGCAGCATGTCTTAGGCAGCCATTTTGGTTAGTCAAACGGAAACGCCATTTTGGTCAACTATTGCAAGTGCTATAATGCAGCAACGGTAATTAGATTTCGAACGGCATATCAAGGAAATTACAGACTACAGAAATTAAATCACAACATCTTCAAGTAATTAGCTGGCATTTAGCTCGGAAGTAATTTTTCAGCGTTTGCTTAACTAAATTGACAAATGGCGTCAACAGCATTCATTTTGTAAAGTGGAACTCTTCCGAGTCAATATATGCGATTTCCTTGTCAAACAACAAATAGTGGAGGCCAATTGACCAAGTTTAAGACGCAAGAGTTACACATTTTCTTAGCAATCGGTTAAATCCAAATTGAAATTAAACACAGCGGTCGGTTGGTTGGTTGGTCGCTTGGCCAAAACAATTTAACCAATTATCGTTTTTTTTTGTTGTTGCGATGAACATGATGTCAAAATGTCGCCGTGGCAAACAATTAAATTGGCAACACGCACAAGAGTCGTCTTTACATTGTATGTGCCACAGCCTCTCCGTATCTGTGGAAACCAGATGTTTGCTTCCCCGACTTGATGCTTTTGAAGCTTAGTTGGTTAAACTTCCGCAAAATGCATATCAGTCGGTCTGTCTGTATGTCTGTCTGAGTGTTTTAGACTGCGTTGCTGCAATCCGCATCCGCATGCAAGTTTTTCTGCTACTCGTCCGCTGCCTCCCTCGCAACCATGAATTTAAGTACTTCTGCTTCTTAAGCCGATTTCAAGCGCATCTTCACATAAATCTTTCTTTTCTTTTGCTGCTCTGTGAAAGTCTTAGATGTTTTATTATTTTTTTACTACTTCTGCTTCACTTCCGAAATTGCTTTTGCAACATTTCTATTTATGCATCTGCAATAATATTCGATGCCAGCAAATCTTTTTCGGGTTTTCCTCCCCGCTGATGCGATTACAATCGTTGGTAATAAAATAATTTGTTTGCTACTCGTTCATCATCGAAGTCAGCGCAGCGCAGCATCATTATCAACTTCAGCGGATTTGGCGGCTTTGGCGGTTTTACTTTGGCGCGTGCGTGACATGAACGCTGATCGTGAATATTGTCAGTCTTAGTCTTTTTTCGCTTATACCCTTTACAAGTAATGTGCACAGGCTGTGTACAGTTTGAGAGAGTGTTTGGAATTCATCAGTTAATGCATTAATCTTCAGTTAATCAATATTGTAAGGTGCTTAGTGTGTGAATAATATAACAATCAAAATATCACTAGTGATATTTTTTTTACATCTACTAATCTGCATCTCATTTTCAGCTTGTGACATTTGCAGTGCATTATTGCTGCGTTTATACCGTGTTTAATATTTTTCCTATTTTTACTTTTTAATATTATTTCTTTTAGCAGCTTACATAATCGCATTTATTATGTTCATGCGCCATCATCATCAGCATCGTCAGCATACAATCTATATTAATTCAGTGAACCTTTCACATTTCGCTTGTCGATTGTTTTGCTGAGCTGATTGAATGAGTTCCACTAATTGCCATGGAAATTGCGATGATAAAAAGGTCTTATATGCATATAATACGCAGCATTGAGTTAGTAGCTTGTTGCCTCGATTTCCTATATAATCTTCACTGCATACATAATATTGTAGAATTTATTATGTTGCAATTATTACAAGACATGCATAATTTTTCAATTTGATAATTTGCCTATTAATGCGTTTATTCGATTCGTGTTTAATTTATGTGCGTGCATTGCAACCAACAACTCCGGGTTCATATATCCGGTTTGAACTCGGAGTTAAGTGCTTATTTGTGGGTGCAATTTTTTGCAGATGATAAAATAGTCAAGGATGCTACATTCGTGATTGTATAATATTTTTTATATACTATAAACAGTGGCGGATTTACGAAATAAAAGCTTAAGTCAACAAAAGCTATTTGGGGCAGCGTACTTCTTCCAAACTCTGTACATAGTAACAGGTAATCTGTAGAAGGTGTAAGAAAATCCAAATTGGCAAATTTGAAGCCTTTATTTATTATAGTCTTCAAGCTCTCAATATTCAAAGTGAGAGCTAGACAGACGGACTTGTCTATATCGACTCAATTTTTGATGCTGATCAACCAGCAGACTTTTTCCTTGCCTGAAGTCTTATGTCATTTGTTAGCTCTTCCAAACTGGCTGGTGTTAGTGGAACATTCTAACTGTAAGGTGCTTTGGTCACAGTCTTTCTAACTCTACTTCGTTGTTTCTGAAGATGTGCAGCGAATAATTGCAGAAAATTGTGACTGTGAGGTGCTTTGAACACTATGTCTACCACTGCTTTGTTGTTCCTGAAGTAGTGCAGCGAATGAGTCAGTTTTCTTTTGATTATTGTGACATCAATGCTCAATAGGCGATTGAATGGCAATAAAACATCGAGCTGGGCGTATTAAATATTTTATAGCTCTCCATAAATCGCATGCAGGTCCATTAGGATAAGCATTAATCAGATAGTCTGCAATCGCATCGATTTTCAAGTCAATAAGTCTTTATTTTACTTTTCTTTTAAACTCTTTTAAGTGCTTTATCGACTGCAAGGAAGTAAAATTGTGGCCACAGACGTCGAAGCATTTTTTTCTCATTACCAAACTCACGAACTTCTCTAGAACATGTTTGAAGTTTTTAGAGGAGTTGCGATGTTTGCTGCTTCATGAATTTTCCAGCTTAACCATTCGACCGTACCGTCAAAATCTCTTTCGGATTTTATTTCTATATTTGGGTCTACTTGACCATCTAACCATTGCATTGGAATAGTGAAAAGTTTGAGTTCTTGCTATGAAGATTTCATCTGATCATATTAAGATTGACTGGAAAATTGATTTCGTTGCGCATTGTGGAATGATCGAAAAATAGCTTGTTTTTCATCTATCGACGTTACGCCAGTTGGTGATATCTAGTATATCCGGCTGACGATTTGGGTCAAACGGAAAGTACGTTAGACTTCCTGAAGTTAAGATTGAGTAATTACTTGCTTGCAAGCACTTCAGCAGTTCGAGTCCTTTCGGATTGTTGTTGTTCTAGCTCCGCACCATTGATTCTTCGCATTTAAATCACCATCAATGAAAAAGCAGATTCACAGTGCATCAAATATGGTTTGAACCGTGCTACCAGTAATTGCAGGTGCTAACTTGAGCTCAGAGTTGTGGTGTAGAACGTTGCCAAAAATGGCAGGTGCTGTTTTT
This sequence comes from Leucophenga maculata, assembly GCA_035044805.1. NCBI lineage: Eukaryota > Metazoa > Arthropoda > Insecta > Diptera > Drosophilidae > Leucophenga > Leucophenga maculata. Next base: position 578,965 of record JAWNNP010002289.1, read on the forward strand.
CTACGAATTCTGACATCTTTGCAATTGTCGGAAGCAGAATTATTGAAACATAGCTTGTTTTCATTAATTAATCGCTCAAAAGCAAGCAAAATGTATACCGGGAGAAGATGTGTCGCGAGAGCTTGCTAGCAGCAATTTGACAATGCGAAATGGATGTTTCTCGTAGAACTCTGCGAAAATGGGTCACATGCAAGGATCATGCTCAGCATTTTATATTTGTCGATTTGAGGTCATAGCTTGTGCTAAGCATTCGAAATATTTGCAGCAACTGCAACTCGTTTGGCCACTAGTTGCCTTGCAGGTGCAATAATTGCAATTCTTTGTCTTCAAAATATTTTTCATACTCCCCTACCCATTGTACAAATTTTTAACTAAAAAATTGCCTTAAATTAAACACTCCACGCTGTTCATTACTCAAGTTCAGCCACAGCGCCATTGCACTACAAAAAATTGCCATTCACAACGAACAATGACAATAAGTGCTGATAAACGAAACAATAAATGCTTACAATTTAGTTGAAAATCATTTCTAAAAATAGCAAAATTATTTTTCCAATTACACCCTACATATCTATCAACATTTCTACGCCCATATTTTCACATACTCCTGCAATCATTCGCACAATTAAAAATTGCCATCAAATTGTATGGAATTACAAAAGCATTTAAGCGTACAAATAATGATAGCACACACAAAATTGGCAACAATGCCAAGAAAAAGATACAAAATAGAAGAAAAAAAAGAAAAGAAAAGAAAAAAAATCGATTCAAGTGTATCTAACTATTTGACTTAAAAAAGAAAAAAAAAAAATAGAAATAGACAACTAAGCAAGTGGAAAAAAAATTGCAGCAATTAAATTGGCAAATTGTCTACTGTCAAGTTCGAGCAGAATCGCAATGTGAAACCGAACCGAAAAAGGGCACAGGCCGGCAGTTTTTCTGTGAAATGGAGCCTTAAATGAGTTTTCAGTGTCTTCGAGCAAACGAGTCAAGTCAAGTTGATGGCATCGCCGAAATAAAATGCGCCAATTTGGTAAAGTATTTAGCAGTGCAGAGTCTATGTACGCCGCAAAAATTTGGGCATATTATGGGGCGCTGTGCTACGTCAATAAATTTAATGAACCGCATGCCTTGCTGCAATTTTTAAAGCTACAATTTGAGAAATTGCTTCGAATTCAATAAATGTCAATTTAATTGATTTACCAATATTTGTTGCAGCAGCAGTAGCTTCTACGCTCATCTAAATTTATTTGAATTTTAAGAAAATTCGGTTTTGAACGAAAAATTTGTCTTAAGTGCTGCTGGTTTCGAAGGATAAAATATGCTTTTGTTATTTATTTTTGCAAATTTAATATAGAAGAAAATGTATTTGAAGTTGCATCATGTGTTGTCGTTTGTGGTTCACTTTATTGCTTGAATAATTTATTTAAGAAAAAAAAAATAGATAAATTTAAATTAAAGTCGTTTTAAAGTTTTATTAAAAGTTATACATAGCAGCTTTATGTCTGCTTAAAGACTATAAAAGATGAAGGCTTTAAGTTTTGACTACTTTTTCTGCTACAAATAACTTGTATGCCATGTAAGTGCCAACCACTCATATAAGTCTCTCCTTCCTTTCATAATAAAAATTTGTTCTTCTTGATATGACAAATGTCTTCTAACTGTCACTAATCATACTCTGTCATAAGCATATACGCCACTTGCAAATTTATGCATCAATTTGAATAGAGCAGACCACATTTCAACACCTATTTCACAGCCAAGAAAACCAGCAATCAGTCTCAAGAAAATGTAAGCACAGATTTACCAAAGTCTAAATTAATGTACCAACTTCGTCCAGCCAGGCAATATTTGACAATCTCAGTTTGTACATGGTAACCACGTCGCTGCAGCTGACAGAATTGCATATAGCTACGTTGAAGCTCCTTGTCTTGCTTAAGTTTTGTATTAAGATGTTCACATCTTCTCAAAGTCAAAGTATTTTCATTTACATGCAGTCGTAAAGCGTTGAAAATTCCTTAAGTGCCAACTAGTTATGCACTCGATTCGGTTAAACTTGCACACACGCACACCAAGTTATTGCACACATTGAGTTACAAAACCGCGAAGTGTATCTGTGCAGCTGAGTTGAGTGCTTGAGTACAATGTCCGTCTGTCTGTCTGTGTGTATCTATCTGCCTGTCTGCAAGTGTATAACCACAATTTACTTAACAAATTTTGCACACAGAGACGTGGTCGAATGCTGTTCAAATTCTGTGTGCAACATTGTCTAATGCAAGTTTGTCTATTTTTCGGCGTCTAAAGGAAAATTTAATTCAATCATTTTCTTAAAAAAATAAATTTTAGCAAATATCCTTATGCACTTAATTATTTTGACACTTAATTATTTCATTTGCGGTTGTGCAAGGACATCTTCATGTAAGGCAAAGCTTTGTTTCAATTGCCAAAAAAAAATAAAAATACTTTTTAGAGTTTGAGCGAAAAAACTTATTTAAATCACCTTTTTTTATCTCGTTAAACGATTTTCTTTTATTTTCCACTCTCTCTCTCTCTCTCTCTCTCTTGGTTTTTCGTCTATTTGCATGATATCCTTTTGTACTTTGTAGCACTCTGTCTCTGAAACGCTTTGTCGCTTTGTCTGATGATTTTGTCGCAGTCTCATTTACAATATTTGTCAGTGCTATACATACAGCTAGACAAACAAAAGATACGTAAGTAGTTAGATACATAGATACATATACATAGATACATTTGCATGTAGTTAGATAGACGCCCAGACGCGCGTTGCGGCCTGTGACATTAGGTTAGACAATGCCTGACTCTGATTTTAATTCTGTGCAACTGTCTGCCGCTGGTTTGCAATTGTTCGTTAACAGGGTCGGATGGATGAATACTTTTTTTAAGTGAGATACTTTTTGTATTAGATACTTTTTATCGTTTTAACAAAAATTATTTTAAATTTCTTGAAACGAATTGTTGAAGTAGATCAGGTGCTAAAAGCCTGATTCATAAACTTAAATCCAAAATGTTTTTAGTCAGAAAATTTGTGTCTACAAAGTTAAAGAAAGAAACTCATCTCTTGCGAAGCAAACCATTCATGAAGCCATATTTGAATGTCTCATAAGCATCAATATACTACTTAGTGAACGCGTGATCCATCACCGAAAAGAGATGGTAATCAGAAATAGTCAGGACTGGCATTATTTAGCACCTACAAGTTGAGTGCCTTAAAGAAGTTTTAAGCCATATTTCATGCATGCGATAATACGTTGTCGTGTAGGAAGTTCGATTACCGTCTCTTTCCTGATCCTCTTCCATGGTTTTTTAATACCCAATGACTCAGGAAGTTCGTTTACTTGAATGTCTACCTTATCCAAACTGGTCCTCAAACCTTTATGATCCGATTTTCATGCTTCTTGTCGCTCAATACAAAAAAAAAACGTCATGATGTAATGTAATGTAATGTAATGTAATGTAATGTAATGTAATGTAATGTAATGTAGTGTAATGTAATGTAATGTAATGTAATGTAATGTAATGTAATGTAATGTAATATAATGTGTAAGGTGTAAAGTGTAATGTATAACGTGTAATGTGTAAGGTGTAAGGTGTAAGGTGTAAGGGTAAGGTGTAAGGTGTAAGGTGTAAGGTGTAAGGTGTAAGGTATAAGGTATAAGGTATAAGGTATAAGGTATAAGGTATAAGGTATAAGGTATAAGGTATAAGGTATAAGGTATAAGGTATAAGGTATAAGGTATAAGGTATAAGGTATAAGGTATAAGGTATAAGGTATAAGGTATAAGGTATAAGGTATAAGGTATAAGGTATAAGGTATAAGGTATAAGGTATAAGGTATAAGGTATAAGGTATAAGGTATAAGGTATAAGGTATAAGGTATAAGGTATAAGGTATAAGGTATAAGGTATAAGGTATAAGGTATAAGGTATAAGGTATAAGGTATAAGGTATAAGGTATAAGGTATAAGGTATAAGGTATAAGGTATAAGGTATAAGGTATAAGGTATAAGGTATAAGGTATAAGGTATAAGGTATAAGGTATAAGGTATAAGGTATAAGGTATAAGGTATAAGGTATAAGGTATAAGGTATAAGGTATAAGGTATAAGGTATAATATAAGGTATAAGGTATAAGGTATAAGGTATAAGGTGTAAGGTGTAATGTGTAATGTGTAATGTGTAAGGTGTAAGGTGTAAGGTGTAAGGTGTAATGTGTAAGGTGTAAGGTGTAAGGTGTAAGGTGTAAGGTGTAAGGTGTAAGGTGTAAGGTGTAAGGTGTAAGGTGTAAGGTGTAAGGTGTAAGGTGTAAGGTGTAAGGTGTAAGGTGTAAGGTGTAAGGGGTAAGGTGTAAGGTGTAAGGTGTAAGGTATAAGGTGTAAGGTGTAAGGTGTAAGGTTTAAGGTGTAATGTGTAATGTGTAAGGTGTAAGGTGTAAGGTGTAAGGTGTAAGGTGTAAGGTGTAAGGTGTAAGGTGTAAGGTGTAAGGTGTAAGGTGTAAGGTGTAAGGTGTAAGGTGTAAGGTGTAAGGTGTAAGGTGTAAGGTGTAAGGTGTAAGGTGTAATGTGTAATGTGTAATGTGTAATGTGTAAGGTGTAAGGTATAAGGTGTAATGTGTAATGTGTAAGGTGTAATGTGTAATGTGTAATGTGTTATGTGTAATGTGTAATGTAATGTAATGTTAGCACAAATTAATATGATTTACTGACGCCTTGCGCTCAAACCGGCACTGTTTTCAGAGCCTTGAAATATCAAAAGAGCGAGTTTCTATTTCTCTATGTTGCACTGCGGAAAAATCTTTTGCATTTGCCTTATTTTAAAACGCAATTCTAACAAATTAAAAGTTCAAATTCACTTTACCTCGAAAACTACTAAATTTCTTACAGCGTACAAACACAAATGTAATACCTACTCGTTACTAGGATTGAATAGCCTTACTGAACTGTAGCCATTTACCAGAAGTGATTTAACAGTTTTAAATAAAATTGAATGTGATTGCGGCGAATTACATTTTGCTTTGTTAAACAAACAGGAAAAAAATCCTAAAAAAAGCAACAGCAACAACAACAACAACAATAAAAAACAAACTACCTAAAAGGTTACTAAAAACAAAAGGATGCCTCAAACATTTGCCGAGATTGAAGCTACTATCAAGTCTAAAAGTTGCTGCGGCAACAACGTGCCTGGCTTAGTGTGGCCATATGTGATACATGAAGGATCAACTCGGCCAAAAACCGCTGCAATTTATATTATAGCAGCGTACCATGTCATGCCAGAAATAGAGAGAGAGAGAGAGAGAGGAATAGCACAAAGTACGAATAATATAAAAAAGTAAATGCTGCAAATAGTAAATGCTTCATGTCTATTTCTCTATGCAAAGTGTCATTTGTCGCCTTTTGTTAGGCAGCACTACTACTGCTAAAGCAGGACGCGTGTAAGGACGTGCTAGACAAACGTGATTTTTCAGAAAAGTAATGTGTAGAAAAATGCTAAGAAGTAAAATATAAAACGTTTAATACATTCGAAGCGAAACTTTAATACACTGCAGAAGAATTTTCAAATAGAAATTTAGTCGAGGAAAGGACAGCCTTTGATGCTTTCTACTTTTTCGGTAATGAAGCCACAATATGTGCTTTACTTATATACGAAACTAAGCTGCAAAGATTCTTATGTTTCTTATACCGTCCCCGTTTTCGTTTCGGTATGTGCTTTCAAATAGCTATCGTCATACAGCTAAAGCTTCGAATGCTCACTGCAATGCATAACAAACTGTCTTACATTCCAATAATGCACTTTACACACTACATATGTAGGGTAATAGAAAAAATGATCAAGAAAATCTGTAATGCTGCAGGACAACGACCAGCAATCAGTAGTTTAGTGCGCATTTTAGATGGGGCGTGGTTAGAAGATGAGCTGCAGAAAGCAAAAAAAAAATCACCCAATTGCAGGCATACACAGACAAACATCCACTTATATTATCAGCAACACATTCCCCCTCTCACTTTTCCACACTCTCTCTCGCTGTTAGTTAGAAGCAGTCATTTGCCGCTGCTACTTTACTTTTGGGATTATTTTGTGATTTATGCGGTCTCTTCGAGATGACATGCAGATTTAGATTAAGAGCCAAGCCGAAAAAGGAATTTAGTTAGTTAGCAGTTGCGGAGGGTAGTTTCATGTAGAAAAGGAAGCAGCAGCAGCCAGTCACCCAACAAGGACATTGAGCGCATAAATTTAAGTGGCATTTGAGCTGCTCGGCTGCTATTGTTATGGGGGCGTATGAGTGATATTTTAGTTTTACGTTTATTCATTTTGGGTTTTTGGTTTCATTTCGTTTCTTATTGTCTATGTCGTCTGTGGCATTAAGAGATTTTGATTTTGAATATACATAGTAGAGCGAGCGCACTCACATAAACACAGAATCACTATTAGTGCAAATTAAATGTGTATAGATTTGATTTGATTTGATTGCTTTCTGCGGTAGTAGCGCAAAAAGCGATAAAAGTTTAATTAATTAACTACAACGCTTAGCGTGGTTTTATTAATTGTTTTTCTGCTTAAGCGAGAAGTCATAAATCTTATTCCTTCAAATGCTATTGCACAGATTTCTATTGCGAAACTAAATAATTTAACAGAAAAATAAACACTTTGTCGTGCGGTTTCTTGCACTAACAGACATACAGAAAAGAACTTAAGGACTTTCCTAAGACTGCCATACTACAGTGTCTGGCTGCAAATTGCATATAGACAAAGTTGTGCTTAGAATGTCAGACAATATCCGCTGCCTTAACTGTGGCTACCTTTCTACAGGAGCAAACTTCAAGCACAGCAAAAGGAGTATGGCTATGTGCATTCTGCTCAACTCAACTTCAAGTCATAACAACTGCAATCTATTGTCAGGTTTGTCTCTGTTGCTGCTGCTGCTACTGCTACTGATTGAAATTCTTAACAAAAAATGCTATTTTCCACATTGACTGTGTGTGTGTGTGTTTGTGTGTGTAGAGCTGATAGCTTATTTTGTATATGTATTGTATTCTCATCATCTTGTAGTAGTAGTAGTTATTATTATTTTGATTATATTTTCTTGTTGCTCATCATTTGTTTGGTTTGGTTTTGTGGCGATTCTTGTCATTGTTGTTACTGCTGCATATGCATTGTCAGTTGCAGTCTTAGTCTTGCTATTGCTTAGATATATATAATAGATACATTAATATCTGTAGCATACAATAAGATAAATATTATTTGGAAGTGAAATTAAAATGTTTTGTATGGAATTTAATATACGCTGCTCGCCACTTGAATACCTCAAGTCTGTGCTCTATTCAAGATTGCCTTAATTTTTATTTAAATTAAAGTTCTTTTAGACGTTTGGAATATTTCCGCCAATTCCCGATGTTAGTAAAGAAACTATGCGTCGTATAGACTTGGAGAAAACCTGCTACAAGCAAAGGATTCATTGAGAAGTTCTACTTTAACTCATACATTTCGCATAGCAAATATCTCTTGTTCAGCTGAATGATCGGGGCTTTCCTGTGCAATACTTACAAGTAAACCAAAAAAAAAAAAGGCATTATATACATTATATATTGCCATAATCTGCCAAATTCTTTAATATATTCAGTTGTGATATGATATAAGCTGAGCGTTTGAAATTAGTTTCGAAAAAATATTTGCATACTTTTAGGCATTGTTTGAACGTTTGCATTGCACATCACTGTTAAGTTAACAGCTGTTCAATAAAAAGTAAAGAGCTTCAAATTCAACTGCTAACAGAAATTAATTTAAAAAAAATGAACTGAAATCGAAATGTTCGACTTTTATATACCCTACACACAAGAAAATATTTCTTAATTTGAGTTCAACTTTACTTTAAGCAGATTTGTCTTCAACTCATACTTTAGCTTCAGCTTACAAGAACGCAGCATTGCAAAAGAATTGGAGCTATAGGTGAGTTCCCTTTTTTTTTTTTTTTTTCTAGCAAGAATTGATTTAACATATTTTGCTCAAAGACAAAGCATTAAGCTTTATTGAATACATTTTTTTGCAACACGAAGTGCGTTGAACTTATTCAATTTGCAATTTTTAGTTTTGCTAAACATTTTCTGCTGTCAACTTTTCGATTTTTCACACTTGAGCAGCAAAAGAAAGAAAGAAAGCAAGCAGAATCAACGAGAGAAAATAGCAAAAACCGGAAGTTAGCACAATTTCAAAGCGGAAATGCAATTTTGAGGTTATGCTGCATTTGTCTCACAGCTTGTCGCGCAGCTAACGAGTGATGGCTTAAACGAATGAGCTAGTGAGCTGGCGATGTTAGTGTAAAATGGGCGTGGAGGCGTGGCTGCTACTTTGAAAGCTGCTGTTGCTGCTGCTGCTGCTGTGGTTGAAAGCTTCGTTCGAATGTTTGGTTCGTTGCCAACACTTTGTGCATATATCAACTGCACTTGGCAGTCGCCCGACAATGACATGCAGCCGCCAGTGCCAGAATTTCGATAGCATACGAAAATATATATATATATATATAGCTTCATGTATAACTTTTATATCCGACTTGTACTTTTGACTCCATGTGTTTGTGTGTGCGTGTCACGCCTTTTTTTTTTTTTTTTTTTGTGGTTCTCGTACATACACAGAAAATAAAATATATATTTCACACTCTTTTCATGTTCAATGCTTTGGGGTTTTTTTTTTTTTTTTTTGTGTACACTTTTCAACAAAACGATTCTCTATTTTATTTTCAATATTTTTTATTTTGCTAAACGATTTTTTTTTTATTACGCTACACAAATTTTTTGTTAAGGAGTATTTTTGGTTTGTTAAAAATGACTACGAAGTTAGAGAATCCAAGTCGATTATGGAATATTCCACACTATTCTCTTTCCGAATAGTGTGTTAGTTCCATAAATTAAATTGGCTGCCCAGAATAGCATCTATTTTAAATAAACATAAACTGGCTAAACACCAACGCTATTCAAACTGTCATTGCTAGTGCTTTTCAAACCTATGACATATGTGCTACTCAAACTGCAAGCAATTCAATTGCCTCAAACTATATCTTTAAAGAGTATAACTACTTCGCTTTTACTCAATGAAAATTTTATCAAACTTTTTTTATAGCTTTTTTTCCTCAGCACAAAGAAATGCATTGTTGCTTCTATTTATTTGCATATAAATTATTCAATTGTTCTCTTAACAGCGCCATCGTTAGCTATATTCACACTCATAGTTCTTTGTCTGGTTGCCATAGACACATCTTATATGAATTCTAAATAATTTTTTTTTTTTTTAATGCATTTGATAAGCCTGCATAATGCATTTCAATTGCAATTGATTTGGCAATTGTAGCAGCAACATTTCAAGGCGTGCCAGAGAACAGCCACTTGCCACAACATTTCGCTCAATTTTCTTTTTGCGTTTCTAATTCTAATTCGTCCCATTGTTCCAATTGATTGAGATAGTACAGATAGGAGAATACTACCAAAAAGAAATAAGTATGAAATACTAAAAAAAAAAGAAAATTATTTAAAAATCAAGCCACAGCTCTTATTTGCAAATACTTACTAGCACCTACTATAATGGCAAAGGTAAGCAGTGACATGGCATATAAGCCCAGAAATGTCGAAATGCAAATTTCTATGCCCATATAAATGATCCAAAGTGTAAGTAAACGTTTATGCTTCTGAAATATTATAGTTTTCTTTAATTACTAGCAAATTTCCTAAAAAAAGCAACCCACCATGAATATGCCAAAAAAAAGCATAATGACGAAACTTAGCCGCAGCGCAAATACCATAACCGCCATCGCAAAAACAATCTCACTTAAGATAATCTTGCGTATCTGCATAACACGTGGTGTATCGAATACTTCGAGAAAAGTAGTCGCATAGTAGGGTGCTAAGAGACGATTTTCTGCCGTTTCGTTAGAAACGTGTTTCAATCTTTGCGTTTCAATCTCTCCATGCGTAATATCTTAAATGTTAAATTTTTCTTTTTATTATTATTTTATAATTTTGTTATTTTGAAAGCATTTTACTTACAGAACCATATGTGAAACATCCATTCAGCTAATGTGTAGATCAGTTCAAAGATTGCCGTCGTATAGCAGCCAGTGCGCAGTTTATAACAATAACAAAATTTGCGGAAAAGCAGCATTTTGTGAGATATAGAAAATATTTTATTGATTTGAAATAATTTCAAAAGGTAAATAGTTGTCGAAAAAATTTAAGTTTTGGAACATAAAATAGAAAATTTTTCAATACAGTAGGCGGACAGGCAGTTGCCATAAAGCAAGACGCGACTAGGCGCTCTAGCTATGTCCGTCAGTCTAGCTGGTCATATAAACTATAAAAACTTGGAGTCAATAAGTGGTAGCACCTTCAAGTTTGCTTATTTAGATTCTCCCATTCATTCTTCATCTTTACTTCACTTATATTCAGCTTCCTACCTAAGGAGCTTAGCACCTACCAAGCAAACTTCTACATTTTTGCATATTTTATTTCTTATCTATAGTCTACATATACTCAAATATTGATAACCCAGCCAGAGACGTTGTCACAGTGGCGCCCGAGCAGGAACCTTGGCCAAAGGAGCAACAAAAAACGCACAACCACTTTAAAGAAAGCTAAGTATGCCTAAATTTGGGAAACATTAACAAGATAGGCATGTTGAGTAGGGAGGAGGAGAAATCTACGGTGGAGCTGAAAGTAGGTCCTGAAAAGTCTCAAACGGCGTGGAGTATCTACGCACGGGCGGAGATATTGACGGCATTCTCGGAGGTGTTTGGTTTGAAACTCATCGGCACAGTCGCGGTGCTACATAAACCGTGTGCAACTTTCATCAATGATGAAGAGCACGAGGAAGAAATGTTGCAGAGGTTCCGTGAGTACGCTCAGCAATATACTAGAAGCAGCTCGCCCGCTTTTTTTGATGAAAAACTTTTTTTTTTTAAGCAGAGCTGGTCCCAATTTGAAGTATGTAGCTACAGCACTTCAACAAGCCCTATTGCCATTGAAAACCAGTTACAAAATTACATGGGAAGTCCTAGTCAAATGCAAAAGGATCGAAGTCTCTATCTATTACCGTTTAAGAAATTCTTTCGTTCATATGGACGAACAGACGAACATGGCTATATCGACTCCTCTATCGCTACTGACCACAGTTGAGGTTACTTTGGGGGGTTCTCCGACCATTTTGTCTACCAGTTAAACAAGCCACAAGGTTGTTAGTATTCAGTGCATTCGTTATCTTCCAAGCAGAAATTGCAGGTGCTACTTGCTGCTCTCCATCTCAGTCAGAAAATCTGTTATTATTCTAAGAACATGGACTCAAGAACAGTTGATTCTTTTGTTCGGCAGCTACGGTAGTTCAGTTTGGTGATCGTCTGTTTGAATTTTTTGCCTTTGAATAAAAACCATCGCTGTCTCTTTTTTTATTGTTTTATATATTTGAATATCTTTGCATATAATTGGTCTATTCTGCATATTTAATAGCCAAACGTGTCACTATTTGACTTATAGCTATTTATTATAATAGAAAGCACCTTCTACCACCCAAAATCATGCCTCGAAAGCTATTTAAATGAAGTGTCCTCAACTTGTTTTTTTCTTCTCATTTTTTTCGACTTGTATATCACCCTTTTTTTTATTTGCATGCAAAGCTGTTTAGTGCACATTTCCGTTTAGCTACAATACATTGCGCCCAAAATGCGGCTACAAATATTTTCTCGCCAACTTCAGACATCTTTCGGGATGTCTGGCGTTGTCAACACGTGCACCGAATTGTTTGCCTTTTCAGTTTTTCACGTAGTTCATTTCAAATATTCGCTTGCTACAATTCATTTCGTTTCGCTACATTTTGCTGACGTCGAAATCAAATGTCAAATGCAAGTTTTACCATGCCTCAGAACGACCGACCGAACAGAACAGGGTGTAAATATTTGCGCTCTTTATTTTTTATCAGTTGCCAGGGCCTAAAAGCATGCTTCGATAACATTCAAGCGGCTGCTGCAAATGTTTCCAAAAGAATTGCGTACGTGGAAAAAAAATATATGTTCGCCACGTCTTAAGCTGAAGATGCGAGTTGCTGATAATGTGTGACTGTGTGTATGGCACAAAATTTATTAGCTGTCATATAAATCTTTGCGCATTGCCGCCTTTTAGGCACTTTACTTAAATGCACATACGTGTAAAACTGATGGTGTCTGTCTGTCTGTTTGTTTGCCTGTCGCTTTGCAGCGCAACCCTTTTTCTGCTTATTTCTTAACGTCTTAAGAAATTTTTCATTTACATAATGCGACATTGTGCGCAAATTAATATTTTTGCAAAGCACGCTTTTAGGCGTTGCTAGGACTTAAGTCTAATTGACAAAAGTGTTTGGTATGCTGTTTGCGCAGCTGTTTGTTGGTATGGGTTTTTTTTTTTTTTACTAAACTGAAATGTTATATCTTACTTACCGCTTTTTATTTATATTCGTTGTATGATATGAATCAGCTGCTTTAATTACAAATACTCCTAAATGTAGGCAATATATTTTGTGTGATTTAAAAAAAGGTTTAGCAAGCAGAATACAATTTCTCAAATTAATTAGCAGATATCAACATTTTATTATATTTCTCGTCAGTATGCATAGCAGAAACGGCACAGATTCCCTTCGGCGTCTATGAAGTTTTTAATTTTGAACTCAGCAGATCTACACTGAAGCTTCGTAGCTTGCCTGAAGTATTGACGCAAGTCAATTCATGCATGGATTTGACTAAAGTCGCGATTGATAGAGCTATTAAGCTGGCTCGCACAGTCTAGTCACTGACTAGGCTAGACTGACTGACTACGACTTCAAGCATCCAAAAGTTTTTAATACTAAATAATAATTTTATTGCACCTAAGAATATGTTAACAACAACTGTTAAATGCTTTGTTAAATACATAAATACATATCATATAATACGATGTAGATAGTTTATATTTTGGCACGAAATTCTCTGTAAAAATGCACCTCTACTGCTGCTGCTGCTGCGACGACGGCTCCACTTGCTTGAGCGGCATACCCTTATCGTCGATCTCCACGGAGGGCACCAACGGCGGTTTAAAGCCGTACTCCATGTGCAGATTGCGTCCAAAGTCGGGACTACGTTTGAGACTGTGTCCGTTGCGCCAACGTTGAAACTCATCGTATTGATCGTTGCTGCTGCTGCTGCTGGCACCGGCGCCGGAGACACCACTGCCCGATTGCGCTTGTGACGGCACCGGACCAATGTACGACTTAATATGCTGCGCAGTTGATGAAGCGGCTGCTGTAGCCAAATCCGCTGGCAGAGTATTATATATATAGCGTGCACCCTTCAACCACTGACTGCCTTGCGGCGGTGGTGGTGGTTTCAAGTCGAAACGCATATCACTGTTCAGCGAAAATGCCTGCGTTTGCTCGACAGCGCGTGGCGGTTTCGGCTGCGATTTAGTCGCAGCTTTTTGTGGCGCCTGCGTTGTGGTCTTAAAACTGGTCATCTGTGGCAGCAGCTTCTTCAGCATGCGCGCGTAGTAGTTCTGCAGCACCTTTGGTGGCACATGTGCCACTGCATGCGTTGCTGGCGCTGTATGACTCCAGGGTGGTAGCGCATTGGGATGCGTTGCAAAGCCAAAGCTATGCCCAGCGCCGCTGTGATAACTCGTTGAACCCGTTGGATGTAATGGCAGTGGCATGTGTATAGCAACGGGCACATGTATGGGTATGGCCACCGGGCGATCAACGAATTTCTCGACCATTTTCTCTACTGGTTTCTCAACAATGCGTTCCACTTCGTAGGGTACACGTTTCTCTACAAATTTCTCAACAATTTTTTCAACCGGATAAGGCACAGGTTTTTCGACTATGGTCTCGACAGGATAAGGCCGATCGATATAGTGTTCTATATGTACAGGCACTGGCACCGGTTCGGGTACGGCATAGGGTATGGCAATATGTTTTTCAACAATTTGCTTAACCGGATACGGCCGGTCAATGTAGTGCTCAACAGGCACAGCGTAGGGCACTTTAACGGGACGATCGACAAGTTTCTCAACCGCTATGGGGCGATCGACTACTTTTTCTATATATTCTTTGACTGGATATGGCTGTGGCACGTGCTTCTCAACTTCATGTATTACCGGTACCGGACGCTCAACAATTTTTTCCACAGGTACGGCATAGGGTTGTGGTACCAGTTTTTCGACCACATAAGGTTGTGCAGCACCAGATGTTGCTTGTTGCGTGTCATGTTGCACATTGAGCTGCACATGCGAAACAGCGCTCTCGTTGGGCACGCTCTCATACTCCACATGTTGCACATTAATGGGATGCGCTGAGAGTGAAACATAGTCCTTGGGACTGCCTGCTGCTGTTGAGCTTGAACCGGTTGGTGTTGAGAGTACAAAATCTTTGGGACTAAAATCAGTTTTTGGAGCTTCTTCCTTTGCTGCATAGTATGTCGGGCTTTGCTGATCTTTTGTTGCAAAGTGTGCGGGATGATAGATGGTCTCATGTTGTTCCACCAAACGTCCATCCTTTTCGGTTATCAGTTTATTATGTATATTCACGGACTTCTGCACTTCGACGAATGTATAATGATTTGGTTTTGGTGGAGCCGGCACATGTTGCAGTTGATTTTGTGAGGGTTCAGCGGCCACTTCAAAGACATAGTCATGCGGTGTGGGTAATGGTTCCTGCGCTGCTTCATGTGGCATGGCTTGCGCAGCTGGTGCTGTGGGCTGTGGTGTATTAAGTGTCACAAATACAAGACTACTTGAGGGCGGATTAACTGGTGTTGGGCCATATAAGCCCGACTCATATTGTGGTTGTGGTTCCGGTTCCGGTTGTTTCTCCTCAGCTTTTGACGATGAGGCAATTATGTGTGTATGCAATTGTTGCTGGTGCTGTTGTGGCGGCGTTTGCTGTTGCTGCTGCTCCTGCTGCTGCTGTTGCGCTTGTAGTTCGCGATGATAGCTCAATTGTGCTGCTGGATGCAAGTAGGGTCCAGCATAATCCGTTGCCATTGGTGCATGTGCTTGCATTGGCGCTGCTGACGGCGCATTGATCTCATAATGAAAGCTGCCCTTTGGTATGGGACCATTCTCACCCTCCGCAACGGTAGGCTTAAAGTTCTTCAAAAATTTACGCGAAGGTGCTTCTTGCGTGTTGTAGCGTTGCTGAAAATGTTGCTCGGTATTCAGCTGAAACAGATCCAGTGCCTGTGCCGGCTTCTGTTCAAACTGCTGCGAATTGCTCGCTTCTTGTGCCTTTGCCAGCGTCTCATCGTGCACAATATGCACATTGATGTGTTGCTCTTCTCCCGGACCTGTTTGACTGCTGTAGCTATGCACACCCTGTGTTGGTAATGCAGCGCGCTGGTAAAGCTGTTGGCCCATATGTTGCGATTCGGCAATTTGATTATCCTCAATGCTCATGCTCTCCTCATCCAGCTCTGCTTCATTATCGTTGAGTATTATTATGGGCGCTGTTTGCTTAAATGTGCCACCCGCAGCGGTCAGTGTTTCTGTTTCATTATCGGACATTGGATTCAATAACAAACTGGGCAAAACCGGTGCATCAACAGCAGCACGATTGATACGTAGCAGCTCATCATGTGAAATATGATTGCTGCCATCGGCAAACTCTTCGCTTGTGATGCGTGGCACGCGTTCTATTTTCTCGACAACAATTTCCGTGTGTCCGGGACTCAATTCACGGCGATATTCCTTGGTAACTGTTGTCTGATAGCTGTAATAAGTCTGATTCTGCTTAGGTGTTGTAGCTACATCAGTGCTGGGCTTTGCCGTAGTCGTAGTGGTGGTGCTCGAAGTAGTTGTGGTAGCAGTTGTGCTGCTACTTAACTCCGCTGGCGCAGTTTCAGTAGCCGACTCAGCGGGATAGCTAAAGCGAAAGATATCCGAGAAACCATTTGGAAATAGATTTGTGAGTACTTCATTCACGGTAGCTGCTTTCGTTTTGCGTTCACGCTTAAAAGTCTCGACAGGCAGCTCATCATTAACATCGAATTGTATGTAGCCGTGGCCGTTGTGTGTGGAAGTAGTGCTCTCCGCAGTGGATGTTGCAGCAACGCTTTGCGCGGGTGGTAGTGTGGGCAAGAAGATGCTATCACTGGCGCTGTGCATAATATATATAAAAGATAACTCGTTCGCTCGCTCAAAATGCTGCTGACAACTTACCTTAAGAACTCCTCTTCACTTGGCGCACTCGCTGCTGAGCTATTAGGCTGTCAAATGTATGAAGTAGATGCGGCATTAACTATCAAAATCTTTCACTCAACAAACACACACACACACAGCTTACCTCCTTAGCAGCGCTGTCACTCAACGAAGTCCAGAGCAGAGCTGTGGCTGTTTGCTGCTGTTGCCTAACACCAACTTCCTTCAACTCATCATTGTTATCCTTGTTATCCGTACTAGTTGGCAACTTAGGCGTAGCAGGTTCAAAACTGCTCAATGTTGTGCCTGTCACATTTTGCGGTGGCGGTGGTGGTGGCGGTTGCAGTGGTACTGGCAGTCCGGCAGTAGTTGATGCCAGAAATTGATTGACATCTGACGTCGTCGTCGAAGAGTTTGAGAAATTCTTCGCTGCTGCTGCGTTTAGCAAGCAGTTAGCAATGACAGCTGCTGCTAGCAGTAAGGCTTGTGGCAACATCGCTCAGCACTGATCAAAGAAAGAAATCAAAACTAAATCAAATTTAGTCTACTGCGAAAATTATTTTATATATATATTTTGATAGGTTATTAACCTGCACAAACTACGAAAAGTAAAACCACTTCGCTGACATTCCAACATCAAAAAAAAAAAACACACATCTCTGTCCGCTGTTTGCCTTTCAAGGCAGCGCAGCGTATCTGCCTGCCGCTCTACCGGTTTCGCCAAAACATTTTCATCAACAACAAGCAACAAACAGCAACGCTCGTCAAACTTTGTCGTCGCTGCAGTATTTGCTGCATGCAGCAAGCAACTTTTGCGCCTCACTCGCACTAGCTGACTGCCTCATTTAATCGTCTGCGATCGTTGATTGCTGATAAGGTTACTTAAGATCTAAACAATACTCAATACTATATGCATTGTATATAAAATTTTATCTCGCTTGACTTTCAAAACGTTTGACAATTTACTGACTCTTCTGCACTGCACGCTCACTGCGCGAATCGTGTTCCATTGTTTGACTGTTTGTTGGTTTGTTGTTTTTTTTCCCTAATCTCAAGCTTGCAAAATTTAGTTATGTGACGAGTGACAGGCCTTGCTTCACTCTGCACATCACACAGCATCATTCATCGATTGCTGCTCATATGATGCCAATGAACTTGGCATATCAAAACGAAACGTGCCGCAGACACTTTCTTATGTCATTCAGCGAATTAATGAATTATTAATTGCTCCAGTTTTTCAGCAGATTTTTGAAATTGATTTTTTAATTTATTATTAAACTGATTTGAAAGAGTGTAAATGAGTAAATAAATGAGTGAATAAATATTTTTTAGCTCATTTGTTCGACATATTTTTAATTAAGAGCAGTCTTTAATTTGCTGAAGACACGTAACACAAAAATATTGGGAAATATGTAGTTCAGTCTATAGATGTGATATGTCGGGAGCCATGGATTTTGCTTGATAATCTTAGAAAAATATATTATTTGCAAAATAGCTGGCATGGGAATCGGTAAAGAGCTTCAAATTTAATAACAATCTCGAACAATCACGGATATCTTGAAAAATCGACATATTCTTCCGAAAATCTAGTTTAAAGGAACTCTTCGATATAGCCATGTCTGCCTTTCTATCGTCTGGTAGTTCTTGTTACCTTTGAGGTGGGTTTGGCATACACATTGAAAACAAGTTATCTGAAAAGGGGATGATTAGGGGAAACTTAATAAACCAGATGTTCAAACTATGGGCCACCTATATCACATTATATTTAATATCATATAATAGATCTATAATTTTTTTTTTTTCTTTGTAGAACCTAGTCATGGGTGATGGCTTTTCAATAGTACTTGAAAAATCGACACTCAAAGTTTTAAAAAATTTTTGATTTTCTAATTTTTCGGTTTTTAAAAAGCAAAAATGTTCCCCTTTCAAAGTAATAGATGGAGGGAGGAAAAAAATTTTAATTTTTTATAAAAAGTCGGCTGAATGAAAAAAAAAAAATTGAGACGAAAACGGGGACGACATTGCATACTCTGTATATAGAACTATGCAGATTTTTAGTGCTTTTTGGTATAAGAGTACGAGTATGGTTCGTTCTAAAGTTTATAACTTTTTTTTTGTCTAGGCTAGTATTCTTTTTGATGTAGAACTTCTTTGGTTAGTGGTAGATAATGTTTTAAATGAATTGTGTCAACAAGTCGTTGAGTTAGTTTTGTAAGGTATTTATAAATAAGAAAAAAGTGAAACGTCGAAGGGTAGAGACGAAAACGGGGACGGTTTTTGTGGTGAGCTGAAACGAAGAGTGGGAAAGCTACCAATACATTCATATGTGAGCACACTCCTAACCGCTTGCATTACAACATAGTACAGTCGCTATAGAGAAAAAAGATTCTATTCACTCACCACAGCTGTTGCGACTTAGTCATGCTAACCGAATGTAACTCTTTTACTGAAGCGACTGTACCATATATACGTGTGACAGCTAGCTATCAACTGCTTTTGGTGTGCTTTCTCAATAGCGACTAATGAAAAAATTCCAAGTGTTAGTATGTTGGTGACAAGAAGTGAGTGCTTTCGGACCGAACTTCCCATCACTAACGCATAGCATATGTACATTGCGCTAGCAAACTTAAAGCTGCAATACTGCGTACCCTTTTTTCGACCTATTAATTATATCTTCACAAACTTGGTATAATCTTGGGCCTCCAGAGTACTTTCTTGTGCAATTCGCATGTTTCCTCTAAATTATTTAGCAGATATTTACTTATCCAAACCAAAGAAAAAAAATTTAATTTTTTTAAGCTTAAAAGTGGACACATTTATAAGGATACTCTTTATGTACCGGAACTCAGTTAGAGGTCTCTAAAATTTAATAAAATATATTCGCAAATATACACAGACTACATATAGCTAGAACGATACGTGTCTTTGAGTGGATAAGAAATATACTTATGACATCCGAATAAGTAAAATAAAAATAAAAAAATATTCACTTTAAAGAAAATATGTTACCTGAAATCCAATTCTTTGTTTTGTCTAAATAATTTTATAGCAGACGGTCAAGCTGTGCTGGGCGAACATAAATGTGAAACAGACGAACCATAAATAACTGCAAATGTGCACATTTTTGCAAATGTAAACAGATTTGCACACTTTTCTGGAGATCGAAACTCGAAACTAGTGTGAGAGAGATAGCATGTTCGTATATCTACTACCATATAACTATGTATCACTATCCTTTTCATACATAAAAATCCGTTATTAGAACAGAAAACGAGAGACCAAAAATTTCGAATAAATGACGTCACATGCTCAGTGGTCCGTTATTCTTTATATTATGACTACTGAGTCTATTTCTGGATTTAGCAAAATAACTGCATGTGAAAAAAAAAAATAAAGAAAAGGTGCACAGTTATTTGAGCATTATGAGCATACAGTCTGTCAAGAAAATGAGTGTACAAGACAAAAATTAATTTCTTTAACTTTTTGTATAATAAAATAGAAATTCTTTAAAATTTTTATATACACTTATTAACATTATAAATAAGTGAATTGTTTGCAACAGCTTATAAAGAAAGCATCGGAAACACCATAATTTCTGTATATCACTCTGACCAACAAAACACGTCCATGTTAGAATGAGGTCTTTGTTGCTTTCATTAAGATGCCTGATGAATTATAATAATTTTACAAAATTCTTTAAAAGTATAAAATTGTAAAAATTTTGGTATTTTTTCAGACAGACTGTCTTGACAGACTGTATTATTAGGCACACATAAACGTCAAACAGCCAAATCCTCTCTTTAAATATTATATAACCTATTGATTATATTAATATAGAAAACTAGAGAGAGAGAGAGAGAGAGAGAGAGAGAGAGAGAGAGATCGAAAGCCTTTGAAACGTAAACACATCAAAATATTTGTAAAATTTTTTAAAAACCGAATAAACTCTCCATAAGTAAATTAAATCAAATCAAATCAAAGAGATAGAATTAACGGAGCCTAGAACTGTTGATATATTGTTGTTGCTTCTTGAATATGATTTACAAGTACCGTTACTGCTTTTTCTCTCTCTCTCACTTTACCAACAATATTGCGAACTTCTTTCATTCCAAACGTCATTGATTCATAAATGTACACATTTGCAATCATTGCTTTGTGGCTTAGCTGCCTAGCATTTCTGGTAACCTGTTAGCTTAAAATAATATAAATACATACAAACATTTTGTTCTCAAATTAATTCCACAGGGGGATGGGGTGTGGTACCGACAACATCTTTCCATAAACATATATACAAATTAATGTTACATCTATGTATGTAGGTGGCCAACCCGTCCAACCGATTTAGTTGAGATTCACATAAAAGATAAACAAAATTCTTCACATCTTTGCATCCGTTTGAGGTAAAAGGATGAAGTTTGGAATACATATTAATGGGAGATGTTAGATCTATTAAAAAGTATAAAGGGCTTAGCTGTCTATAGAGAATATACATACGTACATACATACATACATATGTATACCAGGTCCAGTTGTTGGGTACAGCTAGTTTAATATATTACAATATACATTTGTTATGTACATAAATACAAGGGCGTATGCAGGGGGTCAGCAGGTTGGGACATTTCCTACCCCTATATATTAAAAAGTTCCTAAAGTTCGTTTTACTAAAAATGTTCTCACTCTCATAAAGTTTTCTTTGTTTTTAGGTCCTGTATCGACGACACAAGAGTCTATTGGTTTTGTGCAAATGTATGTAACAGGTAGAAATACTGGTCAGAGACCCACCAAAGTAATCCCCATTATGGTCAGCAGTGATAGAGTGCTCGATATAGCCATGTCCGTCTGTCTGTT